>MEIZ01000062.1:242525-268122 GCA_001723225.1 Globodera ellingtonae
AATCTCGTCGAGATTTTTCGAGATTTCGAGACGAGATCTCGTCTCGACCGGTCTCTAATTACAACCATTTAATGATAAACATTCCTTTTATCTGTACACATTATGCCAATCTTTTTCGCCACACGCAAATTTTGTTTTTTCTTTAAAAATGGTAAATTTATTTTAAAAGAGGGCACCAATAAGTTTACTTTACATAGCAAAATTGAAATGATGAGTAAAATACCAAAATAACATTACGGTGTCCGGACTTTTCGACAGTGCACAAATATTCAAAAAATTAAAGTTAATTGAATTTTCAATATGTAAGTCAATATTCAAAAGATTGTTTTACCCTTATTATTCCGATTCCTTGAGCCCCGACTCCTCGGGGGTGGGAAAGTCGGGGGTCGGCGAGGCCGGGGTTGGCAATGTCGGGGGTCGGGGACCACCCCTTTTTTGGGCTCGGGGTCGAGGTTCGGGCGTCGGGGCTTAACCCTATTTCTAATATTGAAAAAATTATTTGAAATTTCAATTAATTTTAATTTTTGAATATTTGTTGTACTGTCGAAAAATTCGCCGTCGAATCGTCCGCTTCTGTCGAAAAGTCCGGTCCGGGAGGGAGCGAAATGTCCGGGAGGGAGTCGAAATGTCCGGGAGGGAGTCGAAATGTCCGGGAGGGAGTCGAAATGTCCGGGAGGGAGTCGAAATTGGCACGGGACGTTTCAGCCATTTTGGAACGCTTTAATCGGCTGTTGCAATTTTGGCTCGTTCCAAAGCTCGCAAAACGAAATTAAAGTTTCTCCCCGAAAGGTCAATGCCGCGCAACATTTCGATCAGATTTCCCATAATTTCTTCAAAATTGGGCTTTTTTTCTTCACTTTGCTTGGATTCCCACCAAACATTGTACGCTTCCTTCCATTCGAAGAGCAATTGCTCAATTTGCTCCCATTTTTGATCATTTCCAATTTTGCAAAGGTCGTATTTCAGCAGAATCCATTCGTCCAGTTTTTCATATATTAAATCTGCATAAACCCAATTAACTTTTTGCAGCATTTGTTCAATTTCTTCAATAATTTCAGGAACAATTTGTTGCAAATCTGTACAATTAAAAATAAAGTTTTAATTTATTTTTTGTTTGTTATCAATATTTTAATAAACTCCTTAAATTGTTCTAACTACCGTTTATTGGCTTGAAATCGACTTTTGGGGTTTTGCCATTGTACAAATCTTTGCCAACAAGATATTTTTTGATTTCATTTTCTTTTCTAAATATTTTATGTAATTAGTATTTAAAATAACAAAAGCATATGTAATTAATAGGGCCACTAATTATATGGAAATCCATATTTTTTTTGCGCACTCAGAACAGCGTATATGTAGCTTTGTTTGGAGCTTCTAGAGCCCATATTATAATCCATTTTTTCCATATTTCGCCATTTTTCAAAATTTTTAAAAAATGCAATAAAAACAAAAAATACACCCCTAAGGATCGACTTTTTCAAAATTTTCAAAAAATACACCCCTAAAAATTGAAATTTTTGCAACTAAAAATTCTGCCACCAAAAAATGAAAATTTTTAAAATTCTGCTTATTTTCTAAAAATTTTCTCTGAAATGCCTTTAATTTGCATATAAAAATTTTTATTTTCTTATTACTTTTAGGGAATTTTGCCCATTTTTTGCAATAAAAAAATTTATCCATATTTCGTCCATATTTTGCAATTTTTCATCCATATTTTATGGCCATATTTAGAGATTTTTTGTCCATATAAATAGCGGCCCTAGTAATTAAATATTTTGTTAAAAATTTAATATTTATTTTCTTCCCCGAAAATAAAAAGTCCCAAATATGTAAACAATAAATAGAATTTGTTTTTTAAATAATTTATTTTATTTATTTTTTCTTACTGCTTCTCTTTGCATAATTTCTTTTTCTTCAAAAAATTGTCAATTGAAACTTCAATCGATTCAACCTTTAGAACTCTTTTTATCATTGTCTTAGCCATCCGAATTAAATTGCCATTTTCAACAAACTTTTCGATGTTTGGAATATTTTTTATATTCGCCGCTTCCAATAAATCGCCAACAAAAAATGCCAAAGCGCAAAATTCATTTTCAATTTGAATTTCTATTTTTTCAATAGGCTCTTCCGGTCGATTTAAACGTTTAGAAATTTGTTTTAAATCCGATGAATTCAGCAAAATGCGAAAATCATCGTCCATTTCGCCAAGTTTCTTTGCCATTTTCAAAATTTCATAAAATGTTGGCGGATCGTGGAACAATGCAAGCAGAAGGTCCAAGTCATCGATCTAAAAAGTGTTTTTAATAAACAAAATAATAATACCTATTTTTAGTTATAATCTTAATTTGTCAACTAATTAATGTTCTTTAAGTGATATTTTGTGATTTAGTCTGAAATAAGTGAACATTACCGCTATAATTGAGCCGTTAAACGGTGAATTGCGAAAAATAAAAAATTTGTAATAGCCCGCGGCTGTTTGATTTTTTAGGTTGCGCTTTTCCCATTCATCCTTTATACCCCTAATTCGCTGCTGGCTAACAAATTCATTAAGTTTTGTTAATTTATCTTTTTCTATTCGTTCCCTTTTTTTCGTCGTTTGTAACATTCGTTTCAATTCTCTGTCAAATTGTTGGCGAAAAGTGCCATTCGAATTGGCGGCATTTAATTCAAATTCCTTTTCATTTAATAATTTTGGTTCATCATCACTTCCGAACCATTTTTTCAAATTGTACTCGTACCTTTTACTTTCCTTCGGGTCAAAAAAGAACTTTGAAATTTCACTTAGACTTTTTATAACAAAAAGAAATGTTCCATTATAAATTGGCTTCACTGCGGACAATGAGTCAATAATACCTTGAATGAACAAATTAGAGCTGATCGCGGGTTGGTCTTTTGCCTCCGCCGCCCAAAAAAATTTTTGTATAAACCCCCGGGATTGGAAATTCCGAAATTTTTGAGGATGGCAAATCCCGTTCATACTTCAAAAGCCCGAATAAATGCAAAAATTTGAAATTTAATTATTGGTTGGACAAGTACCTCTAAAATTCTACCTATTTTCATTCTCCTTTACCTTCGACGTAGACTCGGAATAAATATTCATATAAAATGTCCAAATATTTGCGAAATTTGTGGCATTCAGTCCGCTCATGCTCTTCTTTAAATTGTTCGAGAATTTTGGCACATTGCCAATTCTGTCTCATCAAAAACAGAACGCCAAGATAAGCTTCATATTTATGTGTTAAATCTTCAATCCTCTCATCAACAGTCATTCTATATCCATAATTGATAATCTTCAATTTATTGTTTTCTGCCATTTCTTTGCAAAATTGCCCAAAATTTGACGGATTTTTTACAAAATCGAGGAATTTATCGTCAACGACCTAATTACGAGATACTTTAAAATAATAAATATTTCATCAACTATTTAACTCACTAATTTCACCAATTCATTTGCAATTGTAAGGGGGAAAAGGCGGGTATCGGGACTAGCCGTGATTGAAAACTCGGCTTAAGCCTTAAGGCGATCGGGATTAGCCGGGATTGAAAAACACTGGATATGGATTACTTTTGTAGGGATTGGGATTGAAAAAACACGGGATCGTGATCAAGTGGAAATGATTCCAAAAGATGGAAAGGAATTGATGGTCGTCATTTATTCCCAACTGTTCGAACCCAAAGTTTTCTTTCGTGGTTTGAAGAACTGATTTGTGAGTGGTCGAGAGTTTTTGAGAATTATGTTACACTTCTGAGAAGCGGGCAGGGAGCCCAAAATGCCTTATTTTTAAGGCAAATGCCATAATTTTGGCTACCGGAAAATTTTGTAGAGTTTTAACGATATTTGTTAAGATGGTCAGGGTTTTTTTGTAAAGTGTGTAAACAAAAAGGTAGGTTGAATTTTATATTAGTAATACCGGGTTTGGCCCAAAAGCCCGGATTCCAGACTACCGGATCCTTATAATCCGGTCCCGGATCCGGTCCGGGCTCTAATTTTATTATTTTACATTATATATCGCCTTACTTCGGTGGGTATAGTTGGGTTTGGCGCTGCATCTGAATTCTCTACTTGAGTGTAGGAAATTTAAGTTTAAAATTTTTCGATATTTTCTAAATTTACCACACACAAAAAGTCTGAAAATTTTATTATGCAATTTTCTGACCCGTCTCCAGAATAAAGGCCGTGTCGAAGCAAACTACGGCCAAGAAGAGAATGGTGCGCATTTTGAGGTAATAATAATAAAATAAATAAAATTGAATGTGCTTTTTGCTGTATTCCCAGCGCTTTTATGCGGCTTTTAATCGATGGCTTCGAATGTGACTTTGTTTCGCAATATTTCCTGAAAGATGACGAGCCTTAGAAATAGCATTGCCAACGAAGAGAGTGGAGGGGATGCGAGAGAATATGTTGGCATTTGCGTGAATCCAAATTTGGCATTGGCATGAACGGCCTGGCCTGTTTAAGATGACGAGCCTTAGAAATAGCATTGCCAATGAAGAGAGTGGAGGGGATGCGAGAGAATGTGTTGGCATTTGCCTGAAGCCAAATTTGACATTGGCATGAACGGCCTGGCCTGTTTAAGATGACGAGCCTTAGAAATAGCATTGCCAACGAAGAGAGTGGAGGGGATGCGAGAGAATGTGTTGGCATTTGCTGAAACCAAATTTGACATTGGCATGAACGGCCTGGCCTGTTTAAGATGACGAGCCTTAGAAATAGCATTGCCAATGAAGAGAGTGGAAGGGATGCGAGAGAATGTGTTGGCATTTGCCTGAAGCCAAATTTGACATTGGCATGAACGGCCTGGCCTGTTTAAGATGACGAGCCTTAGAAATAGCATTGCCAATGAAGAGAGTGGAAGGGATGCGAGAGAATGTGTTGGCATTTGCCTGAAGCCAAATTTGACATTGGCATGAACGGCCTGGCCTGTTTAAGATGACGAGCCTTAGAAATAGCATTGCCAATGAAGAGAGTGGAAGGGATGCGAGAGAATGTGTTGGCATTTGCGTGAAACCAAATTTGGCATTGGCATGAACGTTTGCTCTTTGCGTGGCATTGGGCCACATTATACATTGCTTTACTTCGTCAAAGAATATGACAAAATGGTGCTTGGCATTGGTCCTGTTTATGCCATACCCAATCCCAATTTTGGCGAGATGCACTTGATCACCAGGGCTGCTTTGAGCGGGAAATATTTGGGACCTCAAAATTTCTATTTTCGTCATTTCGGGTGGCCAATAAATTGCGGGAATTTTTTCATTCAAATTATTGGATTCTAACATCGCTTATTTCAACAAACTTTGTTTAGACTCAGATTTAGAATATTTATTTAGTTCAGAAAACAAATAGAAAAACATAACCCTTCCCAGAAAAGAGGCCATTGGTCCACAATAGTGAGTGACCAGGGTCGGTATCAAGACGAATTTTGCGGGTTCGGGATACATAATATGGGGGAAGACTCCCCCGATTCGGGATAGGGAAGTGTGGAGAGGTTGGTGAATCGGGACCCGGATCCGATCAAAAAGTGATTGGGGGGATAAAGCGGAGGTGTTCGATAACAGCCCAATGGGTTGGAGGGACCGCCCCCGGATCCTTTGATTGAGATCGATCGAGAATCTCGTAAAATCTCAAAGATCTCGGTAGATCGAGATTTCGATCAACAATTCAGCTCCTCCCTAAATGAAAATTAGGCAAAATTCTACAGTTTTTGGACAGTTTTCTTAACAAATTCCATCAAGAAATCAAAATTTTCTTTCGGCAGCGCCTTTCGGCACGGCCGGCCCCCCTAACTCACATTTATGCCAAAATAATGTTTTGTCAAATTTAGAAAAAATTTGTCCTTATTTCGGACCCCAAATTT
Organism: Globodera ellingtonae; assembly: GCA_001723225.1. Classification (NCBI taxonomy): domain Eukaryota; kingdom Metazoa; phylum Nematoda; class Chromadorea; order Rhabditida; family Heteroderidae; genus Globodera; species Globodera ellingtonae. Next base: position 248,381 of record MEIZ01000062.1, read on the forward strand.
TATTTTCAGTAATGTCCTTATTTCGGAAAAATTATAATATTACTAATAATTGTTTTATTATTTTTTATTTTAAAGCTATAATTGCACGTGTTGTTTAATCAATATATAATGAAAATGGGGCCCCAGGGGTGACCCAATTTGCTTTGCACATTCGAGCATTTCTTCTTTTGAGATTCCATTTTTGTCTTAAAACAAAGCATATAATATTACGAAAATTGATTTTATTAAATTGACATTTTTTACGTTAAAAAAAGAAATACAAAAATGCCAAACTTTTGCTAAAATCTCTGCATTTAATTGAGTATTTTATTCGAGCTTGGACGGGACCGAAAATTTCATTCAGGGAGCTCAAATTGCCCTCTTTTTATGACAAATGCCATAATTTTGCTCAGGGTAAAAAATGAGAATTTCCCGAAAATTTATGTTTTTCTATGCCATTAGTGAGAGTCTCGGTTCTCGAGTTTCGAAAATCTCCGTTTTTCCCAATTTACATAATTAAGGGTTTTTCATATTTAAAAGATTTAGCCAAATGAGATAATTTATTTGGGCGGCCCTTCTGCTGCTGTTGGTGTTGTTGAACATAATCGCATCGAGTTTTGTTGACGCCGCAGGCAAAGCCCAAAATGCTTCAAGCTCCTCCTCCAAATCGGTGGATTCCCCCGTCAAGAAAGGCTCGTTGGCTGATCTAATCGCCATGGAACGCCTCAAAGAACAGGAGCATTCATCCGTTGTGAAAAGAACATTGGCCGAACTGCTCGCGATGGAATGGAGGGGATGCCAGAGAATGTGTTGGCATTTGCGTGAATCCAAATTTGACATTGGCATGAACGGCCTGGCCGTTAAGTCTTTAGAAAGATTATTATAGTTTAAAATAAACTCGATGGATCAGTCGGTTCACATGAATTTGTGCAATTTTAGCTTTACTTTTTCATTCAGCAACGCAAATAGGGCGCTTTTCCTGGGCGGATTTAGGCAATCCGTTAATTTACCAATTTGCTTAAATCGGGTAATCATTTTCTTGCCTTTTTGTTTATCTTTATTGCATTTAAATTTTCTCCTCTTTCTTCTTCAGTTGAGCCAAAAAAGAAGCGAGTGAAATAAGCATTACAATAAATTCAAACGATAAAATTAGAATAAAATCATAAAAAAACATCAGAAATAAAGGGAAAGTTTTTGTTTAAATTTTGAACAATCTTTAGACAGATGGCCAAATTTGTAAATTTTGAAGCATTTTTCGCATTCTTTTTTGAATTTTCGCTTAAAAATATCCAAAATGTAACAATATTTTGTACATTTTTATCTTTGTACTGATTTTTAGGATCGTATTTTTGGACCAAATCTGTTACCAAATTGAGTCGAAAATCAAAAAATTTTCCCGGCGGTGCCTATCGGCACCGCCGGCCCTCACAAAAAGCGACACTATACATCGATCTCATCAAAAACAATTTCAATTTTACAAATTTTTCTTTCCCGATGACGTCTAAACGGTGTTGCCGTCCAATTTCTTTGTCATTCTTTGTCGTCTACGAATTCCTGCTGGATGATGCATAGAAAAGCACGCATTCGTTAAAAAGAATGAAATCGTTATGACAAAATGTCATGCCGGAAACAAAAGGCGAAAAAATGGTTAAATACAAATTTTTTTTTCTCTTAAACGATTCAATTTGTGTAAAAATATTTTGCGAATTGAGAAACGTAGAGAACAATTACGATAAGATATTTTTCTATACTATGAATAATACTTATTAAATTTTTTAATTAGTTAGATTTATCCGAATGATTTATCATCAATTGTTGGGCATCATCGTGATTTTTGGTAAACAATGGAATTTTAAGGCTTTATTTTTTTGTGTTAAAATGCAATTTTTGGGCCATCTTTCACACCAGTTCAAAAAATTCGTTTGTTAATCTTCAATTATTTAATAAAAAGAATTTTAAAATATATTTATTAAATTATACAAGAAAATAATTAAACTTATAAATGAAATTTTGTTCTATTTACAGGCCTATCGGCACCACAAATTTTTTCATTGCTTAGCTCCGATGAGCAGAATTATTGTGCCGCATTCCACAACGACCTCCGTCGAACGGTGGCTAATGGCGAACAGCGGAATAAAATGGGCACGTTGCCGTCCGCCAACAACATGTTGGAGATGTCCTACAACGAAACAACCGGGCAAATTGCGCAGTCGTGGGCCGATCAATGCCAATTTTCGCACTCCCAAGCCTCCGGACTGGGCGAGAACATTTACTACACCACGCGGGAAGACCTCAGCAACAGTAATTTAAAAATAAATAAAAATTATGAGTTTTTGAAACGAATGATTTATTTATCAATGCATTTAGTTGAGAATGTTTTGATACCAACCTAATTTAGCGGAAGCACTGAAAAGTGCATTCAATTTTTGGTGGGATGAGGTAATAAACATTGGCATAACGGACAATTTGGTTGTTGACGGCAACAATTTCGGACGCATTGGTCACTTTACGCAGGTAATTAATATAAATAATCGGTCATTTCCAAGTCAAAAGAAAATCAATTAGTGAAATGATTTTTTGGTTCTAAAAGCCCATTGGGTTTTATATGAAAAACGCCAAAATATGGCTAAATTATACGATACAAAATTTATAAGGTGTAAATTTATTGTTTATTTACTTAAATTTTAAAATTGTATTTTTGACGAAGGAAAATTGCTCGATCAAAACTATTAATTTGCGAGGAAACCGCTTAATTAATTTCATCGATCATTAGAAGATTGCGGGGAACCGATTGTTTTAGATGGCATGGCACAATTCATATTGCATTGGCTGTGCCGTGGCCAACTGTCCAAATTCGGAATGGAAGAAATTTGTTGTCTGCAATTATTGGCCACCGTAAATTTTACATAATAATAAATAAACATTTCAATTGACAAATTTAAATTGGTTTTAAAACGTTTATTTTTAAATGTTTGAATTCCCCACACAAAAAAGTGCAAGCAATTTGATGGATATTATTTGTTTTAAGGGGCAACTATTTGGGGCAACCAGTGTATGGGTCGGGTGCCGCATGCGACCAGTGTGACCCGGGCTGGACATGTGCCAATAACCTTTGTGTGCGCAGTCAATGAACTGAAGAAGATGTGCCAATTTAGATTTATTCAAATTGAAAGTTAAAATGACAATTTTTGTTTAACAAAAGCGATAAAGTGCGAATTCCCTCATTTTCAACAATATTAATTTTAATGGCCAAGTTCCACTAAAATCGGCAGTTATCATTAATTTAAAATTTAAAGATTCCCCCCCCCCCGTCTACTCTCCCCCCAATTTTTAGAAAAATTTTATTTGCGCGAACTCATGAAATATTGGTCTAGATTATTTACAGAAAATATAAAATAAAGTTACAAAAAATATCTCCAAGCATTATTATCACGGGAACTGAAAGTTCATAAGAACAGAGAACAAATTCGTAAGCGTAAAGGCGTAAGGCAATTGAGCGGAATTGGTTAATTTTTTGCTTTTTCTGAATTTTTATTTTTTCTCGAATTTTGCAGCCAATGCCTTAACATTAATCTTGGCGTCTCCATCTCTTCCTCCTCCATCATTCTCTTTGATGACAGGCGATTTCAAGGGCAATTTTGGTTGTTGTACTGCTTGGACTCGTTGATGTTGATTATCATCGGCTGTTGATGGGTGGTTCAGCTTCTTAATATTTAACTTTTTTTTTATCAATTTTTTTAGATATATCGATTCTTTTTATAAATGAACTTTTCCCAATTTTGTTACATTTTTATGGGGTGGTGGTGCCGGTGGAGTTTGATCGTAGTGATGATACGAGTCCGGTTGTGCTGCTGCTGCTGTTGCCTTTGGTGTCGTAGAAACATTATGTTGATGCCGTGCCTTCTGGTCCGGCTCGTCGGATGACGTCGACCCGCCGGTGTCGTAGCCCGGGGGCGCCACCAATGCCCTCCGTTCCGATGCCACTTTTGAAGCTGATGACTTTTTCGCCGGTTTTGTTGCATTTGGAAATGCTGTGGCATTGTTGAAATACTGTACGTTTGTCGGTGATGCCATAAAGTTAGCCTAAAATGTAAAAAAATCGTCAATAAAAAAGTTTTAAAAATGAGTCGGCATTTATAAAACACACCAAAAGCTGTTGTGGTACTTCGTGATTTTGATCGCGGACTTCTGTAACTTTGAGTACTGCTCGCGCTCCGCCCATCATATACGGTCTGGTTGCGTCCACACACAGAACCTTAGATTTGGAATTACCGTATCTCTAATAGATCCCCCGAGGGTTCTATTGTTCAACCTCCCTTAAAAGAGGGGCTCTATTTCAGGGGGGGGGGAGAAAAACGGTTTTGATTTTTGTAAGAATTATTTGATTTTTTATGAATATTCGCAATATTTAATCAAGATTAAGATCTGAAATAAATCATTTTTGGATTAAATAAGACATTTTTATCATCGCATTACTTCGCCTCGAGGACTGCCGACGACAGCCGTGTCGTCACCCCATACGGCATTCAAACTGTGGCGATGCGTGTGCAAAATGGTCGAGCCAGGGGGCGGTGGCGCCTTTCGGGTGGGCTCCAGTCTGAACGAGCGCAGCTCCAATGCAACACGAACTTTGTACCAAATTCTGTGCGGAATCGGTTTATTTTTACAAATTTTCATAAAACGAATTTGTGCATTAATTGGCGTTGTTAATTATGAAGAATATTCATAAGATTTAATTAGTTTGCTATTCTGAACAATAACAAAACTTTTTGTGTAACCAAAAGCCGCGCTTGCGTCTACAGTAAATGGTTGCCAACAAGAACAAGACGATCGTCACTACCAGCACGTACAGCAAGGCAAGGCCCGGGTTGAACACACGCCCGCCCGCCGGCCCACTGTTCACCGAACCGCCGGGACCGGGCAAATCGCAGGCGATGCCCTGAAGGATTAAAAAATTTAATTTTATGTAAAAATGATTTTTATCACTCCGTATCCTGCGATGCAGTGACAATTGCCCATGTTGTTGCAAATGCCTTTCCCATTGCAATTTTCGGGCTGGCACTTGCTCACCATCTGAAGCACTTCCGAGGCATTACGGCACTGCGCATCAACACAAATCTGAATTTTAAAATTAAGATTTAGACGCAAATCTAAATGCCGAAATGAACGGACGTTGTCCTGGCCGCAACGCGCCCCGTTCGGCACCATGCCAGGGTCGGCCGCCTGCTTCTTGCCCACGCCGGTCATAGTCGTGCGCACCACGCGGCACTGGACGTCTCGGCCGGCCGCATCGCGCACAAAGTTGTACGCCGCGTACACCGTGGACGGGTCGCCGAACACGGGACGCTCACTCTCGTGCTGACACTGCAGCCGACCGCAGGCGACGTCACTGTGCAAAAAAAAAATGAAAAAATTGCCAAAATAAATTAGTGAGAATATTTAAAATCACACCTCGGCTTGCAACGCAAATATTGGTCTTTGGCCTGATTATAGCCGCAGTTGCCGCTGAATGAGCCGTATTCGTTGTACGCGTAGCATTCCTGGATAGAATTCTTCGCAGTTGGACCCCAAATGAAGCGGCACTGCTGCTCACGGCTTCCGCACACGCCCTGGTAACAGAAATCCTGAAATTGACAATCATTTTTAATATTTCATAAATATATTTGGGCCATTCACCTCTGGGGCATTTGGACACGCATGACCGTCTTGGACAAAAAAGTCAGCTAAAATGAAAAAAAATGTCAAAAATATTTAAACAAATATTTATTTTCTTTACGAGGACAGATCGGATTTGTGCCATCACAAAATTCGGGCAGGTCACAATCATTGGCGTCTGCACGACAAACGGTGGACCGAGTCTTTGGCTTGCACTGCTCCAAATCGCAGCATTCACCCTCTGCACATTCTGCACCCTAAATACAAAATTGTCACAAAAATATTGAATCAAGATGGTCAAAATACTCAACACATTGATCCAAAAAATATGAAATTGACAACTCTCGAGCCCCATTATCAGCCAACTACGGCACACCTTCGCCAACTTGCATTCGGCGGCCACGCAACAACGATTCGGGCACGACTCGGTGGAGCCACAATCGCACTGCTCGCCTTCCTCGAGGATGCCGTTACCGCACTTGGCACCGCCGAACACGGTGTTCGGCACGTTGTGCAAGCAGTAGTCAACGCCGCGTCGGAAGCCAGACGAAAGCGTGTCCAGCGAGCAGTCAGAGAAGTAGGAGGTGGCATTGATACTGCGAAATTGGGGGCAGATCAGCAAGTTTTTCTATCAGCAAAAAGCAAAACAAGTGGCTAATTTAACAAAAACGGTTATTTATTCTATAACAACGTCTCGAACATGTTTACAGCATTTATGCGTATTAATTAATAAGACTGGAATTTTAAAATTCCCGAAATTTTTTTAAGATTAAGATTTACAGGTTAATGAGGGCCCAAGTTCTTCAATTCAGAAAACTCATCCGCCAAGGAGGCGCGAAAGAAAGAAAACCGCCAAAGTTCGAGCAGTTTGTTTCGGTTCCTTTTTTTAAACAATTTGCAAAAATATTGCGGCACCGGTTCCATCATATTATGCGGTTCCAATTCAATAACGCGTGTATTATTCAAGAAACAACTTGCTGCTAGCCGGTGCCATGATGCATTGCTGAAGCGCGCATTTGCATGGCTCGGGATAGCCAGCGTCGTGATCCATTCTTTAATTAAAAATAAATTTAAAAAACCCAATAAAAAATCCCCCAAAAAATTTAACCCAAAATTGTGGCCCATCTCATGCGCAACGGTGAGGCCAACAAATGCTGGCAGTTCTGCATGGTCCACAATGACACCTCCGCTGTACTCAAAAGAGCACATCGTACCCTTCAAAATGTAATAAAACACTTTAAAGTTTAAACCGCCGTTAGGTGCAAACTCAAATTGAAAAAAATAAATATTTTTTACTTTGTACGCTTTTCCGATAACAGCTCCAAAGCGCACATCGCTAAATATGTTGAAATGTCAACACGTAATTTTTTTCATAAAAATTTTGGAAAATAATAAATAATTATTTTTTCAAAATAACTTTAAATCATAATTAAATATTTTTTACAATTTATACATGTTACAATGTTTCAGGTTAGGCATTTCAAAAAAAAAGCAAATCATTTTATGAGTAAAAAAGTTTTTATGGATTTCGAAGTTAGTTTTTAATTATTTTAAATTCATTAATGGAATTTCACGTCAGCAATTGCGCGTTGTCGTGTCCGTGTTCCGCGAGCAGTTTCTTGCGAAAGCCGAGAAAGTCGCGCAGCGTTTTGTCGGCTTCTTCGGTCACTTCGATCGGTGTGTTCGCTTCGCGCCAAATGTCCGCCCACACCAGCGTCACTCGGATGTTCAACGGGGCGTAGAGCTAAAATAAAACAATTACGGCATAAAAGAACGGTCAAAACCGGTCCATCCTGGCACCGGTTAGCTCCAAAATACCAGTCTAATCGCCCGGGTTAAATGAAAGATCCAAATTTCATCAAAAAATATAAATTAACAAAATCTCGTCCCGTAAATAGAATATATTTGCACCGAATTCACGGCACTGGCAATAGATTGTAGACGGTCCTGCACACGCTGCTCATTCGAGTCGTATTTTTTATACTGAAAATCGAAAAAAGTGAGAAATGCATTTTTTTTAAATTCAAATTTTTCAAAAAACAATCGCTGTAAAACACTAAATTCAAATTTTTCAAAAAACAATCGCAGGATTAAATACAATCAAAATTACCGTACCACAGTGTGATCAGCGATGAAAACCAGTTCCACATAGCGCCGTTTTCCATCAATGTATTCCGGGTAATAGTCGGGCAATTTTGGGCCTTTGCCGCCGATCGGTGCACCAATTTCGTGCCCTCCAGCGTCACGCTTTAGCCTCAGGCGATTTTCTATTTTAGTTTAAATTTTTGAAGCTATTAATATTAATAATGCTAGTGAATAATAATATCCCCCCAATGCCCGTTGTCTAAATACCTTCCGCTGGCCATTCACAGCCATGGCTAGGATGGTCGGGCACCAGGTAAAAAGTGCCAAAATTGTCAGGCTGGACGCCGAGCGCGAAGGCCCGTCCATTTAGGCGGACAATTCCACTGAATCACAAAATATTGATCAAAAAATTAAATTACTTAAATTATGTTAAAATTAATTTTGGATATATGACATTTTTGCTTGCCATATACTAGTAGGTCAAGGCCGTAGGCAGGGCCCCCCGAAATGAAATTTGAGAAAAAAAAACCATACGGGGTACCCTTTTGTTTTTGCACTTTTACAATTTTAATGACTCGGTGCCCTAAAGACTCAGTGCCCAAATGACCGGCTCCGAAATTTTTGCTAATTTAAAAAACATTTTATGAATCTCTTTTTTAAATTTCCCTAATTTTTAGTCTTTTTTGAATAGCCTAAGGCTATGGACTTCACTTACTTTATGTCCTGCGCATAATTACCAATACTCAATGCGCTGTGCTCACCGGTTAACGGATTGATCGCCTCAAAATGGCGCACCGAGGCCTTCAAATTTTTGTTAAAAATAAATTGAAAAGATTTGTTTACCTTCGGCGGTTGCGCGGAATTTTGGAAGACTTTGCCCAGCAAATTTCTGTAATTAAAATTAAGATAAATTTTTTTCAACAAAATTTTGATACTGGTTTGGCCAAAAATGGAGAAGAATGCCATTGTCGTCGGGCAAACGAATGGGAGAGGCAGTAAAATGCAGCCAAAAAGCTGAGTTGGACATTTTTATCTAAAATATTATATATATTTCGGCATATTATTAAATATTAAAATTATATCTTCATTCAAATTATAATTGAAATCCTCTTTCTTTTCAAGAAAAAATATAAATTTAATTTTTACTGAGTTTAAAAATAATTTTTTATTCAAATTTTACTCTCATCGTATTATTTGAATACTTTCAAATAATACGCCGATTATATATATATTTCCAATGACTTACAATGTTAGTGAGATCTTGGGCGTTGAGAGATCGTTGGACACTTTTTTCTGGCTCAATTTTTTGGCGAGATCCGGCATCTGACCACAGAAAGACTGGGCACCGTTTTGTGCCAACACCGAGGTTCATTTTTAATATCAAATAATTTTAAAAATTCACATTAGAAATAGGTAAGTTCTTTCAGTCAACTCAAAAATATTATTGTTGCTTTCAACATTTAGCGATCAAATTTTTAAAATTTAAGCCCATGACTCATCGTTTTTTTGAAAAAAGCCTCGCATCACAGGGGCTGCTTTTTAAAAATATTTTATCGAATTTACATAAAAATAATTTAAGCCTAAAAAAGGAGGAGATTTTATATTTAAAATAAGTAGGGACTTGTCCAACAAAACATTTACGTGATTGGGCACATTTAACCAAATAAATAAATACACATATTGATCGTGGCGAAAAAGAAAAATGGGGGGAGGGCGGCGGCAGCGGCAGCGGCGAGGGGAGAACGGGGGAAAGGACGAAGCGAAGGACGACGAATGAATTGCACACACTGTGACTGCCTGGACTGGCTGACACTGCTGCATTTGTCTGAGTCTGGCTGGGGGGCTGGGGGGCGGTCTGCTGCCGTTGGCGCCTCGGGGGAAGGGACCCATAAAATCGGAATTTATTTGGCAAAAATTTTGAGACTCAATTATGGACTCAGAACATCGGCGGATGGTTTGGGTGGTCTAAAAACAAATAGTTTTTTACTTTAAAACAATCTTTAAGAACAAACACAACAGATTGGGGGAGAGGGGCGGTTTATTTTCGGACGGAAGTGAAATGTTGAGAAAATAAGTTTTGTAATTAACAAAAACATCAAAAAATTCAGTTTTTGTCGGGAGGCGCCTTATCGGCACCGTCGACCACCCAAAAGACGACCCCTGGAGGGTAAAGAAGGGGGGGGGGGATGGATAAAGCCGTCCGTCCAATCGATCAGACAAATATTGTCGGAGACAACTGCAAGAGGCAGCAAAATTTGGTCGTCTCGGCCGACCTCGTGACTTATGTTTTTGATTTCACCCGTTCCCCTCCTCTTCAATGCGAGCAATTTATTGTGTTTACCAGTGGAAGAAATTGATGAATGACGAACCTTAATATTGCATGTAATTAATATTGGCAAAACAGAACTTATGAAATATTTCGAACTTTTGTAGTGTGTACAATTCTGAGCAAAAATTGTTTTAATTAATTTCTACGTCCGCTGCATTCTGTGTAAACCGACCAATTAGTTTTGAAATAAACGGTGACGAGTTTTCGTAAGAACATTTAAAGTAAATTGGATATATCCGGACACGCATTCAAATATTAAGGCTTGGAAAAGCGCCCTTACGTCATTTTTAAACTCTCGAGAAAGAAACTGACTCAAAAGCAGAGTGCGTATCTGTCCTTTTTTTAAAGATTTGTCCTTTTTTTGAGGTCCCCCAACGTCCTTTGTCCTTTATTTGAGTTTTCTGGAGCTTTTTGAAGAATTTTTGTTTAAATTTTGAATAATCATTAGACAGATTGCCAAATTTGTTAATTTTGAAGCATTTTTCGCATTCTTTTTTGAATTTTCGCTTAAAAAATATCCAAAATGTAACAATATTTTGCTCATTTTTATCAAAATTGTTTTTACTGATTTTTAGGATCGTTTTTTGACCAAATCCCTTAACAAAATGAGTCGAAAATTCAAAATTTTCTCTGTGGCGCGTATCGGCACCGCCGACCTCCCCTCCTCTTCTACTAAAGCAGAATTCGCAAAAAAATTTGCATTTTTGAAATGGTAAATCGGCAAAATTTTCTAAAATCCAGGCCTGCTCACGGTTACCCGTAACCGCGGTTATCCGCGGATAACCGCGGTTACCCGCGGTTAACGGTTATGTAATTTTAAAAGGTCGCGGTTACGGGCGGTTAACGGTTACGAGTGTTTGAGGACGGGCGGTTACGGTTACGAAAATTGGTAACCGTGAGCACCCCTGCTAAAATCCATGGGAGCAATTTCCAACCCCAAATGTTGAGGAAAATTGTTGGTGGAGAGAAATATGATTAAAAAAGTACATTTGCATGCCAAAAATAATTGAAAACATCATATATGGGGGTTTAAGGGTGCTGATTACGAATCTGACAATATTTTTAAGATCCGACTACATCTAAGATTTTTAAAATCTATGATTTTTGATATTTTTTTTTCAAAAAGGGTCAACAAAGGGGGCGCTGACCTAGTGTTCGTTAGGCTTATATGATGTTTTCTACGCCCTTGACCTTTTTTAAATTTTAAGGTGTAGGCCCAAAACCGAAAAGTACCACTTGAACTTGTTGAAAAGGTTTGTGGTGTGAATAATGGTGCTTCTCTCAGCTCATGCACAAATTCATCGATCTTCGTCTTCGATTTGTCCATCGCGATAAGGGCCAATGTTTCTTTCACAACGGATGAATGCTCCTGTTCTTTGATGCGTTCCATGGCGATCAGATCAGCCAACGAGCCTTTCTTGACGAATGAAGTTTCAACTCCCTGTCAAATTGTTGGCGAAAAGTGCCATTCGAATTTGCGTCATTTGTTTCAAATTCCTTTTCATTTAATAACTTTGGTTCATAATTCCAACGGAACCATCTTTTGAACTGTATTTGAACCGGTCACTTTTGGACAACATTTTATGAAGTTTTGAAATGGCAAAGAAACTTGGCGAAATGGACGATGATTTTCACATTTCGCTCAATTCGTCGGATTTAAAACGAATTTATAAACGTTTAAACCAAAAAGAAGAGCCTATTGAAAAAATAGAAATTCAAATTGAAAATAAATTTTTAAAATGATGCAAAATCGATGAAAGTTGCAGTTGACAATTTTATTTTGAAGAAAGATGAATTATGCACAAATTATGATAAGCGTGATGGTTTGTACAATGGCAAAACTCCAAAAGTCAAATTCAACCAAAGAAACGGTAATAAATAGGGATCGGATTTATATGTGCTAAAATCTCAAAATATGTGTTAATTAGTCAAAAAATACCAAAATATTGCGTACCTTCAAAATTCGTCAATAATAAGCACTAAAATTTTTCTTAATTTCTCAATTTGAAGTTGCATACCAAAATATTAAAATACAAAAAACCCTCCCGGCCCCTTTGGGTTGCCCGGAAAAAAGCCCGCCCGTGTCCAAACCGATTATTCGAACCCTAAAATACAATTCTCACTGGTTACATTTTTAGAAAAAAGAAAAAAATAGGCATTATAAGGCAACTCGAAGATTAGGGTTCGGACGGGCGCCCGGGTCGGGCGGGCAACGGGCGGGCATTCGGCCGGGCGGGCGCCCGACTAGGAAATATTCGATCCGGGCTAAAGCCCGGTATTCGCCCGGCAAAGCTCGCCCGGACAAAAAATCAAAAAAAGCCCGCCCGGCAAAGCCCGCCCGGCAAAGCCCGCCCCCGGCCCCTTTTAGGTAGCCCGGAAAAAAGCCCGCCCGGCCCCAAAAAACCGAATATTTTCCGAATATTTTTATGTCATTTTTGCATGTCGTATTTTTAAATTAACTTCCAACAGGATGCCAAACTATTATAAAGAAAATTGCTTTGCAAAATTCATAATTTTTGGACCAATTTTCTTTACAAATTGTCATCAAAAATCAAAAAAATTTTCCCGGCGGCGCCTATCGGCACCGCCGGGCCCTCGCATTCATAAAAACTTCAAAAAAAAAAGGTACCGTATTTTAAATTTTGGATGAAAATCTTTTAACAAATTGAGTAAAAAATTCAAAAATTTTTCGGCGGCGCCTATCGGTACCGCCGACCCCCCTCCCGAATCTGGGGCCTCAAAAATTACGATACGGGTGATTTTTAGCGAAAATACGATACGATATGGCTCTAAATTACGATATTTACGATTACGATACAATACCACATCCCTGGTCTATATCGTACATGATCAGGAATGATYAATCTCTAACTTTTAAGCTGTTTCAAAAAAATTTTTAAATATTCGCCCGGTATTCGGATTTTTTTCAAAATCCGGGCTAAAGCCCGGTATTCGCCCGGAAAAGCCCGCCCGGCCACTTTCGGGTTGCCCGGAAAAAAGCCCGCCCGGCCCCAACCCGATTATCCGAACCCTATCGAAGATCTATCAAATGTTTTGTTGAGAAAAATAACCATTCATCGACCAAAAAAATTGTACTTGTGCCGAAAAATAATTTAAGGAGTAGTCAAATTAAAATTTAAAAAAATAAAGCTTATTTAAATTATGTGTGACAATTTTCTTAACAACCAAATTTGCCAAAAAAAATCATTTAAAATGTACAATCTTGAACTTTTTGACGGGTTTTAAGCAAAGAATTTTGTTTTTTTATTGTACAGATTTGCAACAAATGTTCCTGAAATTGTTGAGAAATTGAACAAATGCTTCAAAAAAGCGATTGAATGGGAAATCTGATCAAAATATTGCGCGGAATCGACCTTTCGGGGATGAATCGTTGGGAACGAGTGAAAGGAAAGCTGTCAAAGGTGCTGAAACGAATATTCCCATAATTTCGGGTTTATGCTCATTTCTTTAATTTAATTTTTGGATTTCGTAGTCTTGGGTGGTTGCGAACGTTTATGGCTATGTAAAGTAAAGTTTTTGGGTAAGAATTGCCACGTTAAGCAAAATGTTTTTGAAAAGAAATGGCCATATTTTAATGAACAAAAACGGAATTTTCGACTTTTTTTAACTTCTTGACAAAAACTCATTGCCAAACAATTGCAAAACTTAACGCGCATCGTTTTTTATGTAAAGGCTTCATATTTTTGGTAGTAAAATTTAAAAAACCAAAATTAATTGTTTTTTTTTTGTTAAAACTTGAGAATTCCGGAACAAAGAATTTTTCGTTTTTTTTGTATGCACTTTGCGTTATTTATGGTATACAATTGGAGAGTCCGCGTCGGGAACATTTTTTAGAGTTTTAACATTTTTGTTATAAAAATTAAACAAAATTTTCGAAATATTGCCGATTTTCAAATTTTATAACAATTCAAATTTTTTAAAAACTTTTCCTTAACCATAAATGTCACTTTTGTTTGCACTGATAAACAAATTAAGTGAAAATGTCTGCGTAAATTCAAATAGTGATTAATTGCTTCTGCACTAGACAAACAAATATATCTACACATAACACTAATAAGTGTCTGGCATTTCTCACGACATAATATTAAGTAAGATAAAAGATAATTAGGCAATTACGCAATTACGCAAAACAAATGTTATCATAAAAACACACAAAAAAATGCTTTATAAATGAATTCGTTGCAACAAATTATGTCTTTTTTTCCCCTACCCACCAAGCATATATATATATTAATAAAATATATTTACAAAAGAAATTTTATATTCAACCTTTTGTAATCATCAACAATGGCTACTGGCGAGAATGGGCTTTTCACCTCCGGCATTTGGACAATCGAAGACGATGGATGGTCAAAGGATGAAAGCGAGAAAGAGGACGAGGGGTACATCCCCTCCGGTGATTCGTCAAGCGGAGACGAACAATCGTCGAAGGGGGAGGGCGACAAAGTGGATGAGGGGATTATCCCCTCCGGTGATTCGTCAAGCGGAGACGAACAATCGTCGAAGGGGGAGGGCGACAAAGTGGATGAGGGGATTATCCCCTCCGGTGATTCGTCAAGCGGAGACGAACAATCGTCGAAGGGGGAGGGCGACAAAGTGGATGAGGGGATTATCCCCTCCGGTGATTCGTCAACCGGAGACGATGGATTCTCGAAGGATAAGAGCTGTGGTCTTTTATCTTCCGGCGATTTGCAAGACGGTGAATTTAATTTGTCAAATTTGCTTTAATTTAAAAAATTTAGCAGACAAATGGGGGAACGATTCAGCCCATTATGAAGCTTACATTCCTTCCGGCGATTTGCTTGACGGTGAATTTAATTTGTCAATTTGCTTTAATTTAAAAAATTTAGCCGACAAATGGGGGTACAATCCGGCCCACTTTGAAGCTTCCGGCAATTTGCAAGACGGTGAATTTATTTAATAAACTTTTACCCTTTTAAACATTTTTAGCGGCCAAGGACAATTCGCCTAATTTCAATGGTGAAGACGAATATGCTCATGAACTGAACGCGAATGAAGGTGGTATTTTAATTAGTTATGATAAACATATATTTTTTGAGTAATTCAAAACAAACTTATTTTTAACTGTTCAATTTTCGAGGTTTTATGATCAGACCAATTAAGTCCCAATTCTGGTTTTAAATTGTTTAACAGAATATGAACACATTTAGCTTGATCAAAATGATAATTTTATTAAAAAATCGTTGAATCCTACTTTCGTTCGATTAAATTGCAAATAACGACTAGAATTTTGCAGGTTCCGAGCATAAGGGATGTGTTGTGTGAGGGTGTGTTGATGCCGAACGGCGAAAGAAGTTTCGATGATTTTTTCGATCAGATGGAAGAAGCGTTGATTTCTGATCGGATGGACGGACTCATTTATTTCCTTAAAAACATTTCCTTAAAAAGAAAAAAGAACCTTTCGTTTCATAGATCACACTTTTTTCATCACAACTCCGGCATATATATCTATTTGTTGTTGGATAAAAAGTGGGAAAACAAAGTTTTTTGTTTTTATGTTTTGAATAATCAAACAACGCCGGCCGCGGGGGGGTGGAGCAATTGGTATGTAGAAAGAGAGAGAGGCTTTCGCTCGCATTATCCCATTTTCGGTCTTCACAATTTTCTTTCATAAAACAAATTGCAAAATGATCCAAAATTTGCACCCGGTGTACCAGGCGCTGATTGCGTCGCTGTTCACTTGGGGTCTTACTGCACTTGGGGCTGCTTTGGGTTTGCCAAAGCAAGCCCATTATTGTAAAATATATTCGTTTTGCAGTTTTTGTGCTTCCAACAAGCAACAAAGTGTTCCTTGGTTGGTGTTTATCGGCGCCGGAGGGGAATCCGTATTCTTTTGCCCCCCCCCCCCTCAGATGCCAGCTTGGGCTTTGGTGGAAATTGTTCTTCCATATGCCCTTTCATCCGCCGGTACCGTATAATTGGCTTTTTTTCAAATTTTCTTTACTGTTCCTTAGCCGGTGCCATGATTTATGTGGTGTTTGACTCAATCATTCCAGAGGCGCACTCACGCGACAATGGCAAAATGTCCGCTTTGTTAGCCATTTTCGGCTTTACGTTGATGATGTTCATGGACGTCGTTCTCTGAATTTATATTTTTCGTATTATTTTTATTTTACCATCAAATAAACAAGTTTATTAAACCAATAACCCGAAAGTCGGAATCCAAGCCGACATTTTTTGAGCTGATTTACAAAACCCGGACCGAAGGGTGGAATTGCTGCTGGGCGCGGATGATGATTTGAAAACGTAAATGGGACGAATTCTAAGCGAAAGCCTTTCAATATATTTGAAATAATTTGCGCTGTTCATTTAAATGTTTAATTGATATTAATATTCCTAGCAATTAATCATTTCGAAAAGAAAGATTTGAAATCCTCAAAGACCTTTTAAACAATTCATTTTTTGCTTGGTTCAATGCACTTACCCGTAAATTGCAAGATGTTTTTGTAAAGAATTCCCAAAAAAGACGCATGTGAATTAAAATCCATTTCCTCCCCCGAAGGGTTGTGTTATGAAAATATTTAGTTAATTAATAATATTTGGTACTAAAATTACAAACAATTTACAAATAAGCCTAAATTGGTTAATTTCTAGTGCTTATTTTGGACCTGATTTTAGTGCCAATTTTGACCATTTGAAGATATTACCTATTTATATTCTCATCCATTTTAAACAACAATGTGAAGGAAAAAGAATATTTTTATTATTTGAGTTAATCAACAAAATTTGTAATGCTTCTTCGTCTGTTGCGTCGTTTCAAATTCTGTCCCCTCTCATTTTGAACCGGCTGTGTCTGTGCCGTCTGCGGCTTCCTCCACCGCATTTCCGGCATTTGGCAGCTTCTGAATTATATTTAAACTAAAATATAAATGTTATGGGCTTAGAGTTTACGACATCAACGCAGGTACATTCAGGGCCAACCCAAAGGCAGGTGGTACAACAACCCGACGACAAACAGTTCGAGCCATCAACAAAGCAGCATTGGGCGTCTACAAACGGCACTTCCATGGACAGCATGGCAATGACAATGACAAACGCGACAACAATTGTCTTTTGTGCATTCATTTTCAATTTTTCTCTGTTACATATTAGGATTGAAAAATTTAAAGGCATATTTCTAGGATTTCAAAATTTGTATTTTCCTTTTTTTTGTTCTTAAAATGCTAATCAAAAATTCACATTTCCTTACTCTAAGCTACTAATAAAAGCGAAAAGAATAATTTTAAAAAAATAAATGAGAATTTTATTTAAAAAGGATGTTCCATAATTTAATGTTTGCGTCTGAAATGCAAAGGTTCATCCAGAAATTGCTTTTATAGAGCCGAATTTATTGAACAATTTGACAAAATGCTGAGCTGGATATAAAAATGTTTCACTTAACAGTTGAGTAAATTTAATTAATAAATTTGATTTTGTGATCTTCGACTCATAAAATGGCGTTTATAGTGCACCTTTGTTTTAATATTCCGCTAAAAATCGCTCAGTTAACAGCTAATTAAATATACATTTAAAGTTGCGATTTTTGGCCTTATGCGGTTCAATAGAATTGTTTTAACAGTCCATTTTTATTTTAATATTCTGTCAAGTTGTGAGTGCACTAATTTTATTTTGAAGTTTTAATATTCGCGCCGAATTAAACTTTGTTAATTTAGTCCTGGCGTGACATTTGGAAGTTGTTCAAAATTGTTTATGCGCAACTCTCTTTAATGACAAATTAGCACAAAATAAAAGTAAATTGCGTGTAAAGCAGAATTTTCATTAAATATTTCTTTGATGTGAAGCGACCCGACCACTTCTTTCTCAACCAAAGTTCAGCAGAAGAAGCACAACTAATATGAGAAAATATTCGATCAGTAGCAGATCAATCTACTGATCATCGTCAGATAATGATCGATTAAGCAAGTCATACCAATGTTATTGGGGCCTGACAATTTAATTGGCAAGCAAAAAACACTTATTTCAGTATGAAAAAAGTCTCGTTTTGCATAATACAAAAAAAACATTGGTTTTTAGAAGTGGTGGGAGGGCGGCGCCGCCAATAGGCGTTCGTCAATAAAATTTTTAGTAAATCAGTCAATTTTTACATCAAAAATGTCAATCCAAAAAGTGCACTTTTAATGCACTAATTTGCTTAATAATTAATTTTTCTTCAAAATACCATCTTAAGAGTTTTTCCTTGTGAATTTGTTGTTAACATTGGTCCAAGTGATCTAAGTGGTCACATTGGTTTGCAGTCCCTTATCAGCGCGGAAGTTGCAGCGATTAGAATCCGAAATTTCGTTCTCCCAAACTTTATTGAGGAAAAAGTTCAAGAATCACTAACGTATCATATTAGGCTCCAGGCTAAAATGCATATACCAAAAATGCCGAATCATACAGCAAAGTGTAATGAAAAACCCTTATACTATTTCGCTTTTTTCTTTATCTCTAACATCTCTTAATTTGGCGTTATCTCTCACCTTTTTCAATCAACGAAAAAGCACGACGCACTTCGAAGCACTTAATTTCAGTTACATCCGGAGAATTCGTCTCAAACTTTTATTAAATTGTTTGAATTCGGGTTCGAGATTCGACATTTGCAAAATCCGAGCTTGGTTCGTTTTCTACGCATATTTTTACCATGAAAAAATGTATTTAAAATTTTAAACATTTGAAATATTTAAAAATTTTTGTCGGGAGCGCAATTCCGAAGGATTGCCAAAATTTCAGTATAAATTTTTAATTTTTGATGAAACTATTCACTTTGGAAAATTTGGCATTACGACGCAAACTTTTCGACCTCAGCTGTTCAAAGCTAGATTGTTGTCCCACTTAAAGACACTTGAAGTAATCTGATCATTGCCAAATTGTAAGGGAAATTAAAATAATAAAAATAGAAATTGAAGAAGTAAAACAAAGCATTGTTGGTATTAGAATTCAACTTTCTGTGATTTTTTTGATTGCAAATATTAATGTAAAATGTGAGCAACAATTTCTATTCTTTTTTTTAAATAACTATTATATTTCAAAACAAACCAAAAATTCAACAGGCTAGACCAATAGTATTATTGCATCAAATAAAGATATTTTCAGTAAATCAAATAAAGATTCATCAATTCTTCTGTAATTACGGCACGATTACATTTCGTCGTCTAAGTCAAAATACGACATTTCGTCGATTAAGCCAAAGCCGACATTTCGTCGACTAAGCCAAATGCGACATTTCGTCGATTAAGCCAAAGCCGACATTTCGTCGACTAAGCCAAATGCGACATTTCGTCGACGTGAAATTTTCCCGTATTTTTGATTAACATGTTGGAATTAAGTTGCCACATTCATATAAAAATCAAATAAATAAAATTATTTGTGAAATGGATGGGAGTGGTCATAACAAAAAAAAAACACAGGGTCACATAATTTGTACACTCAGTAAGGTCACACATTTCATCGTCATAAATGTGAGGGGCAAAAACTTTCAGAAAAAATCTTTGAAGTCTTTTTTGTTGTTGTTAATTTATGCAATTGATAGGCAAGCAGCGTGCACACCTAGAAATTACCCCCGATTCTGATCACGAAATGATGCGCAATGCAATCAGCACATGCGTGGCACCGTCCGTAAGCCAATGGAATACATTTGAGAACATTGAGCACGCGGTGTTCAACAGACGAACAA
>MEIZ01000062.1:268243-316762 GCA_001723225.1 Globodera ellingtonae
ATTTTTCTCTTTTACATGTGATTTGTTTAGCATTTCCTTTGATGTGATAATTAAATAATAAAAACTATGTGGGAAACAAACTGAATTACATGAACAGAAAAAAACCAAATGAGTGAATATTTTAAATTTTTCAAAACAGAATGGGCGAATCGTGCACCGCCGTTCCATTCGAAATGCCAGCTTCGTTAGCGGTCTCCAGCTTGGTCTTCAGCAGATGGCCCTGTTGCACATTGTGCTTCACCTGAAGGAAATTGAATGTGTTCTTCAGAATTCGTTTGGCGAATCGTTTACGTTTATAGTTTAGGCTCCTGCAAAAATACTCATAAAAACATTAATAAGAAAGACATTTAAAACAGTCTCAATAGACTGACTGGTTTCCTCAATGTTCAACTGAATTTTAAATTCTTTTTTAGGGTCTTTCTTGTTTTTTTTAAGGTCCGATTTTTTTTTTAGTTTTTTGTTTTTTTGAAATAGGTTTTTTTTTAGTTTTTTTAATAATCACTCCAAAAATGTTTTTAATCAATTTTTTTTTTGCAAATATTCAACTAAACAGTTTTTTGTTTGTTATTTCAAATGTTTAAAACTTTAAATGCATGTTTTCTAGGACAAAAGTAAGCGAAATCACGAATCCGAGCTCAGAATTTGCGAATATCGAACCCCGGACTCGAATTCAACCATTTTTAGAAATTTAAATGCAACCTTTGCTTGACCAATTTTTTATATTGCACATTTCTACCCCGTTAACAAGTTTTGTTTTCTCATTATTAACATACATTTTCCTGTATTTTTTGAAGATTTTAAACTGAAATTTCAAAAATTGACCAATTTGGGTTCGGGATCCGCAAAATGCGAGCTCGGATTCGCGTTCTAGATTTATTTTTACCCTAGAAAACATGCATTCTGAATGTTCAAAGGACCGCAATTCCACATGATTGCCGGGTAACCATGGGGCCAGGGGGGGGGGGATAATTACACCGAGTAATTGTGGGGGAACGGGGCCCACCGTTTGCACGACGTTCCTGCTGTTCAGCAGTTCGGCCATGCGTGCGTCGGCGGCCGCCTCTCGCTCCTCCACCGCACGACGGCGCCGCTCCAATTCCTCCCGGTCGCGCGCAAGTGCCGCCTGCAGCTGCTCGTGCCGCTCGCGCTTCATGTTGTCATGGTACGTGTTCAGCAGGTGGAAGGCGGCGCCAAGCGCCCACGACACCTCCATGGCACGAAGCTTCTTCGTCAACTGTGCGATGTTTATGATGAAAGCGAGCAATCGGTCACAAAAAAAGAAAATTGCGATATTTCTGTTACCAAATAAACATTTTTTTTGTTAATTTAACATGACATCGCTCACTACCCAAAAATTCTGCTCCTTTTTATTTACAATTTTCTCTCACATAAATGCTCTTCTCGTCCGGCAGTCCATAGCCAAAATGGAGCAGCGTGTAAATGTAAGTCAAATCGAGGCATTGCCATGGCTGCCATGGCTCGGGCCCAATCGCTTCGGCGGGAATTGCACATGCTATAAAAAGTGTTAAAAATAATGTTAACATCAAAACCAAATTTAAAAAAATTTAAATTGGTGAAAACCCTTTTTTTCTTTTAGTTTTAAATTTAAAATACGTCTAAATATAAATGCATCAAATATGGAAAATATTTTGTTGTTCACACCACGCTCGGCCGCTGCGCGAAAGTCACCGACATTCGCTGGTCCGCCAAGCTGATCCAGCGTGTAGGGCACAACGTTGGCCTGCAACCATTTGGTCAAAAAAAGTTAAGGACAACATTTTGATCAGGATTCGCAACGCGATCGCTGATCAAGAATATGATAAAACACAACACATTGCCTGCAACGCGCGGTCGTAGAAGTAGCCGAACAGAAACAGCTCCGCCGCCGTGTCCGCCAACGCCGGCACGCGCTTCACATCGGTCACATTCTGAACGTATTGCTTTGCCGTCTCCATGCACTGCGCGAACCCAGTGTTGCTGGAGGCGCTGAACAACGGGAAAAATGGAGGTCAAACATCAAATTGATGCTCAAAATATAGTAAAGTTCATACATGCACAAGGGGGGGGGGGTTATTCTTATACACATCTAGATGTGTATAAGAGACAGCCTAAAAAGATTGGTCAACCCATCCCACCTGATCAGCCACACATTGCCCGCGTAGTCCCAGTCGTCCAGCACAAAGCCACTCGGCAAACAATGCGTGTGCAACGACGGCATCGCGCCGGGTGACCAGTTGGGCGAGCTCAGCTTGGCGATGCCAAGCCGTGACGCCACCAAACCGTTGCCCAAGTAGCTGAAAATTATGGAAGGGATTAATCTCTTTTTTGTGTTGATCACTGTCTAGTCAGATGATGAAACGCACGCACATCCAATGGCGTAGCCAGGATTTTTTTCAGGGGGGGAGGCTGATGCAAGAAAAAGTTGATTTTTAGGAGTGCCTTTTTTGCTTTTTATTGCATTTTTGTGAAGAAATTTTTGAAAATTTAGATTTTTGTTAAATTTTTGAAATTGTTAACCTTTTTGTTTAAAAATTACGTAAAATCGATATTTGCCGATTTTCGAATTTTTCAAAAATACTAATTTGAGAATTTGCTTCATTTCTGCTGGTGTGCGGGCGTCGGCGGTGCCGATAGGCGCCGCCGAGAAATTTTTTGAAGAGATTTGTAAAGAAAATTGGCCCAAAAAATGATCAATTTTGCAAAACAATAGGGTCCCCCATATGGATTTTTTTCACAATTTCATTTCAGGGGAGGGCTGCAGCCCCCTCAGCCCCCCCCCCTGGCTACGCCCTTGCGCACATCAACTTGTCTCTTTTCCATTTTCTGCAAACCTGTGCGTGTACAGCTTCAACTCCTTGTCGAATATCTTCAATTTGTGCGAGTACTTCTGTTTGGCGAGGCCCTTCAACGTCGCGCTGAAGTCGTCCGGCATAAATGTCACTTGGGTGGAGCCACCGCCCAAGTCCAACGCGGCCACCGCTTTTGTGTCTGTTAAGGAAAGCCACGAAAAAATTTTCCAAAAGGAAAATTCTTGAGCTAAAAAATGAGAAGAAAATAAAACTCAGCTCTCTTAAATGAAAATATTGTTAAAAAAATGACAAAAAACTTTTTTTTAGCAACCAAAAAGTATAAACAACTCAATTTATGTGATAGCAAAACAAAAAGATTTAAAAAATTAAAAAGGTATCAACAAATCAAAAAATATTTACAAATTTCTGGAACATTTTATTGAGGGAATTTGGAAATTGTACCAAAAATCAATCAGAAAACACTCACATCGCTCCAACGCGCCGTCGAGCCGTGCCAGCAGAAAGTTGAGCGTAAACCAACCAAAAACGCCTTCGTCCGTGCCGCTGAGCATGCCGACCGCGTCGTCGTCCACCAAAAGGCCGCTGGACAACACTTCGGACTCAATCTGTCAATGGAAAAATAAACAGAAAGTGCCCCCTGCCAAAACGGAAAAAGCACACAATTTTCTTAACAAAATTCGTAAAGGAATAAAAATTTCCAATCCGAATTCTTAAAAATTTCTGAAATTGTAGGGTTTAAACAACACAAACCTCCGATAGAATTGCGTCCGCCTCCTTCTCGGGCAGTAACCGAACGCCGGCAGTGGCACGGAAAGCGATGGGCGTTTTGACCCAAAGTTCAGGCGGAATTTGGTGCTTCGCGGTCAACAACAGCTCGCGCACATTCTCCGCCGCCAATTCGGGTGTTTTGGCAAAGCACGAAACGCCAGGCTTAATCTAAAAAAACAACAAACATTTAATTGAGGGGAAAAAAAACATTGGGGGACCCAGGGACGTAGCTAAAAAAAAATTTCGGAGGGGGGAATTGATCCATCTGAGCGCGGCGCTCAGATGGCATTCCCATTTGAGCGCCAGGAGCGGCCCGGCGGGCCGATAGGCGCCGCCGGGAAAAATTTTTTGATTTTTGATGGCAATTTGTTAAGAAAATTGATCAAAAAGTTGTAAAAGTGTAAAACAATAGGGTCCCCCCTCTTGTTTTTTTTTTCTCAAATTTCATTTCGGGGGGGGGGGGGAATTCCCCCCCCCCCCCCCCCCTGGCTACGTCCCTGGGGGGACCCTTTCGGACCGATTTCCTTAACAAAATCTCCAAAAAAAAATTTCCCGGCGGCGTTAATCGTGATGACTTCAAAAATTGAAGGGTTTGCATCGGTATAAATATTTTTATAGCTTCCATAAAATAAGTTTTGCGAACCTCCTTGTAAATCTCGTTCTCCAGCTTGAACATGCTCGGCTCCTGCTGCAACTCGTGGCTGAACTCGAACAGATGAAGCCGTGTGCCAGTTGAGCCTGCGTCAATCACAGCGGCGAAGAAACGACCAAAAGCGCTTTCCTGAAACGATATTTTAAGCCTAAGTCAAGGGCTCTTTTTCAACAAAAAGGCATCTGTCAATTTTTTTAAATGCAAAACATAAAAAACCAAAAAAAGGTGGACTCTTTTTTCCAAAAATTTTCCAGGATTTCCTGGTCCGAAATCCTAACTCAAAACTAGGATTGGCACCCCGAAACTGAATATTCTGACGGGATTTTTGTCCACGAACCAAGAAAATCCAACCTCAACGTCGAAATGCCAACCCTACGGAAAAGCGGAATTTTTGTAGTAGCAAATCCTGGAAAACGGAATTCTTTTTAATTCCATTATATTCCGCTTCTAACATTCTTTAAAAAACATTCATAAAACCCAAGACGACGAAACGACGACGACGCACCTTTTCCTCCAAATCCGGAGACAGACATTGTTGGATCTCTTTGGTGTCCGGCGGGTGCAGTCGGTTGTGCTGCAGCGCGCCAATGCCGTTGCGTTCGGCGTCGTCGCTTTTCTTCGAACCACCGAACAATTGCAATTGACTGTGCACGTCGCGCACGCCGAAGAGAAGAGTGGCCAGAAGAAGTGGCCAAATTTGGAGCATATTTTTTTCTTGGAATTTATAATGACACAGAGATCGGATGACGTCCAATTCGAATGCTTAAAGCTGCAAAAAAATTAATCTCGATAAAAAAAATGCAAGATTCCGAATCCTTCGATAAAGTTGAAATTTGTAATATTTGTGACAACGCAAAGCTTCTATGATCAGGTGATCATAAATGTTCGGCGAAAGACAGAGTAACAAAAAGAAAAGTGGTTGTTTTTGTTTACAAAATCGAGCGAAAACATCAAATTTCGAGACATAACGCCAACAATATTCAAAATGCCAATTTCTTTTTTCAAACAACCAAATCAAACAAACAAAATGCAATTCGCAAAGCTAAAGATGAGAAGAACTTGAAAAAAGTGGGAACTATTCTCACCCTGCGCCATGATCATTTAAGCTAAGTTTGTATTGTCGAATAAATGCTTTGCTAACCGGGTGATAGTGATTAGAGTATTTTTACTAAAATGTTTGCTACCCAAATTTCATGGAGGGCCAAATCTCAAATTGAAGTTACTGAATTGTGATGAGAGCCATTTGAGTTGAGGTGCGGGTTGGGGGTTGACGGCAAGCGACCGAATATGGATTCGTCGACTAATATAATCTTTATATAACAGTGTCTCGGGTGGAGGTTGGTGAACTGCTTGAGCATCGGGTGGTGGACGGGCGGGGCGGTCGGACATGGGCAGTCGGCAGTCATGTGGAGGCTTATCACCGATTCTGATCTCGGATGACGAAAAAAGAAATGAACGCCCTCCCAATTACACAACAAATAATAAATGTGAAATGTTCATACATACTATAAAAAAACGAATGACTTGAGAGTTTTGGTCGTTGTCTGGAAAGAATTAATGAATGCTGCTGAATAGATTTGTGCCATTTCGACGACGACAATAGATTTAAAATAAAACGTTTAGACTTTATGTTATTTTTTGACCCGTAAGGAGTATTAAATGCCTTATTTTAAACTTTTAAAATTCCCAGACTTTTTATTAGGTAGAAATTTAACGACACCTTACATAGGTTTGTTTACTTTGATAAAATTAAGGAAAAAGTTAATTTGTAAGTTAATTTGATATTTATGTAAGGGTTTTAAATACATTATCAAAATTGACACTTTTACAGGCAAATTTTATCGTAAACAATTTAATTTCAATGTTTTTTCACGTCATCAACTCGCAATTTTCGCTTCTTTGACCATAAATTGATGCTAAAATTTACAGAATTGATGTGACACTTCCCCCCTAATGTTCGCCCGTAATGGAGACAATTGTTATCAATCAGAAAATAAAATCAAAAGCAAATAATATATTGCAGACAGTTCGCCAAATTTGTTTTCGAACATCTCCCCCAATGTCAAGGATTTTTGGTCAAATGTCAGAGAATTGGGAATTTGTTACAAGACAAAGCTGTTGTTTTCTTGGACAACAAATATATTTGAAGAGAATTCATTTGAGGAAAATATTTTCTACGTGTACAATTTGTTTTCGCAGTTGACTAAAGTATTGTAGAAGAAAAATTTTAATTTTATTTTAAAATTTAGGCTCCATGGAACGGACATTGGCCAACTTTGATTAAAGAGAATTTTAAGTCAAAAGGTTTTCAGTACCGAAATTTGACATAAAACAATTATAACATTTTACATTCTGACACATTGATTATTTGATTGCTCCAATTTCCCATTTTGTGACATGGATCAAAATGCTTTTGCCGGACATTTCTTTGTGGACAAAGCGACGCTCACGTCCAGAACCTCGACTTTTGGTTCACCTTCGCCAGTCACTGTGAGTTCGGAAAGCAAGTATTTGCCGGGATAAATGCTGCGGGGCAGCGAGAAAAGGTCCGCGGTGCCGTTGATCGGTTTAAGCGCGGTGACATTTTCCAGAGTTGCCTTTATAAATGGTCTTTTAAATTTAATCATTTTAGGCATTTGACATATTCAGCTTTTAATCGCAAGTCGAATGTTTCATACTTTCTTTAACCTAAGCCGATTTGGCCATAACTATTTCAAAATTATCAAAGAACGCTTAGTTTTTGCTTATTAATTGCTTTTCTTCATCGAGAGATTATTTTGTATAATGGTTGACTAAGTTAGGTCAGGTTTCAGAAAGTTATAAAGCTTCTAATTCCATATGGATTTTATGTAATTTTAACAATTTTTATAAATTACCGAGCTTGGCAGTTGCACACGGATTTTGGCGTCGCACACCCACATGAAAATTAGGTTGTTGATCTCCAGCTCGTAATGGCGGCACTTCTCCGTTTTGTTCACCAAATTCACAGAAACTGAGAGTGCCCAGCTTGGCTTCACCTTTGTCGGCTTTTGGGTCGTTGTCGCCTTTGGGGGTTGTGTGGCGGAATAAACAATTGGCAAATCAACGACGACCAGCACAAGGAACAACAACACTCCCACAAATTTGTTCATTTTTTATTTAAAATTTTAATTGAATAGGAAAAGATTGTGAAAATTATACATTTTTGGTTATGAGCAAGATCCCCTTTTATAGGTCCAAACCAATTAAAATTTGAGCGCTGTGCAAACAAAATTCAAATATCAAGAATTAACATCTAAAAACGATATGGGTGGCTGGTGGTGATCCTTTTTTTGTTGACGTAAAACTCATAAATAAATAATGTTAACGAGCCGGGTGGTTACTTTTGGGTGTGTGAAAAGTGATTTTATTTTTGGGAAATATATTACAATTATTTTAATGGATGGAACGGAACTTCTTCTAAAACAGGACGGATTAGTTCGGCCAATTACGGTGTTTATTTGTTAGCGATGTTTCTTTGAATGTGAGATCACAAAATGCCACAAAAGTCTTTACGTTTCTCTGATTGCCAAATTTGCGTCATTCAAACTCTGATCAAATCCAAACAGTTTCGCTCGTCCACCCTCTGATAGCCGGGCAAACAGTCGCATTTGAACGATCCCGGAAGATTTACGCACACGGAGCCAATGCCACACCCTCCGAGCTGTTGTTGTTAATCGAATTATTTTTGTTTTTATATTTGCCAGATAAGGGTTCCGTCTTTTTTTTTTAATTTAGAACAACCGGTATAAAGAAATTTTAGATTTAAACCACAAAAGGCATTGCGGTCAAACAGTTTGGTTTTTGTAATTTTATTTTGACCGGCTATGCCTATTGGCCCATCATCACCGGAGGAGAAAGTTTTTTTTCGAAAGTTTCTAAAATTTAATTATTCTAAAGTTCAAGGAGACTTGTTCTCGTGCTCCATCATCCCACAAACATTCGTCCACATCGTAACATCTGGTGCCATTACCAAAAAACCCCTGAAGCGATGTTTCGATTAACGTCTTGCAAAAAATACACAACGATTTGCGCGACCGTTTTGCATTGGCAAATGGGCGAGTGACGGCCCGACACGCAATTGGCATTTGTATCGCATGTTCGACTCGAGTTGGCACAATGGTCGACATTTACACATACCGGGCAACAATGGTTGGGCAAAGTCTCCCGCTCGGCACAATCCAACGGGGCACAGTGTGCAGAATTTCTGAGTAGGAAGCGGAACTTCCACCACCAAAAACATTTGCCGAATCAATTCAAAGTGCCCGGTTTATTACCACCCAATTCATCGCCGCCCAATTCATCGCCGCCCAATTCATCACCGCCCAATTCATCACCACCCGACTCAGCGCCGTCCAAGGATCACCGGCCGCCAAATTCAAAAAACCCAAGCGTCGGTCGGAGAAGAAATGGGCGGCGACCAATTAGTAACTTAGCGTCACCTGAACTCGCAGTTCATGCGTCCGTCATTGCACCGACAAATGACGCACGACTTAGGCCAGAAAGAGGTGCCACTTTCGTGCGTTTGGCCATTGTAAAAACACTAAAAAAAGTTTGTTTTGGTAGGTAAGCCTTTGAGCAGGGCCAAGCCGAGCATTGGCTCGGGCGGTCATTGATGATCACTTTTTTCCCGCATTCAGGACAGCATTTTCCGTCCCGTTTGATCGGATGGGCACAGTTTAGCCGAGCACAGCCAATCGGGCCGCAGTGCACCTCAGCGTCCATACCGCAGTGACACTCGCGACATTCGGCCAACATTTGGACGCGCTGAGCCGGTGAGCGCCATTTACCATCGATCTGAGAAAAAAAAATCGGTTCCAACCAACACAATTAGTGCCCCCGAATTGGGATGTTTAAATATTTCGGCATTTATTCATTTCTATTTTTTTACAAAGATAATTATTTTTGAAAATATACGCAATAATCAAAATTTTTGTCATTAATTTGCAATCCATGATATGTGCAGGGATCGAAGTACGTTACATATTTTGCATATTCCTGGCTTTAGGTGATTGATTCCGTATTACAATTTGGAATGGCTGTTGTTGAACCATTTTAGTGTAATTGTTCTTCTGACCTTGCAGCCCCTCTGGTGGAGTTCGACTTTCTTCACTCTGTGCCCAAACCGCGTCAAAACTTCGTCCCAAATGTTTACGCGTTGTTCCAATTGTGAAATGCGTTCCTCCAATGCGCGAACAAAATTCGAATTTGATTCAGCAACCGACGGAGTTCGATGCTGAATATCGACGCGATTGTCCACTCGAGTTTCAATATGGGGACAAAGCAATTCCAACGGTTTGGCCGAACTCGACGCAAACGATCGCATTTGCAAAGTGCCGTTGTTTTGGGGGGCCGAGTTGACGCCAAGCGCCGCATTCGCTCCTTTTGACATCGGAAGAGACCTGAACATGGCCAGAATTTAAGTCTCACGGCATCAGTTACGGAAAGATATTTTCTATACAGAATTTGAAAGCATTAAAATTCGGTTCCAAATATTTACCAACCACAAAAGCTCATCATCGAAGTCAATCCAAAGTAAACGGTGACAGTTTTGTGCGACTGTCAACCTTTGCGCATCAAAAACAAACGAAATTTTGTGGAATTGATTGCTGGCAATTAAAAATGGTGTCGAAATTGTGATCTGTTTATGTCGGCCATCGATCAAACGAAATTCGAGAAGAATCTGAATATAAAATGCGAAATCAAAACAATTGAATTCGGCAACTTCGTTAGGTGTTGGGATTGTTGACGTTTCTATTCGAAACAACAAAGTCCGATCGCCGTC
Source organism: Globodera ellingtonae (assembly GCA_001723225.1). Classification (NCBI taxonomy): domain Eukaryota; kingdom Metazoa; phylum Nematoda; class Chromadorea; order Rhabditida; family Heteroderidae; genus Globodera; species Globodera ellingtonae. Next base: position 278,277 of record MEIZ01000062.1, read on the forward strand.
TCTGAGGCTAAATAAATCAAATTTGGTCGAATTTGGTTGTCGAACGTCGAATTGGAGAGTCAAATTTCTGGCAATGAGCAGTTCGTTCAGTTTGGCTGACTTAAAGTAGCAAAACTAAAATCCGCTAACTTAACAATAAGAGTTAACAAATTTCCTGCAAAAATTTTACAAAATCTCTTTATGCTAATTTAATATTATTATTATGTTCAGAAAGCACCTTCAAATGATCCAACGTAAAATTTGCTTTGCTGAAATGGGCACAGACAAAGAGAAACGGAAGAAGCAACGACAACAAATTCATTCGGAAGAAACGAATTGTCTCGAATATGTTCAGCAACATTCGAGGACAGCAGCAATCATCAATTTGAGAATATTAGGAGTCGTTCAACTGGGCGTCCACCACGACTGGGCGCCAGAGACCTTTGAAAAACTGTTCTTGGAAGTAACCAAAAAACAAATTGGTACCATCGAAAGCTTTTGTTGAGTAGTAGTCAAATACAATAGCGCCCAGTTGAGCTCAAGCGTAAATTTTTTAGCCAAACTTTCCCTTCAAATTAGGTATCTCGTATAAAAAGCATTTGAGATTCAAAATATTTTATAAATTTATAAAAAAATCAATTTGAGATGCATTTCCGTCTCCAAGAAGAGAAAATGCGTTTCTCATTGGCCCGTCACGACGAAACGAAATTTCAGAGTCAATATGTAGCTTTGCTTCACCGCCAGCCCCAAGGATTAATTGGCCACCCACCACATCTGCTGCCTGTCGGCTTATGAATGGAAGCGAAATGTTGTGGCCAATGAAAGTGTGTGAATGGAAAGAAACGCCGCCGGCTAATCCATCCGGATGGCGCACAGCTCTTCTTGGCTAGAGGCAAAACTGACAAATGCCTTGGAGAGAATGGCCAAATTTTCTCACCCCGAGGGGTCGCATGGGAAATGTGGGGGAGAGTGTGCCGCCCACATGTAACGGCTGACATTTCTTCTTTGAAATTAGAAGGATTTTTGTAACTTGCTTTGGGTTTGGTCAAAATTGAATTTGAAATGTTGAAAGACTTTAATGAAAGAACAAAGAGAATTTCAGGATTAAGTTTAAGCCTCTTTCGTAATTTGGACAATTTTTTTTGCTTTTTCGTTACAGGTCCCGTGTTAATTTCTGCCAACCTAGGGTTTTTAGATCCGGGTAGAAAACCGACGAAATTCCCGACTAAAAAAGTGTTTGTTATCGTGCATATCTCGACAAACAAAGTAAGCCGAAATGAATGTTAATAGCCGATTATCTTTAAAAAATAATCTTTCGAATTTATATTTAAAAATTGAAAGATTTTAGGTAAAATATAAAAATATATTTTTCAAAAATCGATTAAAGCGCAAAATGAAATGACATCAATGCAGGGTTGCCAACAAAAATTTTGTGAAATAAGGACAGTGAAGGCCAAAAATAAGATTTTGCTGGCATTTTGCTGGCAAAAATAAGGACACTTTACAAAATGTTCAAAAATGCAGTAAATATTTATTTTTTCGCATGAAATGTGCGTTTTTAACCATATTTCTCGACTCCAACACTTTTTTCAACATTTGGGGGTTGGAATAAGGAAATTATAAAATTCGGAACAAATGTGATCATAATCCATTTTTCGTTTTACTGCATTTTTTTGTTAAAAAATTTTCAAAAAAGCAATTTTTGCGAATTCTGCTTTACTTTTAGGGGGGGGGGTCGGCGGTGCCGATAGGCGCCGCCGAGAAAATTTTGAATTTTTGACTCAATTTGTTAAGAGATTTGCAACCAAATTTAAAAAATGCGTAATTTTTTGAATGTTTTTAATAAAATTAGACCAAAAACGGCAGAATTTCGCCCAAGTTTCGTTTATGAGGGGCTGGATTTAAATATAATTAAAAAATTCGCTTTGAAATTTTCTAATTTGAAATATTAGGTCAAAATATTATGAAAATCTTAACAAAATTCGAAAAATAAGGACAAAATAAGGACGGAGGCCTCAAATAAGGACAAATCTTATAAATAAGGACAGTTGGCAACCCTGGTTTAACTTGACAAAAAACTCAAACCGACGCGAAAAGCTTTTTTGGGCCATTTTCTTCAAAGCATAATGCAAACAAAATATGCTAAATGCATATAATCCGTTCTTTCCTACATATCTATTTATATTTGCCACCTTTTAGTTTGCTTTTGAAATAAAAATTTCCAAATACTTTTACACAAGGTTAGTAGAATTATCCAAACATTGCAAAAAAACCATTGCAGAATTGTAAAGCGCAGAAAATCTTTTGCGTTTTCTTATAAGAAAAATAAAGAGAACTAACTAACCAAATATTTTCGACTATTTAATGTAATTTACTCAGCTTTTCAACTTTGGTGATAATTGGCCAGGCCGGCTTGTAAAATTTTAACAGTCAGAATCATAAAAATTCACAAAATATTAGGAAATTACAACCGAATAATATTATTTTAAATGAAAACAAAGTTCTTAATAAACTGCTACCCATATTTTTCGTGTTTTTCGGTAATTAATTATGAATAATATTTTAAAAGTTAAAAAACAATAATTTTTTGTTTGATTAAATGCTGAGCTTTTCAGACCGTTCCACGCAACAATATGCGACAAATGGAATTCGATTTCCAGATCCGGTTATTTCAAATTTTGCATTTAAAATTCCGGATTTCCGGCCATTTTTTGACCCAACCTTCCGGTTGGGGGCTTGCCAATAAAACGTCCAAGCCATGAAATATGCCTTCTCAGCAAAAATCCATGGCTCACTTTGGGCGGTCTCTCAAGTAAATACTACGCCATATAACTTAAACAATTCACAATGTACGTTTGATGATACAATTGCATTTTTTAATCCAAATTAGTTAATGGTATTATTATTGTCTAAATAAATTCAATCATACATATTACATAAAACCGTCTAATTTTCTGAATGGACAAGTCCGACCTTCTTGAACCAATTGATCCAAGCCTTGCAAGTGTCGTTTTGATCAATTATTTTTTGAGTATTCAAAGGTTCTCTGAAATTGTATATTAATTAGTGAAATCGTTTTGTGACACTCAAAACAATTTTGTCGCTACAATTTTACCGGTCGAGGTCAGTTTCGCACCGGCCGTTTAGCGCTGACAAATTTGAAACGTTATAACTTTTTGCTTATTTGACCAAATCAAAGAATTTGATATCATTCGATTTTTAAGCTATTACCGTTTTTTTTTGTTGATTTTTTTCCCTAATGACTAAATTATTATGAATGATTGCGCGCCAAAACGGCCGGCGCCAAACTGTGCGGGTCCGAATTTTACATTGTAAAGTTTGGTGGAATATTGTGCATGAATTTTTCTCGAAAAAAATCCACAAAATCCTCGTCCAATGCCTCCAAAGGTTCGCTGAATTGTTGGTTAATTAATGGAACTGTTTTGTCGGGCACAAAACAAATTTGTCGCTAATTACAACAAAAAAAACTTTACATTTTAAAGTTTTGTGGCATATTGTGCATGAATTTTTCTTGGAAATAATCCACAAACGCTTCACCCAATTCCTCCAATTGTGGCATTTGATGGGAAACCACTTTCAAAATAATTTTTTGTATTTTTTTCGAATATTTTGTGATGCAATTTTTGATGCCTGCCACTTGCATGAACAGCTCCAGCCCGAATGAGTACATTTCAACAAACAGTTGCAACGACATCCATCCGGAAGAAACAATTGCATTTTCCTCTGTTGATTCTGCCAAGACTTTTTCCGTTTGATTTCGTTGTTTCATTGTTTCTGTAACTTTTATTTCAGCAATTTTTGCCAAAAAACTAAGAACATTTTCATAAAACCCGTCTTCAACGAGAAAATGGTATTTGTTATGATCTTTTTGTGCTATTTGCAGTGCATTTTGCCATAAATTCTTTGTTAACACTCCAAAATTTTCCCTTTTAATTTTGTTAATAAAATTTTCATATGAAAAAGTGCTAAAATTATCGCTCAAAGAGTCCATTTTTGGAAACTTTTGGTCGTTCTCCAGAAACAGTTCAGTCTGGCCAACGAAAATGTATTGGACGAGAGTGATACGGTCTTCAATTGGCAATGGATTTTGATGCAGAAAATCCGCTAATTCATTTTCGAGTGCCGTTATTTTGGACAGATTGTCTCCACAGGACGAAAGGTCGACAACTTTTGAAGACAAAAATAAAATTGAAAGGAAAAAAAGGAATAAATATGCCATTTGAGGGAAAATAAATATAAAATTAAAAAGAAATAAATATTTTGAATTAAATAAATTCTTTTGCCTTTTATATATTAGGACATTTATTTACAAATAATTTTTAAAAGTGCAATTTATGTTTACGTTTTTTTCACGAGCTTTTTGGTTTTACCTTGTTGGCATTTTAACTAGATTTAAGAAATTTAGAAAATATTTATTATTGCATCATTTTTATAATAATGTCTACAAAAAATGTCACTGTCACAAAACGGCACCGAGCGCGAATTTTCCGGCTACATCAGARTATTTTGGCATCAGTCTCGTTATTGCAGTCTTTAGCCCAATTTTCTTAACCAACTCAGTCAATTTAATAAACGTTTTTCGACTTTGACAAATTTCGGGCTTTATTTTTTCAATTTTGTTACCGAAAAACTCTACCGGCCTCTTGGCCGACCTCTATTCTTTAGTTAGCTTTTCCCTTTTTGGTGATTAAAAGATAATTAGTTGGGTAGGAAGTACCGGTTAAACGGTTACGAAACCTTACAAAAACCGGGTATTTTGTGAAATTAACCGATTACGAAMACCGGGTGTACCCACGGCGKTTTAAGCACCCCTAGTTATTGGACTTTTTTGGTAAATGATTTTTAATTATTACCGCATTCAATGCAAGTAACCGAGTCTCCAAAAAGCCGGTTAACCGAAAAGTGGGAGTACCGGTTTTTAACCGCTACTGYCCTACTCTAATAATTAGTTATAATTTGTGATTCAAATCGATTTTTTTAAAAACATTTTTTTACGAGCAATGCTAATGATGCAATTGATGTGTAATTAATACATATCCCTAAAATAATCAATTTTTATCGAAGATATGACTTCCTCCTATACATATTTACTTATAATATAAACAATTATTATTTCTCCTAATTTTTATTAAWTATTTTAGATTCAATAAAATATTAAATTTTTAGAAACTAAACATGAAACGTACAACACTTTTTGTGTTATTTTTTTTTGTACTTGCAATTTTGGAGGAACTTTGTTATGGGATGGACCATACGGAACATAAAAAGAAGACGGATTCAAACAGAAGCAGCAGCGTCGACAGCAGACGGAGTTCATCTCCGTCAATTACCTCTCAAAATCGAGTTGACCAAACCCAACAACAACCAAATAGTTTCAATCACACATTGGCCATTAACCCGCAACGGCCATTAATTCAACCGGACTCTTTGGAAGCGACCAGCAGACAACAAATGCCAATTAACAGGCCAATAACAACAAATCAAATTCAAATTAATCAAAAAACATCGCAAAATCGAGAAATAATTAGAAGAAACTTACCGCAAAATCGCCCAGGGAATTTATCGCAAAATCAAACCGATAATTTGGTGCAAATAAATCCTCCATCTCCACCAGTGTTAACAGAAACGCATGAATCTGATCAAAAAATTGTTATGACCAATTCAAAAAGTGAGAGTGGTTCATCATCAGCAACTCCAATTTTGATTACAGAGGATTTAATTGATGTGATGCAAGTCGAAAATGGGCAAAATCAAAAATTAAAACGTCCAATTGCAGACGAACCGTTGGAAGACAATGCGCACGCTAAAGGAAAACAGAAATTGGATCATTCTTGGGAAGAAGCTCCACAAAATGAAGAAACAGAAAATCTTAAATTAAAAAAAGCTTTTTGTAATTTATTTAAAAATAAATTAACGAAATATGTTTGAAAAATAAATATTATTTAATTTTAGTGAACGATATGTGGACTTTTGTTATGACAATGTTTAATATTCTGGACATTCAATTGGTGCCCATAGACCAGACATTGCTGCATATTCAGCATGACGGAACTTTTGCCAAATCGAAGAAATTAACGTTGGCACTTAAACAATTGAACCCTGACGAAATTTTGGACAGCATTTGCACAAAAGTGGTGGAGAATGTGATGAATAAAAATAACTATTTGATGGAATTATTTGAGAAAATAAATTTGCAAGCACAAATGGTTTTTGGCCAACTTATTTTTAGGTGATTTGAAACTTATTGAGGATTTTGGAGCCTCGGGTCAAAAATCTCAATTTTTTGGGTCTATCAATTAAGTTGGGCTTAAGTCAAGGAACAGCAGAAAGCTTTTTACACCCATAAGAGGCGGCAATTCAATAATTTGGAAATTTTTATTGAAATTAATTCTTTAAATTGATTTTTCTTTTTAATACGTTAAATTACCGCCTCTCCTATTTCTGATGAGAAATTTTCGGCTTCTTTAGTGTCTCGGGCCCGATTCTTGTGGTTTCAAGTCTCGATTAGTTTAAAAGTGATTTTATTTTTTAATCTTTTAGAACAAACAAAAATGAGCCAGAGAAAAGTTTCAAATGCGAAAGAATAAAGGATGAGTCTGAAAAAATTGAAAATAAAAGGCTCAAAGTCTTCTATTTTTATTGGAGATTGTTACGAAAATTGGCTGGACTATTAGAATCACCGTACAATGGCAATTTTCCCAAAAATAATGTAAGCATTAAATTTGATTAGCTCAAAGTTGGCGGGCGGTCCTCCTCATGCAGGCGGATGCAAAATTAGAACGATTCCCGCACTTTGTTTGGGTGTCGATATGTGGGACTTTTAACATTTAATACTAGGGTTGGTCACGGTCGGTTTTAAACCGGGGGTACCCGTTTTCGGTTAGGCCGTTTTGCCGACCCCCGGTTTTCGGTTAGGCCGTTTTGCCGACCCCCGGTTTTCGGTTTAGGGTTTTGGGCCAAAAAAGCCGGTTTCGGTTTCGGTTCGGTTAACCGACCGTGACCAACCCTATTTAATACATTATGAATTAATAAAGAAAATTTAAATTAAATTAAAATTTTAAATTCAGACCAATATAGCGCAATCTATGAGAAAATGCTTCCTGAGCTGGATTAGCACAGCAATGGGGCAATTTATTGAAGAATTTAAAGCCGTGGTAAATGGGCCTAACATTACTGAACAACAGCGAAAGGTAGGAACCAAAGGAATAATTTTTAATTTTGAAAACTTGGCATTTTGAATAACATTTATCAAATTAAACAGATTATTGTTATGAGAAATTTTGGTCAATTGGAGGTTGCCAATGAAGTGTTCAGCATGCTTTTATTTTCCATTGGTCAAACTTTGTCACCACTTGTTGAAGGGCAGAAGCACTTTTTCAACAAACAGTCACCGCTCCCTTTATTATTGGAAGAAATTTCGAAAAAGAATATTTCGTGTCTTTTAATGGCGCGCAAAGAACCGATCGATTTTATGCAAATTGCCCAAAAAAGCGCCTATATAACATCCAGGTTGCAGCATTTTGTTGTTCATAAACAAGCCCAAATTTACCCTCCCCCCCCCCCATTCAAAAAACGACAAATTCCCCCGACTAAAATACCGTAATCCTCGTGGATAATACGGTGTTGTCCCCTTCTTAATCTATGCCAAAATGAATTTTAAATTATTATTTTTTATATTTAAAGATATGGAGTCGCTGCCACTTTTCTTCCTTTATTGTTTGATTCAATGGAGCCACACAAAGATGACGAGAATTCTCATTTTGCAATAATTAAAAATGCTAATGTTTATTTGAAACTGTGTAAATCGCTACTGAATGAATTGGGAAATCCCGTTTTTTCAGAAGAAATTATCAAAGTAAGTTCAAATCATAGAAGTAAATGGAATTTGATAAAAAATTTCCTGTCGCAAAGTGTGGAACAATTTAATCAACTAATAAACCAATGGAAAAAGGAAAAAGATTACATAAACTTCGAGAACGAATCGGAGAAGGGTTTTGTTAGTGATTATTTGCTGGCAAATTGCATCGATTTCATTTTGAGCCGCACAAATCAAAGCTAAACCGCCATTCGGGACTTATAGAAAGAAGTCTGAACATAAAAAACAAGCTAATATTTCTTATGAGATTCTAATGTACCTTTTCACATAAATGACATAATTTGCATAAAACATCTTTACTTTTATGGGTCACTGTGGATTTCGTTAATTTTAACAAAAATATTATTGAATTTCGCAGTACAAAAAAAAATTTCAAATCTGCATTACCTTAGTTTGATGTTTCAAGGACGAGAAGCCTTTTAATGGGGATACCAATGCTTCAAGCCGACCGATTTCAGTGTCCTTGAAAGCTCTAAAAGAATCATTTAAAAAAGTAGTGATTCTTTGTTAAAAGAAAGTTTAAATAAAAAAAGTATAAAGCAAAGTTTCAAGAATTCTCTAATTTGGCTTTAGTAGCTCTTAGAAAACTTAGAGCTTTCAATCAAATTCGTCTCCACTATTTTATAAAAGAAAATGACATTGATTCTTTCAAGTTCCATATTTGTCAATGGTTGGCAAAGATAMAAACTTCGTCGAATATTAACCTAAATTTATTTAAAACTTCTTTTCTTCAGCACGAACATTATTTTCCAATGAGATCCGAACTTTTTATTCAAATAAAATTTAAAAATATGTGGTCAAATTCGTTTAATTTTTGTTCTGGAATTGCAATGTTATATAATCAATTAGCATGGCATCATCAAAGAAATAAAATTGGGCAAGAATATGTAAAATAATTAGTAAAATATATCAACGCATTCATTTGCTATCAATTTTAGAGAGAAAGGGRAAAAAAGGCTGAAAATGTGTCAAAAATTCAAAATTGTTTAATTTTGATTCTTTGACATTTTTGTATTTTGATATAAGAGAAATAATAATCTTTGGCAGTTTGGCACCTCAAAAAAGTGTTTTTTGGCAAATTCAAAAAAAAAAGGTTTTCTTCATAACGAATTATTGCTCCGTTTTCAGCGGTGGCCGATGGTTGGCTGAGTTTGAATTTGGAGTGGCCGATGCCAACTTTTGTACACTGTTATTGATGCCTGTCTGCAGTTGGACCAGCGTATAAATGCTAAAAAAATTTTATAAGAAATTGTTTATGCAAATTATAAATGCCTATTTTGGCGTATTGAGAATAAATGTCTTTTTGCTATTTTTCAAGTTTTAATGCCTGCCTATTTTGGCATTTTTGGTGTTATTGCTTATTTTGGGGGTTTTTAGTAGAGGTCGGACGATCGTACAAAATTTCAGTACTACGATCAAGATTTTTCGAAATTCTTGATCGAAAAATCTCGAGACAAAACCTAAAAATCCTATCTCTACTGATTAGCATTGTGTTTGTATCAACCAATGCCCTCACCTATTCAATGCCATGTCTAGCTGTTTTTCCAAGCGGCAAACTCGTGAATCCAACTGGCCGAGCATCTGCAATGGTTTTGAAATTAATTATAGCAAAGAAAACAAAACAATTTGTTTGGTATGACAACATAAAAAACATATTTAAATTTTAGAATGAAGGTATTTTATCCTATAATCGAATTTTACTCAGAATCCGGACCTATCAGATAGAATTAGAGATCGGACACGGGCCGAGGTCGGTACGGGCTTACACGGGCCCACGTAACCCGTGTTTTTTGAACCGACACATTCCGATCTCTAATTTGAATATATAACAACTTGCCTGCTCCAACTTGTTGCTGCTGCCAGTCGATGTCCGTAACTCGGCCACAGTGTTGCGTAACTCCCTCAATTCGTTGACCACCAAATTCTGCGATTGTTGGTGTCCGTCGTCACCACTTTTGTTTCTTGTTGCTGTTGTCARCGGTGTGGCCAAAGCCGTCGGAGACATATCCTTAAGGCAAATTTGTGTAAACTCAATTTTTAAAAAAATATAAATGAAGCCTAATTAACTCTTTTAGAGGCTCTTTTTTTGTCGTAAAAATTAATTATAAATTTAGGCATTAAATCTGAAGTTATTGATTGATTTGGCCCACTCTTGCCTTGAGAAATTGGCCGATCACGTCCTGCTGATGTTGTTGCGGAATATTGATCGGAGATGCGTCTACCGCCAGCGTCGTTTGCGGCGTGCCGTTGGAAGAAGGCAGCAGCAGAAACGGGTTGACGCTGTTGTTGACGCTGTTGTAGTCCTTCAAGTTACTGCTGCTGCTGCCAGTTGGCCAGCTTGCCGTTGTTGGCGGTGTGGAGGCGGGAAATTTATGTGCACTGCTAGCCAAATGGGCGATCAGGTCGCGCGCTAAATCGGATTATTTCTTTAACTTCGATTTTGGACGGAATATTTCCAAAAAAATTTGCGGAGCACTTCTTCGAAAATATATATTAAAATAATTTTTTCTGATTTGGTCCCAGAATCAAACGATTTGAATTTCCGCTTCATTACTTACGTTTTCGAAAGTGTTTTCCACATAATTGGCATTGTGTGGCCAATTTGCTGGAAGATGAAGTCGACCCACCAACCATGGAAACATTTTGTGGATGYTGTTGATCACTATCATGTACTGCTTGATGTTGTTGTTGCTCTGTCATGGAAGAGACTTGTTGCAGAATTCGCATAATCTCATCATTGGTAGCTTGAGCTTGCTGTTGATTGGTGAGTGCAGCGGAAGTTGTGTCTAAAAAGTGAATAGATCCATTTTAGTTTAGTGCCAAATGAATGCAAAAAAAATTTCGTCCTCKGAATCAGCTCCGGAATTTTATATAATTTATTTGAGGCGAACTCCCTCCCACCTTTCTGGCCACTCGTCCCATAAGCATTTGCTGTCCGTGAACTGGAGAGCAATGCCTTGGCCAATATTTTATTATCCATTTGGCCAAAAAGGAGTGCTTTGCACGCCGCTGCAGCCAATGCATTGGTGCCAGCCGTCGATTCATGCGCCAGGATGGGGCTTTGGGTGCCTGAACTTTGGCACTCCGCACCTGAACAGTCATCGGCACCGGTGCCATCAGCATCAGCCTAGGATTTCAGATAAATTATTAAAATAATTATTGAATTTAACACATTATTATTCTTCTTCTTTAATTATTAGTATTAATTTAAACACAAATAACACCTCATTAATATCGTCCATTTCGTGCCTTTCAATTGAGTCGGAATCTCCGCTGCATATAGCACTTTCACAATGTTCCAACAACCGTTCATTGGCAGTGCTGTTCAATATGAACGGCTTGGTCTCTTGGTGGTTGTTCTCCGGATCAGTGAATTCCTCGTGATGGCGATGGTCGCCAAAATTGTCATCCTCATCACCCTCGTCCATAGCCTCCTCAGCCTTCAGGTCCAATGAGCCTGAATCCAAACCCAACGACAACAGAATGCCATGACCATCAAAGTCTGAAAATTTTAAATAACAGATATTTAAAATCGATGTTTTTTTWAAACGAATGCTTTATATGAGAATATATTAAAAAAGTTTATGAGAAATACCTCCGTTTTGGTGTTCAGTGCTGCCGCTGTCCGCCGACTGATGACTGCCTGGTGCATTCAGCAAATGCTGTTGATGTGCAGCATTATTTTGCTGATTGTTCCCACCGTTGTTCAAAATGATCATCGATTTCTCCAGAAATTCAATTGCCTATGAAAGAATTGGGAATATTTAATTGATCTGAGTCAATTAAACTGAATACAAATGGATTTTAAACATTTAAAGAGGCAATTTAACGATAATTTAAAAACGATTAGAAATTGATTTTAACTTTAGCGGAAAAATGATTTAATTTTTATTAAAAAATAGCATCAAATTCACCAACCGCGGGGTCTTTCACCGATTTTTTGCCCTTTTTAATAATATAATCGTCGGTGCCGATGTATTCCTTCTGCTCAATTTTGTGATGTTTAAGGATATGCTTCGTTAAGTTTCCTGTAATTATTGAAAATTAAAACAACAGTAACAATTTCCAAATAAATGATTCGAAATAATAAAAAAAATCTATTTAATAACGCATTTTAAAAATTTGAACACAAAATCCATTTCCGATATTATTTGAACAGAATTCCGTTTATTTCCGATCAAAATTGCGTCCCGGATGTTGCTGATCAATATGTTTCACACATTACCTTTAAGTCGTGATGACTTGCCGCAAAACTTGCACACAAATGGTTTCACTGCCGTGTGAACAGAGCGATGTTCCGCCAAATTGGAGCGGAAACGGAAGGCCTTGCCGCAAATTTCGCACACAAATGCCTTGTGCTGTTGCTGGTGCTGTTGTGCCGCATCACTGCTGGGCTGTGGCACGAGCGATAATTGCTGCAGATGCGGGGGTTGTAGCATGAAAGAGATACAAAAATCTAAAAAAAAATGAAAATATTTTTAACAATGCTTTAAGTTTTAAAACAGGTAACAAAAAGTTTGATCGGATTTCAAAATTGAGGAAAATTTATAATATCAAATTAAAAGCCAAAACACAGAAATTTAAATCACGAAAAATATTATGTTAAAAAATTGCAAAATCAAAATCGAAATGGTAATGTGTGAAATTAGGATTGCAAACTTAAAAAATTTTATAAAACTGTCAAAAATGATTTTTAAAAAAAAAATTAAACATATTTTAGTACGGTGGGTGCTCTTAATTTAGTAAGCACAATGTTAAATCTTGGAAATTGAGTTTGGTAAAATGATCAGCATACATAAACAGAGAGCAGTCTGAAAATGGGGCATCATAAATCCTTCCCATTTTTCGGAAAACAGTTTTTGTTTTGAAATTGTAGGTACTACATAACAACTCCCATAAGCACAATAACATCCCCGGAGGCAAAAACAAAACTATCGTGGCCCCCAAGGCACTTTTGTTCATTTTCTACACACACACACACACGTTTTCCCTGCTGTGCTGCCGCCCCCTCATGTGCGGAAAGGCTCCGCGGTGCTCTCACCACTACAACCCAAAGCTCCTCACAGCCTTTCCCCCATCAATCGCCCCCGCCTCAATGCTTAAATGACTTTTGTCCGTCCTCCCGTCCGTCTTCTCCCGAAATCCCATTTCGTTGGTTTTTAGGTAGTGCCAACAGAGTTTTTGCACAAATGAGTCCCAGCGAGCTTTGGGTCCAACCAAGTCATATGGCCAAACTACAAAAAAGCTTAAAATTCCAAATAAATGGGGACAAATAAATTGCTAATTTTTTGTCCGAAGTTTTTATGYTTTATGTCGAAAAGAAGTTTTTTGTTTCTAATTTATAGTTTCGTGCTTATAGTTGTTTTGGCGGAAAATCCGTAAGAACTCGAGATCGTAATCCCTAGTTGGTTCAGCAATGTCGTGCCACTATAAATGTTCTGTTCAATTTCGCTAGCACTGAATTGACCAAAGAGTTAGTAGGAGGCCCCAAAATGTACCCATTCCACCATCCGGAAAGTACCCCAATGCCGCTGCGATATGAGAGCAAAGCGCCGGAGGGGGTGAAAGTGTGTGGTGCCCGGGGCCTTATGGGCCCAAAGGCCTCTCTGGGTCGACCGACAGATAATCAATCCCCCAAAGCCCCAGTCCTTCTTGCCTTGGGAGGACGGATCTCCTCACATCGCCCTAGGGGCTGTAACTCTCCCCACCAAACTTTTTGTCTGTTGTCGGTAAGGAGAGCGACGACGACCGACCGACGACGACAGAAGGTGGTGGTAGTAATGTGTGTGTGAGTAGTGTGGCTGAGGGATTTGGGGAAACGAATGGTGGGGTTGGGGGATATGGATCCATCCCATCCGGGCCCCGAGGGGCTTTATCGCCCCCCCCCCCGCTTCCTGTGGGCGATATCGGCGGGCCTGGGGGGTTGGGGATGGTTCTTCCGAGTGACAAAACAGAAGAAAAGGACAGGCTGCTGCTTCTGCTGCTGCTGATGGTCGGGGAAAGAATTTTGGCTGGGAATTGAGCACAGTTGTCACCGTGTCGATAAATATTTTAGGGGCAGGGGCTGAGCACAGGAGCCCCCCCCCCCACTCGCCCCAACGCCCAAGTGACTGTTGTGGGGATAGGGATGGATCGGATCCACCGATACATTTATACACATTTTCATCTTTTTTCCAGAGCGTACGAGCAAGATTTTTTGTGTAAATACTAATGTTGAAAAACAGGCACAAATTCTGTGATCAATTTTTGAAGGGTATCAAATTGAAAATGAAAGATATACTTATAAKAAAGGGAATGGAATTAATTACATAAAATTGACAAATAACTTAAACAATTAGAGAAAATAAATAAATGAAGTAAAATTAGCAATTGATGGGCAGCAACGGGATGATGATTTATCCATTTACAAAAGTGAGCTTTCCAATGCTTTGAATGAAAGCAATAATTTTTGTTTCTGTGCATTTGGGGRAGAGCGATCAGCGAAAATGGGTGAAAGTGGGGCTCGGCGGGGCTCTGGTGCTCAATTCGTTGTTGCTGCACAAAAGGCACGGAGCGCGTGGTGAAGATTTTGGTGGGCAGATAAGGCGCGACAACGAACAAACGACGATTGACCGAGAACAGCGACCCGTGCTGCTGCTTGCTGCACAATGCATGAACAATCCCGGATTTTTAGATTGGATGGGAGGAGAGATGTGCACATTTTATGGAATCTGCACAACACAACGGATTTTATCTTTCTGCTGCCAGCCGCTTTATCTCTCTCCCCCTCTCCCCTCCCCCCTCCTGTGCTGCTGCCAGCCGCTCTCGAGACTCTGACTACTGCCAGCCAATCTTGACGCCCCACAAAGCAAGCAAAGCGAGGATAAAGATGTACAGAAGAATTGGGCGCGAGCTGGGGGGGGGGAGAATGGTGAAAGTTTTTTGGGAAGGAAGTGAGAGGTGGAGGATTGTTTCCCAGATGAAAAGTACTGATATGGGGAGGGCTGAAGCAGCCGGAACGCGGACCGGACCGAAACAACCAACAAAAATATGTGATGATTTCTTCTCAGATTTCGCTTCTGCTGCTTTAGTGTGATGATGTGCATTTTGTGTGATTGTGCAGCACACAAAAGTGTTTATGGTACGAATAATTTGGAATCGGGTTAAACAATAAAGAATTCGTGAAAAAGTTATTTCAGGTAATTCCAGAATTACCCGATTTCCAAATTACCCGTAAACAAAAGTGGACAACAACAAAAAGAAGTGAATTTGAAATTTCGTAATAGAGTGGTCTGCATAAAAATAGTTATTTGAGGAAACCAAATTTTTGTTTTTGTTTTTAGATAAGGGCTAAATTTGAGGAAATTAAAAGAATGACGAAAAATAAGCATTGAAGTAAAGCAGAAAAGCTGTAAATCGTCCCTGTTCTGGGTTGGTTATGGACAAAAGCGGGGTAAGGACGATAGAAATGGGTGGGAAGCGGAAATAGTGCCTCAGGGCTTGGCCAAAGTATTGGCCCTGTGGGGCCGGTCGATGGATTCGTCCGCTGTTTTGTGTCGTCGAGAGTGTGTGCTGCGGGAATAGTGGTGTGGGGATGGAAATGGCCGGAGAATTGACAGCCGCCGGAGACCGACCGACCGGCTGGCAGCAATCCTCAGGAAGGAGGTCGAACCAGCGCCTGTGCCGTGCCGCCAACCCCTCTCCTTCAGGCCATACATTTAGTGTCGTCCCACCACCACCCGCACCACTACCACTTTTCCCATCGAAGAGGTTGCACAAGAGCGGGGGGAGGGGGGCACACAGAAAACTGAGTGCTCTGCCCTGCGGCAATTGCGGGGGGGGGGCATATAAATTTTTGATTGGCACAAACACTCAAAACATCCCGTCCGCTGCTTGCTGGTGCACGGAACACACAGGCCTTAATGGTGGGCCGAGGGCAATTTATTGCATTTGTCGACAGTCTGCCAAATTTGGCATTTTCAGTGAACACACAGATTTTTGTGTGCATCCGAGAACCAAGACATAGTTTTGCATTTAGTATAAAATGTCGCAAATCCAATGTTATATGTACATTGTGTTTTTTCAATACAAAATGAGATGTGTTAAATAAAAATACCAAAAATGCAATTAATAAATATATACATAAATATTTAAAAAAACACGACTTTTATTGTGTATAGCTTCTGCAAACGCTAACAGAGCATTCACATCAATAAATAAGGCGCACAGTGCCCGAAGGGTGGATTTTACTCTTTACCACAACATCCCAAGAAAAAGAAACAGTGGGGGGGGGGGCTGGCGGGCTAGACAGTCAAAAAGCATTCCACTCACTGTCTGTCTGTCTGCCTGCGGCCAAATTGCCGCAGGCAATGTGGATGATACGCCACACTGCACTAGATAGAGAACAGACAGTTGAATTTGGCGCTGACACAATGCAATGAATGCAACGGAGTACAGACAGTGAATGAAAGGACTGTCTGGCTATGGCCAAATTGCCTAAGGCCCAAATGTCAATAAACACAAACTGTAAAATGGAGGCCAGACATTAGAAGGACTGTCTATCTGCCTGCCTGTGTCCAAATTGCCTAAAATAAAGTGAATGAGAAACTGCTTCAAAGACAGGAAAACTGTCTGCATGTGGCACCAATTGCCTTAGGCAAAAGCTGAATTTCATTCAAAAAATGGAAAGTATTTTATGTCAAATAGTTTACAAAGCATAAATCTGTCTAAAAATTGCTTCATTGATCAGCTTTGCTGATCATTCTTTTTCGCTCATTCATCTTATATACTCTCTCTATACGGTGGTCTTCAAAGCATA
The DNA here is from genome assembly GCA_001723225.1 of Globodera ellingtonae. Classification (NCBI taxonomy): domain Eukaryota; kingdom Metazoa; phylum Nematoda; class Chromadorea; order Rhabditida; family Heteroderidae; genus Globodera; species Globodera ellingtonae. Next base: position 294,950 of record MEIZ01000062.1, read on the forward strand.
CAATTGTTTTATTGCGGCGATCAGAAAGTGTTTCACAGCCATCCAAGCGGAATAGATTGCTTTGTTCTCGGCTGCCAACAATTCAGCTTCTGGCGTAAGATAACTGAACGCACTTAGGTAAGTTTTCAAATAAATGTCGGCATTTCGTTTCACGGGGTCAATCGGTTGTTCGCGGTTTTCTTCAAAATGTTGGCGAATTGCTGCCTCATAAAATTTCACAAAGGTGGAAGCGGCGCCCATTCTTAATTTTTTGATTACATTAAACATGCCACCCGCCTCTGAAACTTATGCCCTAATGTCATTAAAATGTTTTAATAATCCGGGACGTTTTTGATTATCCAGACTTCCGAATTCGTTTTTCAAGTATCAACAAGGCGGCAAGTGTTTAAGAAATTTAAATCGAAAAATTCAAAAGTTGGGTTAATTTTCAGAAATTCTGAAATGGCAAAACATATCCGAAAAATATGGCAAATGCCATAATATGATGGCATTATCGCCTTCCCTAGGTGTCAATGAACCGGTGGTCCGAAAATGAAAAACTATGTAAAAATTATACAAAAAGCTAAAACTTTTTTTAATTTTGTCACTCTTTGGAAAAGTCCAAGACGGAACGGAACTTAGAATTTTGTTGCATTGTTCACCTTGCATTGTAAGAATTAGCAAATTGGCTAATTAGCGACAAATCCAAATCGCCTCTGATAAAAGACGCAAAATTTTTTGAACTTAAATCTTCCAACATTGTTAAAAAACTGCGAACTCTATTGTTGAAAACTTTAGTGCCAAACAATGGGGAAAACGTTAGTTCGAGAGTTATTTGCGCCACATTCAATCGCTCTCGGGTTTCATCCAACTTTTCATATCGCGCTAACAATTGTTGCTTAATATTTAATATTGGTTTTATAAACACTTTTAATGTACCTTTTCTTTAAAGTTACTATCCGTTCTTTTTATTAGTTCGCCAAATTGTGCAGCAAACTTTTCTCTAGCAATCGTAAGCCAAATGAGCAGCGATTCTCTGACGGATTTTTCGACATTTTGCTAAATTTTTGTTTTTAACTTCTCAAAATGTAAAGAAGCCCAAATTTAAATGATTGGGACAGTGAGAAAGTGCCAACTCAACGAGCCAAGGTCGCAGAAAAATAGGCATTTGCCAAAAATCTTATCCCTATTAATCACATTTTTTATTAATTTTATACAAAACCCTTCGGCTACATTAGAAGAAAACGCTTGGGCTCCAATAAACGGCGTCTCTAACAGTCCGGCCATTTTTCTATAAAGCCTCGTGAAGAAGAAAAGCATCATTGCATAACTGTCTAAATACGGCTGATTCTCAACTTTTATTGTTTGTTGAGTTTCTGTTCCAGCTTGAGCCCGATGATGTTGTTCAGCAGCAGTTTGGGCCTGATGATGTTGTTCAGCAGCAGTTTGGGCCTGATGATGTTGTTCAGCAGCAGTTTGGGCCTGATGATGTTGTTCAGCAGCAGTTTGGGCCTGATGATGTTGTTCAGCAGCAGTTTGGGCCTGATGATGTTGTTCCGCAGCAAAGTGTTCTGGCATTTCCTTTCTAAAATTGCAGAAATTTTTAATTTTAGTAATATTTTTTCATAGTTTTATATTATTATTAGAACTCAATGATAATCCCAGAATCGGATTCTGGCAACAAAGCACAAGCTTTTGACCGGGACCAGAATAAAATAAACAAAAAGGCTATGGGACTGATCTATCCAATTTTATTATCCTGACCCCCTGTTTAGGCCCCCTCCACTAACTTGAACAACGGACGGCCGAACATTCGAATAGCCTGGAGCTGTATGTCTTGCATTATCCACTCGACGGAAATAAACGATCTTTCAATGTTTTCCAGGACAGCATTGGCATCCACTTTTTGGAGTTGGTCGCCCATTGCCGTGAATATTTCATTGAAATTCAACACGTTCATTGGTGCCTTGTCGAACCCCTGCGGCGCTATGCCCAAACACCCCAAGCTCATATTGATCATGCGACTCAGCTCTTCCTCTCCTGAACAAGAAATGGCTTTTAATAAAATTTTAACAGTTAAAATACTAATTAATAAATCCTATTACTTTTCAGCTCAAGTACGGAACAGAACTGAAATATTGAAACAGAATTATAAATGTTGTAGAGCCATGAATGTCGGTTATCAAGGCTAAGTCATAACAGACGGTGCTTGAAAGAATTGTTTAAGTGGCATTCATTTTGTTTCGTTTAATTTGTAAAATTACCCGTACCATAAACTTGCATTGACGCTTTGTCCGACTCTCGCTTATCAATCATTGGAGATTTCATCTTTTTATTATCGTTGKGTMCWAATTCAGTAGCATTAGACTCTGCCGCCATTGGCCGCTTCATTTTACGATCATTTTTGAAAACTGGCCCCTGATTTTCTGGGTTTTGTTGACCAGAATGTTGCTCCAGAGCTTCCTCTTTTATTTTCAACAGAGATGGGTTTGGCACAAAAACATTTTTTGGCATTGGAAATTGTTTTTTCATTGCTGAAGGACTCGGCGCYCCAAATGTTATCATTGATTCTGTTTGCCGTGCCATCGTTGAAGCATGCTAAAGAGAATTTTGTTGACGTAAGAAAGCAACATAAACTCGGGTAGGAATGGCCAACACCGACGGATTATGGTCCGTCCATGTTTGGGTCGGAATTAAAATACTGGGAGCTCCCAGTTTAACAACATTCCATCATAAGAAGGCTTTTACCCTATTCGGTAGTGAAGGTGTTGGTGTTGGCATTATCATTTGCTTTTGCACCAACGAAAGATTATGAACTGAAGGAGGCGACTCCAATTTTGTCATTATTGAGGGGCTTTGCGGAGATGCAGGAAGTGGCATTCCATGTGCATTTAAAGATGGCATTTTGTTTAGATTTTGAATGGTTAAAAGCCGCGTGTAATAACCCGGTTGGGCTTGAACACCCGCGGCATTTGCTTGAGGCGGAACATCCAATGTAAGCAACGGCTTTGGCCGCGGGGTTTTCATTTGACCTGCTGGGCGTTGAGCAGCTATTGTTAAAGGAAAAAGGACAGTTTTTTCAGTTTTTTTTTTAAAATTTAGAATGAAAACATTTGACCTCTAAATTTATAAATAACTAAAAATATGTAAAACCAAAGATAAATGGATTATCGCTTTGCCATGTCAACGAATGCTCCGTTGGCAAATTCTGTTGATTTATTTGCTTCATCCGAACGCTTTGGTCAGAAGAATAGTCATTCGGATTTATATTTGCGCTTGAAGAACCCAAAAATTTTGGTGAAATATGAGCATTTATGGCATCCAAATGATCGTGCGAATGATGATGAGCATTCTGTGCCATCGATGGAAACGCCTGGAAATAACATAATTGAAAAAAGGTCTACATTCCATTTTAAATTACAAAGATTTACATTTATAAAATAATATAACCTTAGGGTACTCAATTTGTTGATGCGATTGCATATGCGGATTTATACCAGAATATGGTATGCCAGCAAGACCCATGAAATGGTTTGCTTGATTCTGTGCGTAAAGCTGCTCAAATACATTTTGTTGGTCCGWGTGCAAATCTCGTTGCTGTGCTGTTGGGAGATCAATGGTTTGGTGTTGTGATCCACTAGGCAAAATCATTTGTTCCGACTGTTGTAGGAGCAGTTGATCTGGCCAAATCGTGCGTTGTTGATCAGTGCGTGCCGGCCCTGAAACACAACAACACCCAATTGTAACCAATTAATTGTAGTCCAATTGTCCACCGAATTGTAGTCCAGTTGTCCATGCTGTTGGGAGATCAATGGTTTGGTGTTGTGATCCACTAGGCAAAATCATCTGTTCCGACTGTTGTAGGAGCGGCCAAATCGTGCGTTGTTGATCAGTGCGTGCCGGCCCTGAAACACAACAACACCCAATTGTAACCAATTAATTGTAGTCCAATTGTCCACCCGAATTGTAGTCCAGTTGTCCATGCTGTTGGGAGATCAATGGTTTGGTGTTGTGATCCACTAGGCAAAATCATCTGTTCCGACTGTTGTATGAGCGGCCAAATCGTGCGTTGTTGATCAGTGCGTGCCGGCCCTGAAACACAACAACACCCAATTGTAACCAATTAATTGTAGTCCAATTGTCCACCGAATTGTAGTCCAGTTGTCCATGCTGTTGGGAGATCAATGGTTTGGTGTTGTGATCCACTAGGCAAAATCATCTGTTCCGACTGTTGTAGAGCGGCCAAATCGTGCGTTGTTGATCAGTGCGTGCCGGCCCTGAAACACAACAACACCCAATTGTAACCAATTGTAGTCCAATTGTCCACCCAATTGTAGTCCAGTTGTCCATGCTGTTGGGAGATCAATGGTTTGGTGTTGTGATCCACTAGGCAAAATCATCTGTTCCGACTGTCGTAGGAGCAGTTGATCCGGCCAAATTGTGCGTTGTTGATCAGTGTGTGCCGGTCCTGAAACACAACACACCCAATTTTCCAACCAGTAGTCCATTTGTCCACCCGATTGTAGTCCAGTTGTCCGTTTTTTGGGTGGCAATTGTAATCGTAAGGAAGAGAGTGATTCCGCTGGTTGGACATGTACGGTTAAAACGCCTAGGGCGGGGGCAAAAGATCCATAAAGAAAAAGGCTCCTGGGATGCCCCGTTAGCTCAGTAAAAGAGCTGCCTGCGGGTTGGGTGGTCGTGGGTTCGAACCCGGGGTAAGAATTTTGATGGAGTAAAGAATAGGCAAAATGGTAACCCCGGGTGGGGCTCGAACCCAAGTCCTCCACCCAATCCGTGGGCAGATCTTCCAACTGAGCTACCGGGCATCCCATTTAGCCTTCTTCTTTATGGATGATCTTTTGCCCCCGCCATAGGCGTTTTAACCGTCTACGTCCAACGAGCGGAATTCTCTCTCATCCTCACAATGGGATGCCCTGGTAGCTCAGTGCAAGAGCTGCCTACGGGGGTTGGGAGAAGGTCGTGGGTTCGAGTCTTATCCGGGGTAAGAATTTTGCCCTGGTAGCTCAGTGCAAGAGCTGCCTACGGGGGTTGGGAGAAGGTCATGGGTTCGAGGTCCCACTCAGGGTTACCATTTTATTTTTTACTATACTAATGAATTATTTTGTTTACTCACTCAAATTTAACTCTTTTAGAAAACTGGAAAAACTGAGTTTAATTTTACAAAAAATTGGATTCAATTTTGTTTCTGAAAACTGCCGAGTACGTTCCAAATAAGTTGGACTGATTTGAGTACCCGATTGATTTTGAAAACCAGGTGGTTGATTATTGTGTCCGTAATGATAATCGTTTTGCGATTCATTCTGATCAGAGGTCGCCAGCTGATGGTGTTCATGTCCCACCTACCAAGAAAAGTATTAATCTCTCTGTAATATTTGTATTTCTAACTTGCTCATCATTTGCTGCTTTTTGGCTACTTTCAGCCCTTTTAACGTCCTCTCCAACGCCATGCACTAATGCACATTCCTTTGCAAAAACAAAAAATAAGAGGACAAAACCAATAATTTTGTTATTTTGCATATTATAAAAATGGAGGTTATCTAAAAAAAGTCTGTAGTGCGGTCGGACAACCCCGACTCGCTACTTTGTCCCGACTCGCTACTTTTTTAAATCTCTATAACTCAGCTCATAGTTGTTACTCGAGCCTAAAAATGGTACCGTTCGTTTTGTCTCATCGAGTAGATGAAAAATACAAGCATTTTTAATTGCTAAAAATGCCTTAAACGGTTTTTGAACAAGTAAAAAAGGCGTAGCGAGTTGGGACAAAGTAGCGAGTTGGGTATTTACCAGTGCGGTCAATCGAAAACAAGACAACAAAGGGTCTATAGGTTTTATCATATGCTAAAATAGTGGTTATTACGAATTAGTCGATAGAAATTTGAATCGCTGGAAAAGTGGGGCGAGACGGAGGGCGGAGAAAGAAGTCTGACGAGCGCCACAATGTGTTTTTTATTAATTTATAATTTAATACAATGCTATGTCAAATATAATTGTATACATATATTATAATACATATGTGTAAATAAAATAAAATGAATAAAATCTTGCCTTTGTATTGATGAATTATCATTTAGTAGCATTTGGCAACGTCAATCGCGTTGTATATATTGATTAATGTGTCATGAATAATAATTATTCGGATACTGCCAAATGCCGATGTTAACCTATCGATTCTCGCCAAAATATTTCTTTCGTTATTATTTTATAAAAACATTTGTATAATAAAATAAGTTTTACAAATCAGAATAGGATCAAAGCAGCTCGACCGATATTTAACATTTCCCCTTTATTTTATGTTTGTTGCTTGCCCGAGGTGCAATTGTATTTAGCAAATATCATCTTCGCCTGATCAAGCGTCAACAGAATGTTCACTTTCCCACAGTTCGTCCGTGCCGTTCGCGTGCGCATTSATTTCGGGGATTGATGGATGGCCCGCCGGATGTTTGCCTTGCTGGGCCTCGATCTCCATCCGATTAGCTTCGATTTGCTTCTTCCGATTGGCTTCGATCAGTTCGATTTGCATCTTCCGATTAGCTTCGATCAGTTCGATCTGCTTCTTCCGATTGGCTTCGATCAGTTCGATTTGCTTCTTATGATTGGCTTCGATCAGTTCGATTTGCTTCTTCCGATTGGCTTCGATCAGTTCGATTTGCTTTCGCATTTGATCTTTGGCCTTCTTGGGCCTCTCGCTCTTCAGTTTGTCCCTGACATGTCGGATTATCTTGTTCACCTCTTCACGCTCTGCTCTCTTTTTGTCCTCCTCTTCTTGACCCCAGCCGAATGGCTTTGCGTTCCTCCCGCTTTCATGGTCAATCTAAAACGTAAATGAATTGCACTTGTTGAAAACGCGCCAAATGCTCTGATCCAGCTTGATCCGGTCTGATACACAACGATTGTGACGCTGAAGCAAATTGACTCCTTCATATTATCGCCTGGGGGTCTTCTTATGACCAAGTTTCGTATTCAAAGACGACTTAACTAGTTTCAGCTTCAATTTCTTAAATTATAAGTTTTTTTCGATTGCAGAAGGCCGACAAAAGATCGTGGTCGAAAATCCTAAGAATTTATTTGAAAATTTAAAAGCAAATTTGAGAAAGGAATCGAGTTTTTGTTTTGAGAACTCAATTACGGACCCTCAAGGGCAAATTKGAAACATTGCATATTATTTGTCGTTGCAAATAAACAAAACTTATTGATCAAATAGCCATCGCACATTTCTGTTATTTCAATATATTCCTTTCGTTTGCGGCCATATTTTAAATGCTCACTAAAGCATGGCGGCCAAATCAGCTTCTAGAAACACGGAAATCCCCACCCCGTAATCCCTCACCGGGCCCGACCTGTTCATCCGGGCTYTATATATCGTTAAATGCTAGAAATATCCAGAGTATACGTACTTGAACAGTACTTGAAAATGGCCCCTCTTACTTAAACATTTAAAATGTACTTAATGTGCCTTTTATCTCAATTTTGTTTTTCAATCTCGGAAAAATTCTGACGATAATACAAGCATTAGAACAGGAATAAAGAGTGTTTTTTGTTTTGATAAAAATAAATTTTGAGTGTACTTGAATAATTTCACTGTATGTACTTGAAAATCAGCATTTTGTACTGAATCCAATGCCTTTCCAATGCGAACCAAGCGCCATTATCCAAATGCATTAATTTAGGGGTTTTTGATGAAAGATTCCAACTAAAAACCCTTCTGAGTTGTCCACAGGAGGAAATAGTGTAAAATTTGTCACTTGAGAAGAGGGGAAGACTCAATGGCGCAAAATTGTTAAGCTCAATATTTCCCATTTAATTTAATATGACAATACAAAACACATCGGAAGATAAATTTCGACTCACGCAAGTGATTTTTAATGGATGCAGATGACCGCGGGCGGATAACCAGTTAAGGAATTTTCAAATCATGGACGGACGGTTAACCATATTTTGAGGACGAGCGGATACGGTAAGAAAATTCCCAACAGTGCACAAATCAGGAATATAACCGGTTTCCGGATTTCTGGACATTTTGGGTCCTGGATTCCGGTTTTTCCGGACTTTTTTTGAGATTTCGAAATTTTCCTGTTTCCGGGTTTTTTTTGGAGCCTCCGGTTAGATCCCTGGTGCACATGCCTGCGGGGAACAACTTTACACATTGGTCGAATAAGCCAAAACTGATCGTTTAAAAAAARTCTCTTGAAATTTACTTCTGAATGTCTACAATCKGATTTCTGTTGCAATGCTTCTTGTAGTAAKACATCCAGCTAGTTCTTTTATCATTGGATGCGACCTGATCCCAATAATTGATCAGCTCATTGAGTTGTTCAACACATTTTGCCAAAAAACTTTTGATCAGATGCCAAGAAAGCGTGTCCAATTCAAAATTGTGAAAAATTACCTCTGTCTCGGGCGTAAACAAATCACTGAGGATGGCATCATAAACTTTTGCATAAATCGTGGCATTTTTTATGGTAATCAATTCCTTTTTACCCGCGTATTTGGCCATAAGTTGTTGCATTGACGTATAGTATATGTGTTTAAATGTTGTTGCGTAGGCCATTCTGTAAAAGAGTTGGAGTTAATTGGCGCCAGTGGCATTTGAGTCAGCGCCTTCCATACAGAGCTGGTGCACGTGATTGAAAAAAAATCCGTGAGCCTTGATCCGTGATCACGGCTTCCCAAAAAGGCCGTGATTTTAYGTGATTTGTGATCCGTGATTTTGAAAAAAATAAATAAGAACGGGAATCCCGAACGAAATTTCCGTAAAAACCTTTACGCGAATCCCGCGGGAACGGGAAAAATTAKAAATTTAACACAAASAATTTTTAGAAATTTTTTTAAATATATTTGGCCAAAATTCAACAATTTCAATAAAGTAGTGTTAAGAATTCTATTKAATCACCACGGGACGATAAGGTGCTTGCTATCTTAAGAATTTTGAAAAAATTTACCACTTTTTACTTTGGAATTTTGATAAAAATARAAATAATTTCTTGAAACAATTTTTAAAAGTTGCACTTTTTCATTTTCTAACTTATTTTTTCACGCGATAAATATCGCAATATTTTTTTTGTTCAATACGATAAACAATATGATAGTTCGATAAGTTTTTTGTGATCGCCATAGCTTATCGAACATATTGTGTCGTGCCGAACACTAATTGTCAGTCCCGGTTCAAAATGGTGGTACCCGCTTCACTTTACTTAGTAAAAACTATAAAACGAAGGAGGCATGCAAATACCTCGAATTTAAGTTCTCAAAACTGAATTGATTGGCTAACATAAAAATTTGCTTCCAGTTCAATCCTGGCTTAAACAAAATGAGGCACGCAATATTTTGCTCACTAATTTGTTCAAATTGTTCTGATCGCGAAGATAAATAGGCGTCAATTAGCGGCGCGACAGTCACATCAACAGCAAAAAAAGCCAAATTCATTCTCTCTTTGCATGTCTCAATTTGATCAAATTTGACAAAGATTTGCAACTTAATTTCAAAATCTATTAAAAAATAGGAAAAAAATTCACTTATTATCCATTTGCTTAAAGAAAAATTAAGTCAACTAATGCTTTTTGCTGTTCGATAGTCTAGATTCTCGAGATCAGTAAGTTTTGTTGCTGTTTACCAATTGTGCGCGGTGTAAAGCGGTGAATTTTTTTAAAGACGAATTGAATTCCATCGAAAGGTATTTCATTGCCCCATAGAGCCAAATCAACAGTGCCTCTTTTTCGGATTTGTTTGGCATAATCTTTAAAAAATGTTAAATTTATTTTATTTTAATATTAGAATTATACGAATTTCCCAGAAAATTATTGCAAAAATGTCTCTCAAAATCAAAAAAACAAATTTTTTTTTAACATCTTCAAATTTTCACTTAATGAGGTGAATTTATTTAATTTTAGTTAGAAATAATAATAGATGTTACGGAAAAACAAATTTCTGATAATTTAGACCCCCGAATTTTGGGATTTTTTAGGTCGTATTTGAGGTCATATTGTTATACAAGTTTTGCGACCCCAATTATTACTTTAAACTTTTCTATTCCGTTTCCGTCGTATGGCGCCTCCAATAATCCAAACAATTTTCTGTATAGACGCCGATAGAAGAAGAGCAGTTTTGTCTTCACGAGATAAGCTTCGGGTTTTGCTTCCATACTTAAAATAAACAAATAAAAAATATAAAAAACTATTTTTATAATCTTTTAATGAAAGAGTAATAAGCATTTAAATCACTAAACTGCTTTAACTTTCATAGCTGAAGCTTACTTGAAAAGACTTTGGCCAAAGACAGTTTTGAGCTGATTTTCAATATCACCGATCATTTCGCCGCACAATTGAATGCTTTTGATCTGATCGTCCCCTAAAAACTTCTTCTCGAGGCGCTTCACTACACTTTTCGGCTTCATTTTCTTCATGTGCTGATCCAACATTTTAGCAACAATATCTTCTGCAACTATTGTTGATGAACCGGACTGCGCTATTAGCTCCAATGTCCCATTGATGGCGCCCGGTAATATATCSARTGCAATTAGACTCAAGTCAACAATGTGCCAAACTARTTGCACTGAATTTTGCAAAAAAACATTTTATTATATGAGCAATTTTATTTTGTTWATTTTGCTTTATTAAGAAATTCAATGCTTTATATTTATGTGCATTAAATTTTACTCAAAACGCGCTAATGATTGAATGTTAATCTACGGTAAATTGGGCATATGGGAAATAGGGGGAATTCCGAAATTTACCGATTTCCAAAATGTTTTCACCCAAATTTTTGCTTTTTTGTGTATTCGAACTCCCGGCATGATCAGCAGATGATTCCTTCGATGTGGAGCTAGATGTTGACCTTTTTTCTTCATGAGCAATATAATTTGATTCGTTTAAGTTTTGTTGCGCTTCAAACGGATGTTTTAATTTTTTCCCTTTTTCTAAATGATTTTTATTGTCAATTTGTGGCGTATTTAGTTGTTTCCGTTTTCCACGGTCTGTGGAACGATTTTGAGGAGATACCATTAAAGGACTTAAAATCTCAGAAGTTTGCAAATCATTGGCATCATTTTGATCAATAAATACTGGATGATCATTCAAATGATAATTTTGATTAAAATGATGCCATTCTTGATTGTAAACATTGATCGGTTGCTGGTCAATTGTTGGTTTTAATTCCAATTGGTGGTCATTGAAATTTTGTCTGTTCATCTCATCCATAGAGGCATTCCATTCCGGATTGACGGCATTAAATTGCTGCTGGTCCATTGCTGGGTTTAAATCCATTTGATCAACGCTGAAGAGTTGTTTATCCAAAGAAGGAAGCCATTCCTGATTATATAAATTTAACTGATCAAAATGCGATGATGGATTCCATCCATAAAAACGATTTGAATTTTCAATTAAAAACTGATTAATTTGATGCTGATCAAGGCCCGGATTTGCTGCCATTAACATATTTAGCTGATTTCGATAGAGTTCTTCATCAGTAAACTGCTGATTGTTGTGATCTTGATGAAAGCCATGCGCTGCTGCTAGATGCTGATTGATCAGATCCTGATTAAGACCAAGATGATTGATTTGATGATCAATGTACTGGTTTGCTGCCATTTGATAATTTGGATCATTCTGATCATCCAAATGCTGATTGGACTGATCATGATAAAAGCTATGAATTGATTCTAGATGTTGATTGACGTGATCTTGAATAATCCCCTGATTTGTTGCCATTGGTATATTTATATGATCTGGATAATGTTCCTGCTCAACCAAATACTGATTGATCTGATCTTCATTAAAACCCAGATAGGCTGCTCTAGGTGGCTGATTGAGATGAAAGCCATGCGTTGCTGCTAGATGTTGATTGGTCTGATCCTGACTAAGACCCTGATTTGATGCAATTACCATATTTAGTTGATTTGGGTTGAATTTCAAATCTGTAGCAAGATGATTGATTTGGTTTTGATCAAGGCCCTGGTTTGCTGCCGTCTGATAATTTGGATAAAATTTTTGACCAGCCAAATGCTGATTGGACTGATCATGATAAAAGCCATGAACTTCTGCTAGATGCTGATTGGTCTGACTCGGTTCCTGCTTTGCTGTCTTTATCATATTCATTGGGTCTACATGAACTTTCTGGTCGATCAAATGCTGATTCATATGATGCGTATTAAGGCGCTGATTTGCTAACATAGGCTGATTGTTTTGTTCATCATAAATGYCTTGCGTTGTTGCTTTGTTCAGCTTGTTCTTATTTGGCTTAAGGAGGCTATACGTTGTTGGCTGATTGATTTGATCTGGACTAAAGCTAGAAGAAGCATTCGGTGGTTTTAAGCTTGAGACACTGCTCCTCCGTTCACTGCTGCCTGAAGCGTTTAGCAAATCCATCCTTGATTCATTGGAGGTTAAATGTTGCACAACTTGGCGAAAATCCATTTTGTTAACAAGGTACACTTAAAAAGAATGCTTGTACACGTTGAAAGGGTCGAACGTATAAACCTTTTTCGACTTTTACTCAGTCGGGAAATCAATCAGACATTTTAATCATTTAAATAAATTATTTGGAAATTGCCTAAATCCCATTCTACATATTCGAAAATAAAGGGGTGTTAGGTCATTTCTTAAATTCCGCCACCATGGGCGTTTCTTAAATCCGCCACATATATTTTGATAAAGTAATTTCATGCTTAGCACTATTTAAAAAAATGTGTTAAATCAGTAACGCCTTATATCATTCAAAAGCTCTAAATGAGTAGAAAAGGCATTACAGGAAAGTCCAAGTGAGAAAAGTTTCAAAAAAGTTATAATGTAAATAAGGTTTAACCGATTTGTGTGGTGTGAATAATAATGTTAAACTATTTCATAAAATATATGTGGCGGAATTTAAGAAACGACCCAGCACGTATAAAAGATAACCAACCGTTGTCACTAAACGCGTGTTTTTCAGGTTTGTGCTTCGACCAGGTGTTAGGTCGTTTCTTAGATTCCGCCACATATATTTTATGAAGTAGTTTTAGACATAATTACTTTATTTACACCGCAATTAATCATTTAAGCCTTATACCAATGCAACGCTTTACATGAATAGAAAAAGCAATACAGCAAAGTTTATAATTTAAAAAAGTTATAATGTAAAACTGCCAAAAATCGTGCTTTTTCGTGGGTTTCTGAATAATTTATTGCTTTGTTTAGTTTTACAAATAGTTCTACTCATTTTTGCATTTGTATAAGGCTTAAGTGATTTATTGCGGTGTGAATAAATCTAAAATCATAAATCATATGTGGCGGAATTTAAAAAACCCCAGCACGCCTCGACCACTGCTGACCTTTCTGTGGTTCGTGGCTTGGTCCGTCTTGTCCCATGGGAATCATGGCCTGTTTGCCGTGGGCATGGTCTCCTCCGTCCGTTACACGCTCTGCTCAAATAATTTCATGAAATAAATAAATTTCAGCATAATTTTCTTTTATACTCACATCACCAAAAATTAAGAATGTTTTTATGAATTAGATCGCATTGTTTATTGGCCTAAAATTGGTGATCTGATTAAAGATATGAGTTCAAGATCATTGCAAGAAGTGACTTTACTTATGACCGGGACCGAATACCCATTTAAGCCACTCATTTGTTGCAATTTGACCTGATTTGGACGGCTCCCGGAAAATGCGTCAGTGGAAAATGCGTCAGTAGAAAATGCGTCAGTGATTATTAAATGTCATGCAAAACATGTTTCTGGAGGTTTTTGTGGTCGAAGAATCCGATTCTGACCTCTGTTACAACCAAATCCAAACCCCGGACCAGAATTCGAACAATTGGTCGAAAATTAAATTTTTCCAAAAATCAAGTTTGGCGGCTAACCCCGTCCGAAGCCAACCACGATTGCCGATTCTGTCCAGTACTTAGATATGCCTAAGCCTAGCTTAGGCCTAAGCCACCCTGGCTTGGGGTTTGTTAGGCTGAGACCTAAGACGTCAGGAGATTCGGGAACTTTTGGCTTGGGTGGGACTCAAGAGACTTTACAACGAAAGTAATAATCGAGTTCTTGAATGATTTTGAGACCAAAATGATTTTGTAAAATTTGGAATTTTTGAAAAATTGTTCAAATTTAGTTCTAGGTTCGAAATTGGCAGTGATGTTAGAATTGTAGTCTATGCCCCTAAATCCGATAAAAACACTTTTTTCTCGACTTTTAATAATCACTGACGCATTTTCCACTGACGCATTTTCCACTGACGCATTTTCCGGTCACCGATCTGGACCCCCCAAAGTCATTTTCTGATCGATCTGATTTTCATTACTGTACACACATATTTAAATTTACCAATGTTTTGGTTGTTCATACCAACACAAAATTTCTCCACAAATGAGACAAACAATACAATAACAATGAAGACATTCACATTCATTCTATAATACTTAACTTTTATCTGTTTGTTAAAAAACATTGATTATAAGCATTAAATAAAGATCTATAAACAAATATAAAATTTAAACAAAATTTTCTTTGGACATTTTAGCATATGTAATATTTACTCTTATCTTTAAAATTGCGTCAAAAATCAAAAAAAAAATCTGGACTTGTAAATAATACAACACTAAGTTAAATCAGATAGCAAAGCGAATGCAATAAATTTTTCTTTGGTTAGCGCATTATTTCGTAAGCATCGATTTCAAATAATCAATACATATGATGAGCATCACGATGAAATATTTTGATTTTTGCTGAAAAATATTCGTAAATGAAAAAGATTATTTTAAAAATTCAAAGATAATGCGTTATGCCCAAGCTTTAGAGAGCATTTCGATGTTCCGCCATTCCATTGTCAATTGACGTTTCTTGCTGCAATTCATTATCCCGACGWCGTTAATTCGTTTCTGTTGACAAAAAGTGTAGTTTTCCTCAGAATTAAGAAAAATTGAACAGCATTTTCTCGCTTTGGGTAGCGACTAAAATATTCAAATTTAATCATTTTAAACATTGAAAACGATTGTTCTTTGACTTTTGGACATTGGTCTTTGAAGTGAATTTTGGTGTCATTGAAAAGGTCTGTCCCGTAAAAAACGCTATTTTTTTCAAAGGCAACCCAAAAATGGAATCTCCGCCTCGCGCGGCTTTAAAGACCAAAGTTGGAACCAAACCGGTTCATTGCGCAACGTTTTGGCGGTCTCCAATTGGTTTTCGATAGTGATTTATGAATGATGATTGTGGTTGATCATCTAAAATCGCGAATTTTTGTAAACACTGACCATAATCGGAGCAACTYTCGGCGGCGGGGTCGCTAAAGGGGCTTAATTGGTAAAATTACTAATTTTCTGACTAATTACCCTTTGTGCACAACTTTTTGTAAGGTTCCACGCAATTTTCGATATTTAAGCAACAGATTATTCTTAACAGCCCAAACTTTTTAAAAGATTTACCTACTCATAAATCCGAGTTTGTCATAAACCGCCTAATCAAGATTRCCCATAAAKAATGTGCACATTTTSGTCAATTTAGCAAAATCATATTCTGATCAAAACGATGCGTTTSTTTTTGGCGATCACTTTTCTGCTAATCATTGCCACACTTTTGGTTGTGCCGATGACCGTTGCGGTGGACGGTGCCGCTGCTCCCAGACATCGGCGACAATGGCTGTCCGCCGCCCGGGGCGCCGGAGGCGACAGCGGCAACTTTTGGAGTCTCCTCGGAAGACGCCGCCGCTGAGAGTGCCGTGCCACAACCCAACCCAAAGTGCCATGATGCCTAAACTGACATATGCCAGAATTTCATTGCGCATTTACATATTTGAGTTGCAGTAAGTAAATTCAAATTAGCGAAATTCGTCGAATTTTAAGGCAAATTTAAAATTATTGCAGCTCCTTAATATTTCTTATGTCATATTGACACAATAAAATTAAATTTATTTTTTACACACTTTTACCACTCCCTCCCCCACTTTATAAAATTAACATTTTTGGGCGTAAGCGAATTCCATTATGGTAATTGAAATTAGAGTTAATTTCCGTCTTCGAGGGCGGAATTATGGGGGGTCAGCGACTGATTTTGTCCAAAGCCACAAAAGCGTAGAATCCGAATCTGACTTTCATTTCGACCAATTCCTAACCCTGACCCGAATTCGAACATCTCAATGAAAAATTTAACCRAAAATGAATATACATGTAAAAAATGTCAATAAACAGATGAACAGTTTTATGCACCAGATCGCTTATAAKAATGCACAAAATAACCCAAACAGCCAATAGACGACAGTCAGTTCGATGGAAATTGATCAGAAAATGGTGCATAATCTCCTCTGATCAGCTGATCACATCCAAATCAGCTTCAGTGGTTCTCGCACTCGCAGGGTCCATGTCCACCAATGCCGCCCCTGAGGCGAAGGACCAAGTGAAGAGTAGACTCCTTCTGAATGTTGTAGTCGGCCAACGTGCGGCCATCTTCGAGCTGTTTGCCGGCAAAGATCAGCCGTTGCTGATCAGGCGGGATGCCCTCCTTGTCCTGGATCTTCGTCTTCACGTTGTCAACTGTGTCCGAACTCTCCACGTCCAAAGTGATCGTTTTGCCGGTCAGTGTCTTCACGAAAATTTGCATGCCATCACAGCCCGGCATCGCCAGCAGCAGCAGYCCCGCSAGGCCAACCCAGAAAAGAATCAGTCCAAAGTGCTTCATGTGGAGGAGGGGAGAGGATGCCAAGAAATTGGAACTATGAAAAATCTAAAATATGCTTAAACCCTTGGGTTTCGGGCTCCTTTTATTCGCCAGAATTTCCACCCTATAAATTATTGGATTTTGCCAAGTCAATGAGATAAAAATAAAGCATGCCAGACCTATGCTTAAGTCGCATGACAAAGTACCTCCAAAATTTTTACTTATATCGATTAAAATATATAAACTATTAATAAATAAAGGAAATATTAATAAGAATGAATGACAAAAAAGTAAAATATAAGTAAAGTAATTAAATTGTCAATATAGCTTWGTTSAATCAGATCACTTTCCGGAGTTGGCGGTGCCGATAGGCGCCGCTGATCCAATTTTGACTCAATTTGTTTAGCGATTTGCAACTAAATTTGGAGACAATGTGATCTTTTGCATTAAAAAATCCAAAATGAGGTTTTTATTAAGAAAATCTCCAATTATTTAAACTAGAGTTGAATTAGGAAGTAACTGATAATTGGTGATTCGGGCTATATTAATAATTACTAGTTTGCGCTAAAGAAATCGTAATGCCGGGGCACACACAATTTTGGGAGTTTAATACGACTCGGTTAAAGGCAATATTTAAAGTAAAGATTATTGACCGGTATTTTTGGACTCTTTTATAAATAATTTGTATTGTTGAACCTGCTATTTTGGTGGCAGTTTTTTAAGCTAAATTCCCCGCTATTTTAAATACCAGCCGCCACGTCAATACAGACAAACCGACAGTTATTAATTAATTATATAAACACGAACAAATTACATTATTTATATTTAATTATATAAACACGAACAAATTATATTATTTATATTTAATTACAGAATTTGGCTACACTTGGCCATTTGTTGAACATTTGAACGAGAACGGCTTAATAAATGTAATTTAACTCGCAAAAGGGCATTTCTTTTAGTTCATCAAACATAGCAAGAAACCGATAAAGCAACGTTAATTCTAATTTTTATTTTTTACTGCTTTTTGTGGATGGATTCTTCGCTTTTCTTTTCCGCTATGGCCGTGTTGGCTAACGCGAATTTGTTTCCGTTTGTGTTCGCTCTTATTATTGGCATTCCATCGGCTGCGCTGTACTGCTTGGAATTGTCGGTAATCATTACCAATTTTGCCCATTTTTCTTCCCCTTTTTTTTGTCCTCGTCGCTGTCCGCACAGTTCAGTAAGCAAAAGAATTGGAAATCAAAAATGTAATTTATTTTAAAAAAATATTAAGATGTTTATTCATGTTCAAAATGACAATGCCACATTCACACTTGACCACTTTCCTAAAACAGCAGAAGTTTGAGCTGAACAGAAATAATTATATTTAAAAAATAAATAAATTACAAATATTTTATAAAAGCTGAACAGAAATAATTATATTTAAAAAATAAATAAATTACAAATATTTATAAAAGCTGAACAGCAGTAAAATCGCCTCTTGGTCTGCCGTTATTTTCGGCATTGTTTGCCTTTTACTAAACATAGCCACAATTTTTGCTTACAAATTGCGTCACAGCAGCCAAATTCAAAGCGTCCAACATTCAAAAAACGAAAACAAAATGACAATTTACACGGTGGCCACCTTTTTTGGCCAATTCATCACGGCAATATTTATGGTGAAACAAATTTTTCCCAATTTGCTCGCTGTTTATTGAATTTATTTCAGATTTTTGTCTACATGACAACAACAAATATCGTTGACGATCAAAACAAGCGCTATTCCCTGCTCCAAAAGTGGTTTGGCATCACTTTGGAGAAGAACGACATTCTGTTTCTGGCCAATTTCAATCAGTCCCCGTGGGTTAACGACCTTACCACGGTGGTCATCCCGGCCTGGTAATTTTTAAAATTTTATGTTTTAATTGTGAAATGTTTAGGCTATTATATGGGCATCAACCAAAATGCGTGAAATTGTTGTCAAAAAAATCAAAATTATGTGCCCTTCCGAGCGACATGTTGTTGTGCCCGTAATGTCTTAGTTCCCGCCAGAGAACATCCACCAAAAGTCGCATGACAAAGTACCTCCAAAATTTTTACTTATATCGATTAAAATATATAAAATATTAATAAAAAAAAGAAAATATTAATAAAAATGACAAGTCATTGTAATTGAATTTGTTAACATAATTTTGTTGAAACAGATCACTCAAAAAGACAGTGACCATAATCGGAGCAACTTTCGGCGGCGGGTTCGCCAAAGGGGCTTAATTGGTAAAATTACTAATTTTTGATTAATTAGTAATTAGTCAGAAAATTAGTAATTACCCTTGTGCAAAACTTTTTGTAAGGTTTCACGCAATTTTCGATATTTAAGCAACAGATTATTCTTAACAACCCAACAAAAAACCCAATGGAAAAAACATTGTTATGTCCTATGATTTCCATTTTTAATCATAAGATGGAATTTTATTGGCGAGAAAAAAATTACAAAAAGATTAAAGATTTCACTTTCAAAATTAAAAAAATTGAATTAAGAAAAGTGAAACAGAAAATCGGATTAAAAAATCGTGGCTATCACACTATAACTTACGCCCCAATAGATTTGGAAATAGCAGATTTACATGCGTGGTGAAGTGGAATTCAAAAAATGATGGCATACTGTATTTATACAACACAAACAGTGAATTTTTTTCTCTGAGCCAGGGGTTCGAGCCCGGTAGACTGCAAGGAAAATTTCAGAGATTTTCGATAAAACAGTCTGGATGATTAAAAAGATAGTTTTAAAAATTCTAAAAAATATATAAAACCACGTTTACTTCGTTTGGTCTCCCTTTCCTGCGCCCAAATTTTGCAATTTTCACTCATTTTTGGGCTAAACTTTAAATTTTTTTTGAGCTTCAAGGGGCTAAAACAAAAAATTGAGCGTTAGAATCAAAATTTCACACGTTAAAAAGTGTTGGCCATTTTGTTTCTGAGCTATGAGCAAAAAATTAGGCAAATCGGTCTTGTGTTCGAAGTGCGCGATGGTCAAAATATTTGTTAAAAAAGGTGAGAGAGAACGCCAAAAGAAGAGAACGGTAGATATATAGAGGGAAAAAATTTAATAATATTTTTTAGTGATTTTGCCTTTTTTTGAAATACGGATTTGCGGATTTTTGTAGTCTTTTAAGATACTTGTGGGCTTTTTTGTGGTTTTTTGAAAAAAATGACAATAAAGAAGTATTTTCTTAACAAATGATCGTTAAAATCTTCAAAAAAAATTTTCCCTGCGTCGGGTTTCTGATTTCCGAAAATTTTTGATGCAGAAGATTTAAATACTCGGTGAAGCGTCACTATGAAAAATTAAGAAAAAAACAAAACAAAAAACCGTTTATTGGAATGAATAAAAAAACATAAATTCTTTTAATAAAATGAGAATTTTGTAAAGTGGAAAAGGATAAAATTGTCTTATTTTCATGAAAGTGCACTTGTACTTGCATTAAACGTATAGGTAACTAATGTCTAAGCTAAAAATAAATCATCTGCTGATGTTTTAGCTATGTCTAGTGCCTATGGGGGGGGGGCACACCCACAGCATTCATGCCCTTTGGGCAATCCACTATGGCCAGGTGAACTTTATAAAAAATATGGATTAAATCATGCGAATATTGAGCGGTAAGGACGTCCTTGCCTATCCAACAAAATTTCCTATAATATAAAGCGTTACTATTAAAAGAATATTTCACAGGAATTAAAGAAGCCCCATTCAACATTTTAATTTCAATGCTGCTTATTTTATTGTTCTTAATTCACTCAACGGCAGCGTTAAGCATCCGTCAAACATTTGACGACACTTCAGAAAATGTCGAAAACAATTTTAAACTTGAAGGGGACCGATTCGGCAAGTTTAAATTATTTTTAAATTTAAATTCTTGAATTTAGAACTAATTGAAGGCAATGGCTGGGTGGAAAATCCGCGGTAATCATGCTTAAATATTGCTTTTTAATACATTTTTTGTTTAGAAAAGTTTCCGAATGGGCGCGAGCGAAAGTGTGCAATTTAAACGGCGGTGAAACTGCTCCATTGAGAAAGTTGGTTAAAGTTATTTGTTCCGATGGCGATCATTGGCGTTATGTCGTCAAAAAGGATTTTGGCGGGAAGACAGGCCTAATTCAAATAGTGACAAACAGCGGTCAAAAGATTCTTCAAAAATTGCACAGAGAAGAAGCTAAAGCTACCGAAGCGGAGAAAATGATAATAACAAAAGCACTCAGAAGGTCAATGAAGAAAGTTTCGGAAAAAATGCCCGAGGGTTTGGGCCTTGAAGCGTTTTACGCGTCCAAAAAGCAGAACAGCCAATATTTTTTGGGAAGTGACATTCTTGGAGCAGTCATCAACAAATTGTGGCCCGCAATGATTGAGCAACTGCTGACCAAGTCCAAAGTTGAACAAATTGGGGAATACGAAAAAAAACATCCAAAAATGTTGGAAGTCCGTAAAAAGCGTCAGATGGATACAATCATTTTGATGATTGCACTTCTGATTGGAGGAGCGTTTGGGCTGGGTTTGATCGCTCACGCAATCGCCATGATCATTCAATATTTCTTAGATAAAGCTATTTTCATTTGTTGCGTGATTGCTATTGTTGTCATTATCTTGTCACTATTGAAGTGAGGCACATTGTTTAGCGCGATAAATTGTTGAAATTTTGTATTTACAATTAGTTGGAAATAGAAAATTATATCGCAATAAAAATCCAAATTTTATTTTGAAAAATTATACTCTTGTTACACAGTTGAATATTTATATAATATGTATATCCAGGGATGTGTCAGACGGAGTCGCTACAAAAAACATAATATTCGTAGAGTTGAGCGAGCATTAATAAATGAATGCAACAAAAATTGGGAACGGCCATTCTTGTGTAAGCAGGTTTCCGATCTCAAATTTTTAAAAGCAGCAGCAGAACGTGAAAAAGCAGCATTGAAAAACCCAAAAAGCCGCAAATTCGGCATTTCTTCATTAAAATCAAAAAATTTAACCACGCTTCATTCGTTATATTCTGCTTACATTTTGGAAATCTTGGATCGATCGACTGGTGAAAAAAGTCACTTTTTCTGAGCGAATTGTATGCTGATAAAAACCTCAAAATATACGCATATTATATGCACCAAAAAACCAGAATATGCACTAAACCGCAAAAAATCAAAAATTCAAAATTTTCTCATTTTCT
>MEIZ01000062.1:337753-352983 GCA_001723225.1 Globodera ellingtonae
CCACATGGCCTAAGTTTTGAGATTTACTTAATTTCATGAAAGTCGTCGACCAATATAGGGGACTTGAGAGCGGAATTTTTTGTATTTCCAAAATTGGACATATTTTTTTCAATTATAATTATTGGTTGGACTTATTTATTATCAAACCCAATTAAAGCCAACAGATTTTTTTTATTCAATTAGGTAGAGTATTTATTTTTATTCTGACAAAGTAAAATTTTGCATTTTCACTATCATATCTTCTTGTAGCTATGAGAAATCCAAGTTTTAAAAAATCTTTATTGTTTAAAATTTTGAAGAAAAAACTTTTTTTCTTTTAATTATTTAATTTATTCGATATGTGGCGAACAGATTTGGCTTTAAATGTTTAAATAGTAAAGATTTTTCGATTTCCACAAAGTTCTGAATGTTTAAATTCAATTTTTGTCGCCTTAGATGTTTGGATATGCACCGAATTTGGAATTCTTATTAAATTAAAATTGGATTTCTTTTCGTTTCAGCCAAAAATGTTAAAAACGATTTTTTTTTTTTCGATGACAATTTTTTTGTTTCATATAAAAATGTTTTGGAACAGAACGCTGTTGTTTTCATCGTATTTTTCCATTTTCTCACCGTTCTTTTTTCCTCCATTCTGTTGAAATGAGAAAATGGTCATTTAAAGTGCATTTTTTTGCTTTTTTGCTTTATGTGGAGCAAAATTGGAACGCCGTAAAATGAACCCGCAAAAGCAAATATGTAACACAAATGATGTGACCCCATGAAAATGGCGTTCCCCGCCGAAAGAAGAGCACCAAAAAGCATTAACAAAATCGCCTGCGGTGCTGAATTCCAAAACGTATCCCGCGGCCCATTAGAATTGGACAAATTCTCAAAAATTTGCTGAACAAATGCCTTAAGACATGAATTTTAACAACATTTGCAGTCAGAAAATCCGATCCCCTGGGAATTTTGCGGAATTTTTGTTGTTCACTTTGGATTTTGACGCTTTTTTACGGGATTTCTTATTAGTGAAACTTTTCGGGGATTTGTCCCTAAACTTTCGGATGACGCAACTAAAAGTATAGCCCCCCCCCCTATAAGCTTAATCATAAGAATTACTTTAAAATGCTTCCAATAATTGCCAAATTCTTGTGTGATAAAACACTTTGTTTGGAATTTCATAATTAAATTGTAAAATAAATTCTCCCAAGTATTTATATTCAAAATTTCCAACCTTTTTTCTCACAGTTAGCATTAACATCAACAATATTTGCTTTTTCCCCACAACAACAATCGAAAATTTGAGTCGCTTCGCTTGTTGAATGCTCCAAAAAGTAGTAAGTAAATAAGCTTAAAAATGCCACCTCAAAAATTCGTTTTGAAATTTCGAAATATTTTCAATTTTTATTGAATTATTTGCCAAATTTATTCGATTTCCATATTTTTTATTCTCATGAATACTCTTCTCTCCAAAAGATTAAATCTCCATTTTTATGACTTTTAATCTCATCAAAATGTTTCATTAAAAATGGTTGAGCTCAGAGCAAACAGAAAAGATTTTTAATTATATATATATAATTAAAAATACTAAAAATCTCTTATTTATTTTAAATTAAATGACGATTTAAAACAAATTTTAAAAAACATTTCAAAAAGCTCAACTTTTTAATAATTTTATATTATTAAAATGGAATTGTTATTCTTTTTTATAAGGCCCGCGGGGTCTTCTCCGTTCAAAACACAAGAACTCCTCCCACTCTCGAGGTTAAAATGCCTCATTATAGCTAAAATTGCACATTTTAACGGTGCCAATTTGTGTTTTTTTTTGTCAATTATATCTGTGGTTTTAATGCCAAAAGTGCCACAAACTTTTGTTTATGAATATTCATGTGTAAGCCATTTACAGAAAATTAATTATTCAAATTAATTTCGACTTTTTTTGTCACAAGAAAAGATTTTAGTCCAAAGATGACACGTTGGAAGGAATAAACAGAAACTCATAGGATTCTAACTACTTATAATATAAAATCCAAATCTTTATACGAAAAAGTTTTCAAAATATATTTTATTTTTTAACAGATTCTTAAAATTGAATTTGCTTCAAAAATTGCCAAAAAATGCTGGACAGTTACCCTCCGTTTGGTGCCGATGCCGCTGCATATCGGCGTCGGCCAAGCAGCGCCAATCACTGTAGCCCAAAGATGCCAGAGGCGGTGGAGCCGACAATTACCGAAAAGTAAAAACGCTTTACATTAATAAGAATATATAAAATAAATGCAAAAAAAGGCATTTAGAATGGGCCATCTTTTGCTGCTTATTACAGATACACAACGAATCGCAGTGACAAAATGCTGCGAAATGCATCTCAACCGCGTCGCTGTAATTCTCAACGTGTGCCGTCCGCTAATCACCGTATTTCGTTGGGTGCCACAACAGCGACAACACTCATGGCACAATCATCGGCAGTGACCACAGATAATGGCAACAAGCAACAATATGAGCCACATATTTGCGTGCCGAACAGGTTGGCACTGTTTTAAAGCAAAAAAAAAATCCAAAATCCTTAAATTCCTTGAGCCCTTTATACATAAAATATTTTCATTTGAATTCATGAAAAACATTTGTTTTGTTTTATTTTTATTATCAAAAGTTTTTGTTGACGAGGTACAAAAATTAGAATTATAATTTTAATGCACAGCGATTTCAACACACTCCGATATAATTTTATTTACTCTGAACAACAACAAAAAAATGTTATCAGTCAGCTACATATGTACACATATCAGTTGAAGGAAATGCCTATTTATGAACACTTTTATGTAATTTTTTTCAACCAACAGTTTAGGTGCTTTAAAGATGAAGATAACATTTTTAATTGCATGAACGCTTTTCGATCAGAGTGTTCGGGTTAAATTTAATATTAACATCTTTCTAAAACACAGGCTAAAAATTCTTTTTTGTTTGTTTTTATCAATTAAATTATTTATTTTATCCTTAACTCATCACATATTACTATAATTAAATATTGTGTTTTTATAAAAAATCCTCATTTGGTACACATGTGTGACTTTCTGCCTATTTTGGCACTTCATCATTATGATAATTGTATGGCGGATGGGTGAAGGGTTGTTGGAACAGCTAATGGAATTAGTGCCAAAATTTATATACGAATATGATGGCATTCTGTCCCCCGTATCAGACACGCGGTGGAGCGCAGTCAATCCCAATTGAGCCAACCGAGCGGCACGCGCGTGCTGGACCAGCTGCACGAAGCGGCATCCCAACGACGTTCCAGGTGCAGTTGCTGGTCGATGAATTTGACAATTCTTGTAAACAAATTGCAATAAACATTTTTTCAATCTAAATAATTCGTGTTTAAATCCAGAGATTCCATGTGGAAATGGGAATTGGTGAGTACGAAACAATTTACGCATTTAAAACTGCTATACTGAATTGGCCCACATTAGAGATGTAACCGGTTTTCGGTCCCAGACATACATATGTATATGACTAATTAGGATAAATGGAATAAGAAATGCATTACCTATATTAAGTTTAGGCGTTCATATGACGTGAATGCCCAGCGACGATCCCCGATGAATGGTGCCGGGCTTGGCGGACCCGGCGGAATCGCCGACCAAACGGCACATCCACAGACACAGCTTACCCTCGTGCTCATGGGAGCTCCTCGGGTTAGTTATAGAAAACAATTATTTTGTGGAATAGCAAAGAAAACATCAATTAGCATGAATGCGATCTTTTAAAATGTTGTTCTGCTGTGTACAGGTCGGAAAATCGGCGCTTGTCAACCAATTCTTGTGGGAAGGCTTTCTCAACGATTACCGTCCTACGGTGGAGGAGTTCAATTGGGTGGAGTACGGTAGTGACGAGCCGGACACCCCGCAACTCTTGCTGCAGCTCATCGATTCGTCAGGAAGTCGAGATTTTTTGGCCATGCGACACCTCTATTATCGCATCGGAGATGCTTTTATGGTATACTTTTGAGACTTACGCATCGACGATTTTTTATAAATATATTCAAAGAAAAAGAATAGGGTTTTAAAAATTTTATCGAGATTTTTAATGATCTTGATTGAATCGATCGGTCTTAGAGTCCATGCAAATTGATATTTCAGGTCGTTTACTCAGTCAATGACCCGAACAGCTTTGATGAGGCGCTGATAATGATTCGCGAAATTGAGCAGTACAATTCCAAAAATGTGAGAAAAAATAAATTTAAAAATGTTTTTAATAAAGTTACTTAATAAATGAAAGTAATATTGCATTTAATTCAAAAAAGCTCCTTTAGGCCCCAATTTTGTTGGTGGCTAACAAAAGCGATTTGCTGATGGTCAGCGATTCGCCTTCCAATCTGTCCGATTCGAACGGTGCCACTGGCGGTGGCTGTGGCGCGTCAACCCCAAAATCGATGGCATCGACGACAAGCGCCGGCGGAAGATTGGAGACCGAGGCCGACACGGAACAGCAACGGTTGCTGAACAGTGTCCGCAGAATGCGCATTTCTGCCAAAAATTTGGAGGAGGTATTTTTTAACAAGAAGTTTTTACAAATATAATTTATTATTTTTATCGATACTTCAGGTCAAGGGGGCCTTCACGTGGCTGATCGACACTCTTGTGCGTCGATCGCAAATCACAACTTTGCCACTTCGGGACAATCGCTCATCGGACGCCAATTTGAGTACGGCTGCATCGGTGCGCAAGGCATTGACACGTCGGCGCCAATCGCTTCCGTCACGGCGTACCGCCAGGTAATTAATATTAAATAATCTTTATTTGTTTGCTTTTTTGGTTGAATAAATACCAAAATTAGATATTTAAGCGAGCTTGGCATCGATGAGGAAACGCTGCGCCGTTTGATGCGTCGGCATGACAAGCAACAACGGCACGCTTGCGTGATTCAGTGACATCGTCAGGAACAGAAATTGTGCCAAAAACTTCTAATAATTCATTATTCTTATATTCCATTTGGGTGTTGCCGAATCATTACCTGAATTTTGAATTTTTAGAAATAATCTTTATAAAATCCGAAAAATTTTGGTGTACTTGCAAAATTGGTTTCTTTTTGTTGATGATATGACAACATCTCACATGTAGTAGTTAAACCATAAATTTGCATTAAAAATGCCAAGAATAATTTAATTTTATGTAATTTTTTTTTCATTATTTTCTGATAGCTTGAATTTTTTGTGAATATTTTTATGTATTAAAACCATTCTTTTTTTGAATATGAATAAACTTCTGGCTCTACTTCAGTTTATGCGTCCAATCGAAGAAATTGCTTTGATGTACACCAACAGTTTTTCACAAAAATTGGACAAGATTTAATATGTTTACAGAAAATTTTTTCAATTTCCGTATAAGGTATTCATAAAAAATAAATATCTTAAAGTAACCAAAACAAAAGTAAATTCAACGATGATCGTTCGATAAACAGAAGATTTATTTTATTAATTTAAATAATGAAATCTATTTGTTTATTTCGTCCTGAATAATAAAAGGGCATTCCGTCACAATCTTTCCCATAAAATGTTTCATAGTTAATTATATTAAATTTAAATATTAGCGTTACTCTCTCAAATACAGCAGGTGTTAGAGCACCTTGACTTAATGAATGTGTTAATTAAATTTTTATCAATTCTTCTAAGGCATTCGTCAAAATTCGTTATATAACAGACAGAGTTTTCGGTTCCAACTTTGTTGAACATCATAGATGAGCAAGGGGGGGGGGTCGGCTCGAGCGCTGCGAGGTGCGATGTTAGGGGGGGTCCGCGATTTCGCGTGCGATGTTGAACGCCAGAGCGCCGGCGCTCAAATGGCAAGCCAACTGAGCGCTGGCCTTTTTTTTCGCGCGCGATTTTTTCGACTACTTTTTAGGCGAGGGGCGGGCGGGTCGGCGGTGCCGATAGGCGCCGCCGAGAAAATTTTGAAAAAAATTTTCTTTTTCAAAATTTTGGAATTTTGGTGCGAGGTTGTTACAGTGGGGAGTGCCCGAGTGCGGCGTTGGGGGGGGGGAGGTCTGACCCCCCCTTGCGCATCTATGTTGAACATGAACAGAACCGATTTTTGCTACCACAAATTGAACAAAATTGGTGTAAAATGTAAATAATTCGGTAGAATAAAGCTAAAATATTTATCCACTACAGGTTTGAAAATTGTAATCACTCAAAGCAAATCGGAAAAAAATGACTGATGATTCAACGGTCGATCTGATTGATAATTCAACGGTCGATCTGATTGATGATTCAACGGTTGACCTGATTGATAATTCAACGGTTGATCGCCTGACAGCAGAGGTATTTTTTATCAGTTAAATAAAGTGCATAATTTTTCCATTAAATATGCATCATCTTACAAATTAGGTCTATCTTTTGATTAAATCTGAGCATCCATGCTGGACATTGATCATTCTTGCCACAATTTCGACAACGTTGGCAATAGTTGGCATTTTGCTGAACTTTTCTGTCATTTACATCACAATTCGGACAAAGTGATTGTACTTTCGTTCGATCGCATCCATTTTCGGGTTTGTAATTTTTTAGATCGCTGCGCGGTTCGGTGAACATTTTATTGGCCGCCTATTCTTTATGCGAAATTGTTAGTTTAAGTTCATATTTTGTGTTCACTTTCACCACATTTTCTGGCCAATATTTTATTGCGTTTAAAACGGCCTTTTGTCTAATGATGGCACCAACTTATGCCGCTGGACTCTCTTTCATTTTGATGCTTTTAACGGGGTTTGAACGATTGTTTACTGTGCTTTTCCCACTTCGGTAAACAAATATAACTTAAGAATATGTAAATTTCATTTTTTATCGGTGACATAAAACTTGAAGCATTCTTTTAAATCTCAATTATTTAGGGATTTTAATTTTATGTTTATTTATGTGCTTCCAATTTGCTGTTTTTGGAGCGTTGGAGGCTGTTCCTATTTTTTGTATTATTTTGACGAAAACCAATCGACGAATGAAGTATTGGGACACCCTTCAGAAATGGCACGAATTATATATAATGGTGTAAGTTCTTTTTTTTATTTTATTTAAAAAATAAACAAATTAAAAGAAGGAGCGTTACTTTGTTCTTCTACCTGGTGTTGCTACTCTTTTGCTTATTGTTATTATTTATGCATTAATTGCGATTATAATCTTTTTTCGAAAAGGTTATTTTAATTAATTAATATATTATATTATAAAATAATTTTTAGCCCCTCCCAACTCCAACTCGGCTCAGATCAACGCCCGAATATTCCGTTCACTTTTTGCAATTGTTTCTGTCAATTTTGGCGGATATATTGTGACACTTTTATTTCTTTTTCTTTTTTATTCGTTTATGGATAATCCGATGCTTTTATGGAGCTCAACTCAAATTGTTGGCCTTTTTGCACAGATCAGTGCCGCATCGAATGCGCCGATCCTTTATTTTACGAGGTAAAAACGCTTTATTTTCTTAAATAATTAATTAATTACCTAATTAATTTAGTTCGGCATATCGTAAGGCTTTTCGCGAACAATTTGCATTCTTATGCAGAAATTCTGCAGTGACTCCCATTTTTAATTAAGAACGAAAAAATTATTTTTTCTTTAATTTCTTTTGAATTGAATAATAAATTTTTCTCGCTCTTAAATCGCTCTAATTCAATTTTTTTTTTTAGGGGAAATGCTATTTTTTGAGCTTCTCTCATGAAAAGATGTAATTCCCCTCATAATAAATGCACATAATATGTAAATAATAAGAAATAGCAAAACATTTCCTCCTGTCTTGTGATCGAAAATGTATATGATGCCTGTTTTTATTTTGACGGGAGGCAAAAGGAAAGTCCGGAAATGTACGTAAAGCAGCAGCTATTATTATTTAAGAAAGTTAAGATTTTGAATTTAACGAATTATAAAACAATTAAATAATATAATAATATTAAATGTATCACACTCAAAAATTGATCATTTTTATGCTCTTCTCTAATTTAAACCAGCAAACGACGGGCTGCCAAAATTCGGTCTTCTGATCGCCTAAAAATCGCACACCAATAATCATATTGCTCTTCGTCTTATCAAGTTTAATGTTTTTGGCTTTGGAAAACATTTTTTCCATGAATGTATCCTTTTGAACATTTATTTTTACACCATCGGGATTGTTTGTTATTTTATAAACTTTTTTTATTGTTAAAAAACAAAATTTGTTTATGTAATGAAAGGTAAATAAAGAAAATATTTAAAAGAAAAAAGCAAAGAATTTTCCGCTCAATCAAACTGGTATGGAGTTTGCAGAAATATTTTGTCGAGCAATATTTTGTTTTTACAAAATATTTGTACGAAAAATTGGTGAACTTTGGTCGGCTGTGACATATATATAAATCGAATTTTATTTCTTATAAATAACCCAAAAAATCGGTATTTCCTTTAACAAAAATGCTCTCGCTGCGTTTTATCGCTGTTTTGTTGCTGGTCAGCCTTACTATTAGTGCCATGATTGGATTAAACAATTTGGTTGACGGGAATGGGCACAACGACGACACTCAACAGTCCCACGTTATCCATATGAGGCGTATGTTTTAATTTAAGAGAATAAATTGAATTTAATCTGCATTTTCACATTACATAGCTAAAATATCAATAATTTTGGGACATTTGGTTTGATTTAAACAAAACAAAACAAAAATTATTTCTTTTTAAGGTGCGGTTCCTCATGGAGCACATGAACAAGGTCATAGATTTAGCGGGCATGGAGAACATGAACAAGTCCATGGATTTGGTAGTCATTGATCATTTTAATGATTGTGAAAAAACAAAATAAATCACACTTGGAGCATTTGTTGAGACGCTATGCGAATAAAGCCGCCTTACGAAATATGATAATAAAAGATAAATTTAAAACGGAATTTAGTTTTGCCATTGTTTGGTTACACAATTACATTTGCGTTCATTTATTGCTGAAATAGAAATGGTTGTTGATTAGAGACGGGCGGGTTGGGACCGTGATTCACGAGAAGCCGGGATAATTAGTTTTCTCGTCCCGGTTTCCGGACCGGGATTGCAAAAAACCGGAACAATTAATTTGGCTTTCTTATCATTAATGGGAAAGTTTTTTTTAAACGCGTTTGTATTTTGTTAAAAGCCTAGATACATTTTCTTCAGTTTATCTCTAAAATTTATAATAAAAATTTAAAGAAATTAATAGTAATTTAAAACAAATCCCAATTATGTGAAATGTTAAACGGAAATTGTTGCTTAATGCCCCTAAGTGTTTCTAAGCTTTGACCTTGGCCTCTTTAGAGACAATTTTCATTTGGTTTTAACAAATTAGGTTAAATAAGATGTCTACAGAAATGATAAATTGAAATTGATGACATGGAACAAAAATATCGCCTATATAAAAACTCATATGGCCTCCCTAATTTTATTAATTCTTAAAATCGCCGAAACCCCACCGAACTCTTCACGAAATGTCTCCTCACCGTTTTTTCGCAATTTTTTTGTTGGTTTTGGTAACTTTGGTTGGAAAGAACAAAGCGTTGGACGGCATGGAAAATATGGCTGTTGGCGAGTCGAACGAGGCGGCCGCCGCTTCATCCGGCGTCTTTCGAGTCGTCCGTAAGTCCCCCCCCCTTTTGGTTCAGCTTTAAAATAAGAAAACATCCCCAGCCAACTAAAATCATTTCCGCTAAATATCGGTCAATTTTCGTTGCTTCAGGTCAAGCTAAGGATAATCGCCGTTGCCAGCGTTGTCCTTGTCACATCCATTTTTGTCACAATTGTCCCAATTGCAACGGAAAGAAATAAGCGATGAATCCCGACAAACTTTTTCAGTGGCAATCGATGATTTCTAAACATTTGTTGTTGAAAATATAATTAAGATACTTAGTTAATAAATCATTTTTAATTTTTTATTACCTTTCATAAAATAAGTCAAATGGTAATTGATGATTGCTAAGTTGTTCCTCGAGCTACTGCCAATTTGTTTAGTAAGTTAATTATTAGACTTTTATGGTGACTCTTAATTCTCTTTCAACGGGGAGAGAGGCTAATTACCGTTTATGATCGTAATTACTCAAATACTTAAAGCACAAAACTCATAATTCATTATCACTTTAAGCATAAGACAATATAATAAAGGGTTTTATCGCGTCACACAATTCGTTGCATTTGCAAGTGATCATTGTTCAATCATTTCTTGCCCCAGCTCCCGCCGCCTTGGTTTCCCCAACCCCCGCCTTGGTTTCCCCATCCTCCGCCTTGGTTTCCCCATCCCCCGCCTTGGTTTCCTCCTCCTGCATTGTAGCCACCTGAAGCCAAAGAAAGAGAATCATTATCAAACATAAATAAATTCTTTGAATGTTTTCGATCCATTCATTTTAGCCCTCAAATAAAATTCAGTTTATTTTTGAACTAAATAGAAATCAATTAAAAGCATTGTTGAACAAAATTAATTACAAATTTCAAAAGGTCACAATTAAGTATAGATTCAACCCAGCACGGACTCCCAAAACCCAGGCAAATGCCCGGTTTCCAGGGCAAAATGGCACCTCTGGTCGGTCAGACGCGAGTACCCAAAATTTTTCTGTTTGCTTCTACGGATGTTTAAAAGCTTAGGTCTGCTTCGGTTACCCGAAGAATTTACTTCAAGAACCCTATTAGAATTCATTAAGTTTAAAAAAACTATACGGCGAACGCGAATCACAGCGGCCTCGTCAGGAGATGTGTCGCCAGACTCATCTTGAGCTAAGGCCATTTGGTTCATGCCGAACATGGCACAGACCAGCAACAGGACAGCGAGAAAACGCAGAGGAGTCATTTTAATTCAAAATTGGATAAATAATAATAATAATAATTGGGTGTTAAGAGCGGGTCGTCCATTTGACGCACTTTTATAGCCGAGCCAATTATCAGCACAGCACTCACATTTTTAGCATTTGTCAACACAAAACAATTCATTTTGGACTGATTCCAAACCCAGTCCATTAAACCTGTTCTGTACACATTGGCAGGTCATTTGTATTTGGGCGGCAATACGAAAATAAGCAAACCCCAAACTTTCTTCAATTTTCCAATTTGGATAGAATTTTGATTGGCCCCATTTTTTGTTTTGGTTATTTTTCCAATAACAAAACTTCATGAAATGTCAATTGATCATTCATTTTACACCAAAATATCTTAAGTTATTAATTCGCGCACTTTACTTTTGTTTAGTGATTCACGAAAATTTCATTGAAATAAATAGTAAACATTTTGTTTACTTCGGAGCAAATCCTAAAATTTGCAGATTAAAGTATTGTTTAAGCGTTTTTGATCCATTTTATTAGAAATTAAATTTGTTTTGGTAAAATATAAAATTTTTTTAACAATCTTTATAAAATATTCAAAAAATAAATAAAATCAGAAATTTTTTAAGGAAATATCGATCTTTAAGGGAGAATTTTTGATCCTTGAAAAATTCATTTTAGGGGTGCATTTGGTGGTGGCACGACTTTTCGTCAATGGACTCTTCGTCAACGACTTTTCGTCAACGGACTCTTCGTCAACGACTTTATTCATCAACGACATTTCGTCAATAAGAAAGCATTTTAAAAAAACAACAAATTTTATTAATTTTTAAGCCAACAATTTTTCGGTAATATGTAGTAGTTTACTTGTCACACAAACAAAGATTTTAAGAGGCTTTTACGTAATTCTGAGAAGTACTCGGGGGTTATCGAAATCGCTGATCACGAATATGACAACTGATTCATCACGTGGCATCATCTGAATTGATCGTAATGTAGGTCAAAATACCCGAATACCCCTAGACTTGAAAAAATGTTGTTGGCTTAAATTTAATTAAAATTTGTTGTTTTTTAAAATGCTTTCTTATTGACGAAATGTCGTTGACGAATAAAGTCGTTGACGAAGAGTCCGTTGACGAAAAGTCGTTGACGAAGAGTCCATTGACGAAGAGTCCATTGACGAAGAGTCCATTGACGAAGAGTCCATTGACGAAAAGTCATGGAACCCTTACGGTGCATTTGGTTGAGAAAACTTTTGATTTTTAGGGGTACATTTTTCGTTTTTATCGGAAATTATATATAGTTAAATTTCTAAGATTTCGAAATTTTCTGGATTCTTTAGGAGCCGCAATTCCGGACATTTTTTTTGACATCCGGTTACATCCCTAAAGAGAGAGTACTTTTCAAATTTGCATTTAACGCATTTCATTTGGCAACAGCGAAACGTTTGCCTTTGGTTTACTCGGCGAGATGTCTGATCGGCTTGTAACAACATCGCTTCTTGACCATAAACCCCCGTATAGGGCTAATATTTTCATTTCAGCTGCAATAATGAAGGAAATAATGTCAAAAAGTTTGTATAATTATTCTTTTTCTTTTCAACATTTTGCTATTTCTGTTACTTTTTTAAATGTCTTTCAATTTGAATAAAATTTGACAAATGGAATCTTTAACAGTTTTTATTTTTAAAAAAATTTATTGAATTTGTCCTCAATAAAACAAACAAAAAATAAAGAACAGAAAATGATATATGTAAAAGGGTAATTTTTCAATAGACATCAATAGGGCTCGGATTATATGTTTTTTGCATATTTTGTATGCTTATATGTTCTGAGGAATACGGCTTAAAAATAGCCTTTTCGCGTTGGTTTGAGCTTTTTTGGTCAAGTTTAAAAAACATATTTTGCATATTTTGGGGTTCCTGCATATTTTTTACATATTTTGCATATTTTGGCATATTTGCATATTTCGAGCATATTTTGGCAGTTTTGACCAAAAATTTGCAAAAATAGACCTAAAATCATGGGTTTTTGGCTGTTTTTGAAAAATAATTCATCTTTTCAACGATAATTTTTAGTCATTTTCGAAAAAAAGGCTTGAAGAATTGAACATTTTCATATATATAAAGGGAAAAATCGCGGCGCTGAAATGGTGCAGCGCTCGTGGCCATCTGGCGATGAATTGGCCTGACAGTTAAAACCACCGTCCATTTTTCGATCTTTTTCAACTATCCAAAAATGATAAAATAATACGCGAAAAAGCTTTAAAACTACTTAATTATACGTTAAAAGAAGGAAAAAATAAGTATTAAGCAAATTAGTGCAGTAAAAGTGCCATTTTTCGGTGCATATTTCGGCATATTTGGTGCATATTTCGGCATTTTTGGCATATTTTGATGCATATTTTGGCCTTTTTTGGAGCATATATATGCACATATTTGGCGATTTTTGGAGCATATCGGTCCGAGCCATAGACATCAAAAAAAATACTAAGCAGCTTAACCAGACGAGCAACGTTTTGGGCAAGTTTGGATTTTTGTCAATTTTTTCCCTTTAATTTGCTTACCTGGGGGGGGGGGGCAAATTTCGGTCAATGATTTAATTTGTGCGGTACTTTGGCCAATATTTAATCACATCCAATAATATAATCAAATTTGCATCAAAATTTTGACCAAAAGGGTTTCCCTGTGCTTTATCAAAATGTAAACCGCTTTAAAACCGGTTTAAAGGTATTTAGCACCCAATGAAAGCCAAAAAGTGGTTTTGGGCAATTTGAGTTAGGGCCCTATGCCATATTTTCAAAGTCGGCTTTGCTCAGAGTTAAGGGGCACTGACTTCAAAGTTGTCCGGGACTAAAATGGCCGGGACCAAACAGCCGCACTCCTTTCTCCCACTTTGCTTTCTTTTTGCCCTTCTGTTCCCTCTTTTACTCTTTCGATTGGAGGTCAGAGAAAAACAATTGGTTGTGTCTGACTAAAAAAGAGAAAATAGGGGAATTAATGTGAATTGATTGGATTCGTTTTGTTGTCTGTTTTGGCGATAATTATTAGGCGGGTTTTTGGATGCAAAAATAGCAAAAAAACAATTTGCAAATATACATAAAATATATTTTCCGCATTGGCACAATCATTACAATCAAAAAGAAATATTTATTTGAATTGTTGGACATCAAACTAATTATTTCCTATTTTTAGTACATATTATATATTATGGTCCGATATTTTGTGCTAATTTTTTGTCTGTTTTTATTGTCTTTTGAAGTGATCGACGGAACGTTGTCCAAATCCGATCGGAAAAAGTCCAAATCATCTTCTGATCAAATTGATTTGGCATCAGCAGAAAATGGCCAACAATCAAACAAAATTGATCAGGACGATGTGCGATTATGAAACAAATATTTTATAATATTTTATTGCATAAATTTATTTAATTTTTTTATTTATGTAATTATTACTTTAGCTTGATCTGAAAGCAAACATTTTGGCCGATTTTAATCGCTTGGACTGTGGCAAACGGAAATTTACGAGTGGAATAACGCTGGGATATGTGACACCGGTGGGTTGACTTTGGCCCCAACTGCAAATGATCGATAATTGTTTTCTTACAAATTAGTGGAATAACCACGGTAATTGTTCTCTTACAAATTAGTGGAATAACCACGGTAATTGTTCTCTTACAAATTAGTGTGGAATAACCACGGTAATTGTTCTCTTACAAATTAGTGGAATAACCACGGTAATTGTTCTCTTACAAATTAGTGGAATCCCGGTAATTGTCACAAATTAGTGGAATAACCACGGTAATTGTTCTCTTACAAATTAGTGGAATAACCACGGTAATTGTTCTCTTACAAATTAGTGGAATAACCACGGTAATTGTTCTCTTACAAATTAGTGGAATAACCACGGTAATTGTTCTCTTACAAATTAGTGGAATAACCACGGTAATTGTTCTCTTACAAATTAGTGGAATAACCACGGTAATTGTTCTCTTACAAATTAGTGGAATAACCACGGTAATTGTTCTCTTACAAATTAGTGGAATAACCACGGTAATTGTTCTCTTACAAATTAGTGGAATAACCACGGTAATTGTTCTCTTACAAATTAGTGGAATAACCACGGTAATTGTTCTCTTACAAATTAGTGGAATAACCACGGTAATTGTTCTCTTACAAATTAGTGGAATAACCACGGTAATTGTTCTCTTACAAATTAGTGGAATAACCACGGTAATTGTTCTCTTACAAATTAGTGGAATAACCACGGTAATTGTTCTCTTACAAATTAGTGGAATAACCACGGTAATTGTTCTCTTACAAATTAGTGGAATAACCACGGTAATTGTTCTCTTACAAATTAGTGGAATAACCACGGTAATTGTTCTCTTACAAATTAGTGGAATAACCACGGTAATTGTTCTCTTACAAATTAGTGGAATAACCACGGTAAACATATGACACGGTAATTGTTCTCT
>MEIZ01000062.1:364681-396143 GCA_001723225.1 Globodera ellingtonae
TTCTTGACGTTTGAGAAAGATATCTTGCGCACAATTTCAAATTTTTACGCGGTGTTTGTGCTTAATAGGTTAGCTAATCGAATATTCTATTAATTTGTTATTATTTTAAAATTATTGGTGAATTTTAATTGATTATCCCAAAGGGTGTAAATATTTTGGTCCCTGCGTTAGTCAAAAACGGCAAATAGAATGTATCAATGTTTCCTACAACCAAAAAAATAATACAAATCGACTTTTACCATAATATTTACCACTTATCACATCCGAATCACGCCTCCCCCAGACCAAAATTTAAATCACCCGAAGTCAAAAAAAAAATAATTTGAATTAGACATTTTTCAATAAATGCATCTTTGAATAACAAATTGAATTCATTATGAACGGGAAATCAGCTTGTCCGATCACTTTTTAGCTGAATGGGCAAGCAAGCCAGCAAGCTGCTGGAGGATTATTCTCTTCCTCCTCCCCTCGCCATGCGTCCTCCAATTTTGGGCGCTCACTCCCCTCGCGGGTCGTGTCGTTGCGTGAGATTGGGGAAAATTCGTAAATTGGTGGGGGGACTCAATGTGCCCGTTAATTGAGTCAGTAACTCTTTTTGAATTTCATAATATTTAGTAGTAGGGATGCGGCCATTTTCCTACTATTTTTTATGCGAAAGTTCGTTTTTAGGCCTTTTTCAAAATTCACTAAAAATCTAACGAAAAATGAATTATTTTCACAGCGCGTCATTTTTGAATCTTTTTACCGTTTAGGAAACAGTGCACTATCTCGCTTTTCACTCTCTTTCTCTAACCGTTCTCTTCTTTTGGCCTTCTCTCTCACCTTTTTAATCAACAAAAAAAGCAACCCGCGCTTCCGATGCGACTAATCTCCGCTACATGCGACGATTTTCTTCAAATTTTTACCACCTCTAGAAAACAATATAATGCATGCAATAATGCAGCCTTTTTTTGATCATGCAGCTTTTCATGAGTTATAGGCTAAAATGTGCATAATTTTTATAGAATTTTGATTAAAATGTGTGAAAAGACGTCGACATCATTTTTGAATTTAGCGTTTTTTTTTCTTTACTTTTCTTCACTTTTTTTCGTGTCAATACTCTTGGCAAAATGGTTATGCGGTAATAAAATGCAAAAATGAAACGCTGTGCATTTTTGGGTGCATTTTTTCTATTTTGTTTTGGTCAAAAAAATGCCAAAATATGTTGAACCCCAATTAGTAAAGCGTTGGTTTTTTGACCATCATTTTATTCAGATATGCACATGTTTTCATTAATAAAAATTCTTTTATTCTCTGATATTCTCTCTTTTTTAAAATCACTTTTGAGTTTTTTCCCCCAAAAAATGAGAAACAGCTGTGTTTATTTGGCCTTTTGGCCTGAGGAGGCCCCGCAATCGTAAATGTTTATTTATTCGGGCATTGAATGTGTCCGACCGAAATGGGCTTTTTTCGCTCAAAATGACCGCGGCCCATCGCCAAGCGAAAGGATCCATTTCCATTCATTCACTTCCGCTTTCCATTCACACATATAACAATTCAATTCGCCAGTCTCATAAAATGTGTGTGAATTGTTCAATTAATTTTAATATTTGTTTCTTTTTGAGAGTTATTTTATACCAAATTTAGAGTCTGAGCTCCCTCCCTCCGCAGATTAATTGAGGGGGGGGGGGGGTTGTCAAACATTTTCAAATTATTTTTCTCAAATTTCTTCGGTTTTCTCCGCTGCTGCTGCTGCTGCTGCTGCTGCTGAAGTCCGCTGCTTGCCCGTGCAATTCGCTCACTTTCAAACTCCTTTTCTTTGTCTTTTGTCGTCCCTCCATTAGTTCACAAGAAATTTACGGCCTGCTGAGGTTGGGCGAGGGACTCGGCAAAGGCCGGAACAGCGTACACCGCTGGCCACCAGACGAGTCTTTAGGTCGCTGTGTTGGTCAGTCAGCCCATCGATTTTGGCCCTTTCTCAACATCGTCCCCTGTGGCAAAATTAATGACATCATTTTCAACAACTTTTTGCCTGCCTTCGAGCGGAGCATCAAAATTAATGACTCCGTTTTTCATCAGTTTAAGCTTCGGGTAGCAAAATCATCTGCCAATGTAAATAAAGTAGGTCCAATCTGATATGTTTGTATCAGGGTTGTTCATCATTTACTTATAATTCAAGGGCAAAGCTAGACAATTGGAAAATTTGCTTTTTTTTTAATTTAACATTTAAAATTGCTAAATTTGAGTTTTTTGCAGTATTTTTTTTCTCCATATCTGAATTACTTGTGGTTCCCATATGTACAGAATTTTGTCCTTTCTGCTGATGCCATCCGTCATACTTATTCGTGCCCAACGGAGGTGTATAATCCATCCTCTTCCTTTTCTTATCATATTCATTCTTATCATCCGCCCATTGACGGCTTCCATTGAACATGACCGGCTCGAGAGAGATGACGTCGTCTTTCCCAAACAGCAGCAGTTTCAGAGGGTAAACATTCAAGAATTCGTGACCCAAGCTTCTGATCAAATTTGCACTGGGCCAATTTTAGGAGCATCGGCACCATCGATTACGCCGGGCGCCCGCAGTGTGGGGAGAGCCGGCACCGGACTATTCGGCAGTCAATCTCAACACATCGTCCACCACATTTTTCCTCTACGCTCTGCTGTTCGTCGATTTGAAGACGGTTAGCGCCAACATTTGCCTTGGATTCATTCGGCACGCGCAAAAACTCTGTTTATGAAAATTTGTGGCGTGCTACAAATAAAATATATTTAGTTAAAATTGTTTAAGCTTTTTAGTCGGACCATTATCGGAGAGAGCATGAAGTTGTGAAGCGGGAAGTGATACGGCTGGCAAGCGAAGCGAACAATGTGAGTTTGGGCCAAAAAACGGCTCCAGATGGAATAACAGCTAGGCATCAGTGATCAGCAAAATCTTTTTCAAAATCAAGGAAATAAAATCAGACTCAAATATCGGGTCTGACACTTTAAATCATTGATTGTTCGTCAGTACTTCTTTCAAATCAACATCCGTCTGCTTGTGGTGGACATCCTGGAGACGTTCCGGGACGATTTGTCCTCATTGTACACATTCGAGAAGTACCGTAACCAGCGTGCCGCTCAATTGCCTTTCCACAACGTTGCCGTCTTGATCAGTCACCGCTATGCCGGAGGGCTCGCCTTTATCGGAGGAATGTGCACGGGACGCAATGTGATGATGGCCGGGGTTCGTTCGTATTGACTTTTGGTTATTATTATTTATTATTATTAGTTTTAAATTTTTGTCGAAAAAAATTATTGGTTTTTTTAAAAAAGAGGAAGAATCGTATTGTTGACACTCTGATTCAAAGAAACATTTTTTAAACATTTCGTTCGTCCCACCTAAGTTTTACCCGCACAACCCTGAGGCAATGGCCCCGATCTTC
This sequence comes from Globodera ellingtonae, assembly GCA_001723225.1. NCBI lineage: Eukaryota > Metazoa > Nematoda > Chromadorea > Rhabditida > Heteroderidae > Globodera > Globodera ellingtonae. The sequence goes on from MEIZ01000062.1 coordinate 368,086, forward strand.
TTTCACGAGGTCGCGCATCTAATCGGTTGTTCAAATGTTTATTTTTATTTTATTTGGTAATTTCTTATTTATTATCTTAGTATTTTACTTTTTTAATATGTTTCAATGTTTAGGCGTTCCGCATCGACCCTTAAATGAAACATTTGCCATTCCAAACTGTGCTTGTCCACGGGCCGCACATAAAGCCTCCTCCGATGGCACTTTTCGAATTGCCAATCAACCGTTTTCGTCATTGCCGAGTGCCAACAACATTTCCTCTACTTTTTCTGGCGTGGCCATGAGTGAGCCGAACCTAACAGTTGCTACGGCAGGCTGTCTAAAAATACCGTTTGATGTTTAAAATAAATACACCAATATTTTCAAGTAACATTGTAGTTTTGTTGACGAAAACGCACTTCCCAATTCCCAAAGTTAATTATTATCTCAATTAATCCAGAGGCTTTGACCACGACTGCTCCCTCCAGTGGATGGTGAACTTGGTCCACCAGCGCAACCGATGCCTGTCCCAGCAAGTTCAGTCAAACTTGACGACGCTGTCACTATGCGGCAACGGCGTGCTGGAGGCCGAGGAGCAGTGCGACTGCGGGCTGTCGAGAATGTGCGCGGAATGGAATTGTGAAGCACAAAATTGCAGTCTCAAATGGCCCCTGCGGACGATGGTCGGTGGGGTGGGTGCTAGGTCGTTTCCTAAATCCGCCAGGGCGTTTCGTAAATCCGCCACATATATTTTATGAAGTAGTTTTAGACATCATACCTTTATTCATACCACACTAAATCAGTTAAACCTTATACCAATGGAAAGATCTATATGAATAGAGAAAGCATTACAGCAAAGTCGAAGTGGTTTAATAAGTTTCAAAAAAGTTATAAGTACTGCCAAATATCGAACTTTTTTGTGGTTTTCTGATCATAACTTTTTAAACTTTGATTTACTGCTTAGTTTAGTTTTACAAATAGTTTCTACTAAATTAGAACTTGCCATTGGTATAAGGTTTAACTGATTTAGTGCGGTGTGTATAAAGTTATGATGTCTAAAACTATTTCATAAAATATATGTGGCGGATTTACGAAACGCCCTGGCGGATTTACGAAACGCCCATAGTGGCGGAATTTACGAAACGCCCTGGCGGATTTACGAAACGCCCATAGTGGCGGAATTTACGAAACGACCCAGCACGGGTGGGGTGGAGGGCGGTGAAACGCTGGGTGTACTGAAAACTGAAATTGGCCCTAGACTCAAAGCGGTGTACCCTTTCTCCCAATCAATCAAGAGCGGCGAAATTTAAAAAAAATGAAAGCGGGTGGATTATCTTAATAATATTAGATAACATAAAATGACGGAACAAAATTTAAAAAAAAACAAAATTCATGCATTTAAACATACAGCTGATTTTGATCATCTGTGTCGTCGTAGCGCTGTTTCTTCTACCGTTCGGATGGCTGTGCCTGCAGCGCAACAGCGTCACATCTGAGATGAACTGCTTGGCAAGGATGGGCAATAAGCGACAAAAATTGATGTGGCAGGAACAATTTATTCCGCAATTGGTGCTGAGGACGAAACGCCACAAAAGTTTGGCGGACATCCGCCAAAAGCCATTTTGGCATCAATGGAAGCGAAAAACTCTGACGACCTCAAAAATGAACTCATCAACACTGGCGGATGCCACGTTCTGCTCTAATGCATTTATAAGGACCAAGAACAAGGAACAAAGGCACTCGTTGAAAAAAAACCCGATAAGGACAATTTGGAGACGATTCAGAGCAACATTAGGCAGAAAGGTAAACTTTTTGTTTGAAAATTTGGTTTTATGGCCTTTAGCACAAATTTTGGGGTAAAATTTTACTAATTTTTTTAGCGGAACAGTGTATTAATTAAACAGCTCGAAACTCGAGCAACGGGCGTTGTGATACGACGACCAATTCGACCGCCTCCACCTCCGCCAATATGCGCAGACACTTTTCCTCAGTCTTCTTATTCCGGAAGGTGCTTTATCATTTGATTTTGTGAAAAATTTGGTATTTAAACAATAAGTATATACGTCTTTAAACTAGAGTTACTCCCCGACATTTTAGCCTCACTCCGACGAAGGGTCGGGGAGAAACCCCTACTTAAACAGTACCTGGACTTTCATGTTCGAATATTTCATTTGAAAGTTAACCAAAAAGTAAAAAATGTGGCTGCTTATATTCATCTGTCTAATTATCAATTTTCGATCTACAGGTCCTTTTCCTCGCTACACCAGCCAAAAGTGCAGCCACCTCCATTGCCCCAGGCAAATTTGCTTCCGATAGTTCGCCCCAGGGCACCGCCTCCCGAGCCGCCGAGACAAAGTGCCGGCGAAGAGGAGGAAGAACGGGAATCAGAAGAGGATGAATGGGACAGTGATTGGAACTAATTTGTAAGTCCAATCATCGAATCAAAGAACTGTTTCCCAGAAGGAAGAAATCATTACATGAACATCCGCCGTCCAAGTCCAAAACGCTCAAATGTTTTTCACTAATTTTATTTCCTGTCTTTGCCAAATTTTGTTTCTCCATTTTTCTTTTTTCTATTGCTGATCTGAATTCCAAATTACTCATTTGTTTAAATTACTTATTCATTCATTTAAGTATTGATATTTAATGCGGGCTCGCACCTTATAAAGGCTACGGTTTAAGGACGAATGTTTATTTTCAAGTTTGAAACATTTTGTGCATCTCGCCAAACTGTACTTGCCATTCAAGTACGTATGGGAGTCCTACATTAATGTAAAACAATTTAAATTACTTTATTTTGAAGTTTGCGAGAGTCCTCCTCTATAAATAGGGCGGCGATTTATATGGATAAAAAATATCGAATATGGCCATAAAATATGGATGAAAAATCGCAAAATTGGAAAAATATGGAAAATATGGATTATAAAATGGGCTCTAGAAGCTCCAACCAAAGCTAAAAATACTATTTGTGGCATTTAGAAGCCGTTTCAAGTGCGCAAAAAAAATATGGATTTCCATATAAATCGCCGCCCTATCTATAAAATACATAATACATACATATAATAAAAAGACAACCAGAGGAACTTTTTGTTTAAAGATCAAAACTTTTTCTATTTTTAAACTTTTAAATCATTATGTAAATCATCTTTTACGAGTGCATTCATTTTTTTGTTGCGTCATTTCTGAATAACGATTATCTCAGAATCCGGCAATGCCATTGTACCAGCCGTAGTAATATCCAGATGGGCTCCTGTGCATGAAAACAAAATTGAATTCTCCGCATAAAATTCAGGATGATCGATCATCCAACGCTACCAAAGCGACTTCTTTTAATAGTGCCCGGCAAACGATAAATCGGAATCCGGGATTAGAAAAAGGCACGGTGGATTTTAGACCGAGATCCAGACCAAAGATATCGAGATCCGGTGACCCCAATAAACCGGGATTCTAGATGGAACCCAAGAAATCTTGGCTTGATTAAATTTTTTCTAAAACTTAAAAATGTTATTTAAGTTGATTAGGCATTTGTTTTCATCCAACTCTGTTGTTTTCGCTATTTTAAATTCTGAGGTTTAACAAATAAACAAAAGCCTTACTTGTTGGGACGATATGGCGCATATGTGTAGGAGCCGTAGAATGAGCACGGTTTGTAGCCGCTCAGCGAATATGGATAACTGCGTTATTGTAAATATTTCTAAAATTGGATGAAACTGACTTGAAATGGTGCTCGGGCCAATTCGAATAATGTTTGTCATAGTAAGTGGCATAGGTCTAAGGCAAAATAAATAAATAAATGTATACAGATTTTTAAACTAAATTAATATAATATTAAGTAATCATTTTAGTTAGAATTATATTCCATCGCTATTAAATTTTACCAAATAAAAATAATCATTTTAGGTATATATCTTTTTAAAAATAATAAAGTCTACCCGGCATCGGTTGTATTGGTAAGACGGGTATTGGGTACGGTAAAACGGATAGTAGTAAAAGTAGCAGAACTTAGGCGACCCGCTCACATCGTCCATTGACGTGATACGGTAGTTACGTTCAGGCACCGGCGGTGAATGGTGCAACGCCGACACTGACAGTGAGCGGAAAAGCGGCATTTTTGACCTTAAATCTCGAAATCATTAATGGGGGAGAAAACAAATTCCATCTGTTGGAGTCCAAATTGAAAATTGTAAGTCAAAAAATGTGAATTTTGAAAGGAAATAAATTGAGGAACAGATCAATTCTCAGTGTGAACAAAAACATTTGTTCCCTAACAAATGGATTTGCCGATCAAATCCTCAAGATAAACACTCAACGAAAATGTGTGGGTGTGGAACTTAAGGTTATCGATCGATAGATTTAGCACAAAGTATTTATACATATAAATCGCATGCAATATTTTAAAAAATAAATTTGTTTCGGTAATGCTACGGCAGATTTATCGACAAATTTGCGATTTTTAACAAATTGTTTGCGTAAATTTTCGTGTTGAGTCGTTTCGCAAAATCCGCCACTTTGGGCGTTTCGCAAAATCCGCTATTTATTTTAATTTAAACAATTCTTTTTCAATATTTATTTACATCAAAAATTAATGTTTACACGAATGTTTAAGCCAAAGCTTGACGAACCCGGGTGGCTTAGGCCTAAGCCTAACGAACCTCAAGCCAGGGTGGCTTAGGCCTAAGCCTAACAAACCCCCTAAATCTCCAATTTTCCCCAGTTATTCTCTACGGCTTTGGAGTTACTTAAAAGAAGTCGGGTTTCCTTAATTTAAAAAAATTTCATCAAAAACCGCTTTAAATTCTCAAATGCAGATTATATTCATTTTTACATACTTTTAATATTAAGAATTTAATAAAAATTTTTAGTGATTTTGCGTAACACCCATTCATAGTGGCGGATTTTGCGAAACGCCTATAGTGTGGCGGAATGTAATTTGAATACGAATCCTTCAATGCGTTTTGCAGTACTTTAGTGGCAACCTAGGTAAGTTACTAAATAAAAAATCAAAAATTCAGAAAAATACTGAATTTAAGATAAACACACTTTAAAATTTCCAATGTACCTAAACCAGGGGTGCCAACAAAAATTTTTCAAAATCAGTACATTGGAATCAAAATATCAGATTTTGGGGTCAAAAATCAGTACATTTTAAAAAATGTCTCAAAATACAGTAAATCTTTAATTTTTCGCATGAAATATGCATTTTTTAACCATATTTCTCTACACCAACAATTTTCTCAACCGGGCTTGGCCATGTCGAGGTCGGGGACGACGACCCAATTTTGGGGCTCGGGGAGCTAATCTAGTTTAAAAATTAAATAATTTTTTGAGAATTCTGCTTCACTTCTGGGCATGGATTTCCGAAATTTTGCCGATTTTTGATTTTCAGAAATGCAATTTTTTTGGGGGGGGGGGGGTCGGCGGTGCCGATAGGCGCCGCCGAGAAAATTTTTGAATTTTCTATCCTGAAAATCAGTACAAAATCAGTACGCCAAGCTGAAATCAGTACATTTCTGACAAATCAGTACATTTTTAATTTGTCAGATTCGGCCTCCTAATATCAGTACATTTCTGATAAATAAGTACAGTTGGCACCCCTGACCTAAACCAGGGTTCGTAACTAAAATTTTTCAAAATAAGGACAGTGAAGGTCAAAAATAAGATTTTGCTGGCATTTTGCTTGCAAAAATAAGGACACTTTATAAAATGTTCAAAAATGCAGTAAATTTTTATTTTTTCCTGAAATGTGAGTTTTTAACCATATTTATCGACACCGACAATTTTTCTCAACAATTCGGGCTTGGAAATTGCTCCCATATTTTCAAAAATGGATTTTTTTTCGCGAATTCTGCTTTAGTGGGGNTGCCGATAGGCGCCGCCGAGAACATTTTGAATTTTTGACTCAATTTGTTAAGGGATTTGCAACAAAAATTTAAAAAATACGGCAATTTTTTTAAGCTTTTTAAGAATAGGAATGGTCCGGAGACGTCGATAAGCGCCGCCGGGACAAGAATTTAACGACATTTGTGAAGAAAAATTGTCAGAATTTTTACAATTTTTGGGTTCTGAGAGGGAGGTCGGCGGTGCCGATAGGCGGCGCCGAGAAAATTTTTTGGAATTTTGACTCATTTTGTAATGAAAATTGGTCCAATTCGCTTCGAAATTTTCTAATTTTAAAAATTGGATCAAAAATTATGAAAATCTTCACAAAATTCGAAAAATAAGAACAAAATAAGGACGGAGGCCTCAAATAAGGACAAATCTTACAAATAAAGACATTTAAAATTTATAAGATTGGCACCCCTCAAATAAGGACAAATCTTATAAATAAGGACAGTTACGAACCCTGACCTAAACTAACTAACCTTAAAATTTATAAAAAAACATTAGCATAAAATTAATGTTGGAATAGTCCTCCTCCTCATCACCCCCCTCATCACTCCCTAGGCGTCTGTATGCCATTTTATTGATTTCTGACTATCCCCTCCGGGGTCATCGCCATTCTCTGAATAACTCCATTACTTTCAATATGCCCTGAGAGAAATGTCACTTTTTTTTTATTGGAATTGCATTCTAAAGTTTAAATATGTTTGGAATTTAACCAATTTTTTGTAAAATGAAAGTCGCGGTCCCGGTTTTTGGTCCCGACGGGACCGGGACCAGCCTGGACTAAATGTACACCCCTAAAGATGGCATCATCGAGTGACAATTTCAATCTTTTTTACAAGAATAAAAATTCAAGTAATCGTTAACAAATTAAGACAAAAATTCAAAATTTACTCGACGGCGCCTATTGGCACCGCCGACACCCTCCTCCCCAGAAGTGAAGCAGTTCTCAAAGAAATTTTGCATTTTTGAAAAATGCGGAATCGGCAAATGCGCGTTTTCTTAACGAATTTGTTTAAATTTTTCCTAACGGCGAATTTCGATGGGATTGTTGATTATTGAGTGTTTTATTGCCAAAAACTTCAAATTTCAATATCTGAGCATGAATTTTTTTTGCAAAAAAACCCTTGCCCGTTTACGGGCCCGTGTTTTTGCCTGACAAGGGTTTTACGGGTTCACGGGCAGCACGGGTTTTTAGCCCGTGCAGTTTTAGTGTTTTGATAAAAGAAAATTTTCTCACTTGAAAGTCCCGGTTGGTCCCGAATTCCGGTTGAAAATCTTGGTCCCGGTAAGTCCCGGTCCCGTGCCACCCTACTTCTAACCCTGCCCATCCAATTAGGATAATTTGAAGTTGGTGCCTCCAACTCTTTCCATTTAATGTCGGAGCATCCTCGCGTAGAACGTCGTGATTTGAAGAAAATGTAAGTGATTTTTGTTATCGTAAGAATTTTTGAACTAAAAAAGGTTGGGGCTTTTTTTAATCTTCATTTATTTTAAACATTTAAAATTGTTCAGCTATGTCTGTGACGACGTTTGGTTTGGCGTATTCGCATTCCTCGATTGTGCCCTACTCGGGTTAAAATGCGCTCTGCTCAGTTGCCGCTTTGATGCTTTGGTGTACAAGCATTTGAAGGGGAAAGACTGGTCACTTTGTTGCTTGGACATTTTGGAGAACGAAAAGGGTACCTGCACACGAAAGTTGTTTGGTGGCCTTCCGAGCAATGCAACCCAAATCATGATACGGTAAATTTCGAGACAATAATTTAGCTTTTAACTCTTTTATAAAACAGTTTATTTTCATTTCCAAGTTTAGCAATTTTATGCCTCAGAATGAAAAGTGAAAAATTTATTCTTTTCAGATATGGCCATGCAAAATACTTTCCAATTGTGTCAGCTCCTCCTCCGGGCATTATAAACAAATTCAAATGTTTGTTTATACGGTAATGAGTCGGGACAGTTTAGCTGTCAACACTTTTATAAAACAGTTTATTTTTTTCCATTTTAGCATTTTATGCCTCATTAATGAAAAGTCAAAAACTTAACTTTCTGTTCAGACACGTCGATCAAAATGTCATCAACTTTCTTGAACGCATTCCGCGTCTCTTCAACAATGAAATCATAGTGAATTTGTACATGTTATGCAACCAAAATAACAGTTGGAACATTTTGACAAAAAAAATCTGGCCTCTGCTAACGAGCAACCTCACCAAAATGGTTTTGAATGTCGACCAACTCGTTCTTCTGCGACGGTTCGTCTCTGCTAATGTTCTCCGTGACTGCACCAATCTTCGATTGATCGGTTCTCATAATCTGTTTCCCGAAATGCCCGCCGATGACCGTTCGGAAGCATCGCCTGGACAAGCGCTGGCCAAATGGCTTCACACACCTCTGAAGGATGGCCGTCCAAAAGTGTTCAATTTAGATTCGATGTCAAACAATGTGAAGAAAAATATTGAGGAAATAAAAAAGGTATAATTTTAACCTTAAGCAGATGACATCAATGATCCATATCCAAACAATTTCCCGTTTAGGCTTTCATCAATGACTTGACGCCAGCCAAATACATAATCGGCCTGAAGTTCAAAGTTGTTGGTAGTGCACCTTTTGTGTTGGAGAATGGAATGACTCGGGAACGACTAACACTTCGACATTATATCGCTGGGTTTTGTGTGCTGACGCGCGGCCCAATTGATTGGGACGAAAAGCGATGGGCAAAATGGGACTTTGAGTCAATTAATATCTTCCGCCTTATTAACAACTTGGAAAAGGCACAGAGATTGGGTAATGCAAAGATACCAGGGATGGGAATCGCGCCGAAAAAAAGCGATCGGCGATAAAACCATTTCCCAATGCGATAGGCGATATACCCCAAAAAGGCGATAAATGCGATATATATCGCGCTAGCGATAATTTTAAAATTTAGCAACTTTTTTTTTAACTGTTGGAACTCCACCGCAAAAAATCGGAACAACTGGTGCGATCTTTGAGTCAATTTGTTAAGAGATTTGCAACCAACATTTTAAAAATATGGCCGTGTTTTTGAAGTTTTTTTTAAGAAAGGGAGGGGTCGGGGCCGACTTTTCGTCAATGGACTATTCAAACGATTTTTCGTCATTGGACTATTCGTCAACGACATTTCGTCAATAAGAAAAAATTAATTAAATTTAAGCCAACAACAATTTTTCAAGTCTAGGGGTATTCGGGGCGTAGAAGCCGATTGTAACCTACATTTCGATCAATTTCGAATGCTGCCTTTTTTTAATTTTTCAAAGAATCATAAATGTTGAAATCATAATCAGATGATGTCACATGATGAATCTGTTGTCATATTCGTGATCAGCGAACTCGATAACCTCCGAGGACTACTCAGAATGAGCAAAACCCTCTTAAATTTTTTTTTGTGAGACAAGAAACTTTACTATTCCGAAAAATTGTTCTTGGCTTAAATTTAATTAAAAGGTTTTTTTTTAATTCTTTCTTATTGACGAAATGTCGTTGACGAATAGTCCAATGACGAAAAGTCGTTGACGAAGAGTCCATTGACGAAAAGTCGTGCCACCCAGGGGTGGGTCGAAACCTTTCGATTTTGATAATTTCGAGGTTTTTCTTTCGTTTCGAAAATCGAAAGACGAATTCTTCGAAATTTTTTCGAAAGAGAAATTGTATCAAAGAAATTTTGTATTTTTTGAGACACTTTACCACATTTTTCATATGCAAGACGACTGTTGGCTTGACCCATAGTGTCCTTTACACTAATTTTGCCAAAAATCATTGGAAACGAACCCGTCAATAAACATTAAACGCGGGCAGGTAAAGAAAAATTAAGAAATTTTGATATATTTTTTTAAGAGAATTGCTTAGAAATTTCACAAAATACAAATACGTTAAAAATCTTCAAAAAATTTGCTTTCTTATTGCTAAAAGACTTCAAAAAGTTACCGTATATTTTAAATTTTGGTTGCAAATCTCAACAAATTGAGTCAAAAATTCAAAAAATTTCTCGGCGGCGCCTATCAGCACTGCTAACCCTCCCCCTAATCGAAAAATCATCTAAAATTGATAAAAAATTGTTTTCATACTTTCTTCGAGAAATTTTTATTATTGTGCGATTTTACTAAAAAGGTGGGGGAGGGGTCGGCGGTGCCGATAGGCGCCGCCGAGAAAATTTTTTTAAATTGATCTGTTTTTGTTAGGGAAAATGATCCAAAATTCATTTTGTTTTCCTTGAAAAAGACTGAAAATCTTCAAACAATTTTCAACAAGTCTGTCAATGCCGGCTTTTTTTTTGTTGCAAATTTCAACAATTTTTCTAAAGAAAATTAGAATTTTTATTCGCCAAAAGCCCTCGATCCAATTTAATATTATTGTTTTTAATAAATTTTTGAAATTCAATGATACAATGATTCGAATTATGAAGGGCAAAAAAATTTTTTTTAAAAAAAGATATATTTTTGTACCACTTTCGAAGGGTCTCTTTCGTTTCGATTTCGATAATTTCGAGGTTTTTCTTTCGGTTTTCTTACGAAAATCGAAATAAAAAAATTTCGATTTCGAAAAATTTCGATTTCGATCCACCCCTGGTGCCACCGGGTGTAATATCTATGGCCACGATTTATATGGAAATCCATATTTTTTTGCGCACTTGGAACAGCGTATAAATGCCATAAATGATGTTTTTAGCTTTGGTTGGAGCTTCTAGAGCCCTTTTATAATCCATTTTTATCCATATTCCATATTTTTATCCATATTCCATATTTTCATCCATATTCCATATTTTCATCCATATTCCATATTTCTATCCATATTTTGCCATTTTTCAAAAATTCCTTTCAAAAATGCAACAAAAACCGAAAAATACACCCCTAAGGACCGACTTTTTCAAAATAAAAAAATGCACCCCTAAAAATTGACTTTTTCGCGACAAAAAATTCTTTCACCAAAAAATTAAAAAATTTTAAAATTCTGCTTATTTTCAAAAAATTTTTCTGAAATGCCTTTAATTAAATTTTTTTCTCTTATTACTTCAAATATCTATATTTGAAAAATTTTTTACCCATATTTGGTCCATATTTTGCAATTTTTCATCCATATTTTATGGCCATATTTCGATATTTTTTATCCATATAAATCGTGGCCCTAGTAATATCACGCGATCTTGCACGAAATGCGATAGCGATAGCGATAAAATATTTTCCAATGCGATAGGCGATATGCCCCAAAAAGGCGATAAATGCGATATATATCGCGCGATAGTTATTCCCATCCCTGAAATACATACCTATGCATTTAATTTAATTGATTTATTAAAACACTGTAAAGTTCTATTTCTTTTTGAATCAGGCCGTTGTCACCGGACGACCGAATGGGAACAGTTCAACTCGCCGACACTGACTCGCCGATGGTCGACTCGCCGATGGTCGACTCGCCGATGGTCGACTCGCCGACTCGCCGATGGTCGTCTCGCCACTCGTCGATGGTTGTCTCGCCACTCGCCGATGGTCGACTCACTGACCCGCCGATGGTCGTCTCGTCACTCGTCGATGGTCGACTCACTGACTCGCCGATTGTCAACTCGCCGACGCCGACTCGCCGATGGTCGATTCGCCGACTCACCGATGGTCGACTCGCGAGGCCGACTCGCCGATGGTCGACTCGCCGACGCCGACTCGCCTATGGTCGACTCGCCGATGGTCGACTCACTGACCCGCCGATGGTCGTCTCGTCACTCGTCGATGGTCGAGTCACTGACTCGCCGATGGTCGACTCGCCGACGCCGATGGTCGATTCGCCGACTCACCGATGGTCGACTCGCCGACGCCGACTCGCCGATGGTCGACTCGCCGACGCCGACTCGCCGATGGTCAGACTCGCCGATAGTTTATTCCTGTTTTATCTAGCAACTCATATTTTTTAATAATAGTTAAAGTTAGGGTTGGACAAGAACGGATATCCGGAACCGAGACCGGTATCCGGGCGTTTTGGCCAAATCCGGTACCGGTACGGGTGTCTAGGATCCGGGATACCCGTTATCCGGGTGTTGGGTCCGGGCGGGTTAAGCACCCCTAATGGGCGTATCTTTTCGTAAAATTTTGGAATTTTGCATAAGTCATTTTGCCAAATTTTCTTAACAAAAATTGCGCAAATTTTCACAAAATTTGAGTTTGTCGGCATTCAGAATGTCTTCAAAAAGCGTAAAATTGTATTCTTGGCACTAATTTTAGAGCAATTTCATAACAAACATTGTTAAAATCAATCTTCAAAAAAAATTTCCCGGCGACGCCTATCGGCCCCGCCGGACCCTTCCATTCCTACAGGCTTCAAAAAATTACCATAATTTTAAAATTTTGGTTGCAAATCTCTTCACAATTCAGTCAAACCCGACGGCGTCTGTGGCGCCGTCAGACCCACAAACAACGAAATCCACGGCTAATACGGCCCTGGTCTTTTATTCGTTTATTTTATGCGTTTGATTAACTTTTTGAAATTTATTTTTTATAAAATTTTAATTAGTAATTTCAAAATTATCCGGTATCTGGACGGATACCCGGGCATAAATTACTATCCGGTACCGGTATCCGGGTGTCAAGGAACCGGTATCCGGGGGACCCGGATAATATCCGGTTTTGTCCAACCCTAGTTAGAGTTGTCAAAATTTCAATTTAGTTCTGGAACAAATTTGGCGCAATGCCTTTATTGACCCAAATATTTGTTATTGCTTGACGTTGATACGTTTGCTTTCGACGCTATCCGAAGGTCAAACTGATTGAACAGCAAGGCCGTGTAATGGCCCGCCAACAGCTATTATACTGATCGCTGTAGTCGAGTGTGCGGTACATTGGCCAAGATTTTCCATGTTATTGTCTAATTTTCCCCTTTATTTTATAACAATAAGAGTTGGCCGGGACCGGGATCCCGACCGGGACCGGTCCGGAAATTCCCGGTTTTTTGAATCCCTCCCGATCCTGGCTTTCACAGTCTCGGTCTCCCAAAAATCTCGGTCCCGGTCAACTCTAGTAACAATAAAACTTGGCATAGGTATTTCGGCAAATATCTTCCAGAACTAAACTTTACAAATCTAACTTTTTATATTCAAAAACTTAAATTGCTAGATATAAAGCAGCAATTAAACTATTATCGGCGAGTCGGCGTAGGCGAGTTGACATGTACCCGACCGAAACGATGCAAATGAAACTGGCGCAACCAAAGGGATTTTGATTAATTCTGTAACTTTTTCCATTCTGAGCCTTCTGTAAAAACATGGCAGGGCAATGTCAAAACGTTGCGCGATACGTAACTTTATTTTTGAATAAATTAAGCTGAAAATTGCGAACAGTCAAAAGAAAATCCGGACATGTCAAACACTCGGGCCAGCTTATTCATCAAATTCGTCGGAATCACACAACTCCCGATAGTGGACTAGCAACAGCTCTAGGTCATTGCTTTCCAATTTGAAGCACTCATGAATATTAGACTCAAAAGCGTAAATGTCAAAGTCGTCCCTGCAAAGACTTTTTAAGACGTGCATCTAAATTCAGTATTATTATAACTCCATTTCCTGTCTAATTCTCATTAAAAATTTTACTTTCAAAACGGGTAAATTGTAGGCAATGGCCAGCCGATATTTGAAGATTGCGGGTTTCTCACAATGACTGAACAGGTATCTAACACATTTCCCCTTCAAATTGAGCAATTGGTATTCGTCGGCCCATTTTAGAATTTGCTCAATTATCTCATCTAAAAAATTGTTTTTTTTTGTTTTAAAATTTTACAAAATTGTATCTAATTATTAAATTACAAATTTTCACCGTCGAGYTGCTCACAATCGGCAGTCAACGRAATCATCATCAAAAGTCTCTCAAAATGCACAAAATCAGCCTCTTCCTAAATAATTTYGAAATTAARAGAGAATGCACCCAAAATGCTTAAACCCACATCAATATTCAGCTYGAATYKTTGTTGCTGGAACTCCGTATAATCGGCGCCGAAAAAAAATGGGGTGAAAAAATTCTCCGATTCTCGCGCAAGAATCTGTAAAGTTAACTTAAATATAATTTGAATATATTCTAACACTTAATCGCTCATCTAAGTTTAATTCTGACATATATAACAACATAATTCTAAAATTTAAAAATACCGTTTTATTGACAGCAAAATCAATCGTAGCCGATGGTTTTTGAACCGTTAATCTTGTTCGTTGTTCATTCCTTAAAATTTTGTTCAATTCTGCCTAATTATGTCATTCGCCAAAATTTATTTATCACAACAAGTTTCTTTTTTCTATCAAAAAGTATTTAAAATATTTAAATAAATTGAACTTAAAATGTAGTAATTGTTGCAATTTAAATTCAAACTTACAGAAATTCAGCGTAATTTGCAATGTGGCATGGCTGTTCTGCCTGGACTTCTGCCTCAAACGTCACGTTATCATGCCCGTCAAACCATCCTTTGTACGGACTGATCAGCTCCTGAAAATGACTTTCCATTAATCCGAACTGAATTTTCAAAGGGTAATTCTAAAATTATTTTAAATATAAAGAAAAAGCCATACAGTGAAAATCAATTGGTTGCGATAACCGTACGTGTCCTGATTGCCATCGAACATTTTAAATAACTGCTGAAAATTGTAGTCCTCTCTCTGTTCCTGCACGGCTTTAACACGGAGTTTCAGCGACGCCAGACAACTCCATCCTTTTTATGAAATTGAAAAATATTTTAGATGTTTTCGAATTAACTATTGAAAAACTTATTGGATTTACTAGTAATATAAATTACATTTTCTATAATTAATTTTAATAGTTTCTAACAAAGTTACCCAATTTTAAATCAAAATCGGCCATATCGCCTAGTGGAATTTCGCTGAATATTAATTTTCTTTTCGTTATGTTTTCATCATTATGTCATGAATGAAGGCCTTCCTTACCGAAATTTAGAAAAGATGACTGGAAATGCCTAAATTTTTAAGTAGAAAGGAATGGGCACTTTTTAAGTTCAATTCTAGCATTCTGAGGCAAAAAATGTCCGATTCTGCGAAGGTCCAAAAAAATTTGAGCATAAGTACTAGCTTGTAAACGATTTCACATTTTTCAATAAAAGATTTGGCCTACCACCATTAGTGCCTCCGTTGCAGGTCACTCCAATTTCTAATCCCCAAGCAATAAAACCATTAGCATTAAAGCACTCGTTGGCCACAACATAGAGAGTCCAGGACAGTCCGTGAATAAATGTTGGCGGGCTTATCTGTAAATGTCAAAAATACGTGTAAAAATTTGTTGAATCCTCACAATTTTTCCGTTTCGGGCAAATTTGTTAATTGCTCTCGAGTAAGCGACAGCACAATGCGTCCGCTGTTTACTAAAAAGAGGTTTAGACTTTTTTGTATTTAATAGTGGCTATTATATAATTAACCGGTGTCCATTCTCAGCACTAAAATACTCAGAAATATTTCAATGGATTAATGCTAAAAAAAAGGCGAGACTAATAATTACGCTTGGAATTTATTTATCAACGCTACAAAATGTTTCGTTTTTCACCGGAGAAAGTAAATGAATAGGAATAATTCGATTATGACTTAAGAGAAGAATGTACAAAGAACATTTTTGACAGGAAAAGGAAAAATGCCTGTTTAATAAGAGGTCAATTGTGTTTACACTCAAAAGTAAATTAAATGCCTGCAAAAATTTAACCAAAAATATAAAAGAAAAAGATGAAGATATGTTAACTGAAGATTCGGATTATGACTTAAGAGAAGAATGTGCACAAAGAACATTTTTGACGGGGAAAGGCGGATGAAACCAATGTAAAATTGCCTGAGGGTGTGAAAAAATTGTGGTCTTTTAAACAATTGATAAGAAATTTTAAATTTCATAACCAAATAAAAAAACCCAAAGTCCCATTAATAAGTAAAAGCAGCCTAATTTGTAAGGTGCAATTGCGTGAAATTGAGTTAACATATCTGTAAAAATATAAAAGAAAATCCCAAAAAATCCCATTAATGCGCTTTTGAAATATACGCCTAAACCGCCGGGTACCCGCCCGCCCTGTTCATACCCGCATGCGGGGCGAATTTACGCGAAATCCCCATACACGCGCAATTCGCGTTAACCATAATTGGCATACCGGATGCGGGTGTTGAACCCTAACAGACAAGCATTTGGAAAAAATATAAGGTAATTTCAAAAATAGATGTAAGTTCCAAAAAAAGTCCCATCTTTAAGGGTGCATTTAACCCCCCGAAAACGTTCGACGCCGGAAGGCCGGGGGGTCGTGGTCGGAAGCGATCCCCAGGGGGTCTGGGGGCGTCGGGCTTGAGACGAGAGTTTTCCGGGTTCTAATAACCCGATTAGAGTCATCTTAACCAAAGAGGTCAAAATTCAAAAATAGCGTTGTTTCTAAATTTTTTTTGGTACAATTTCCGCTAATTTCTGATATACAATTGGAGAGTCCAATGGCGCCGGAAGGCGTTGTCGGAAATTTTTTTTTAGAATTTTAAACATTTTTGATAAAAAAATTCTGTCAGGAATACGGTTTTTTTTTGAGAATCTGCTCCACTTCTGCTGCGGGGGCGGGGGAAGGGGTGGGAGTCAGGACTGTGTCGAAAGTAAAAAAAAAGTCGAAATCGAAAAACGAAAGAAAAAAACGTCGTAAATCGAAAGTCGAATTTGCAGAAAATAGACCTTATTATGACGAAAAAAATGTTTTGAACTGAAGAAAACTGCCAAAGTTGCGAGGCAAATTAACGAAGCCATGGCGCCAATCTTTGAATTTGCATAAATTAAAAAATCAAATTAATTTTTTTTAAATTTGGCGTATATCACTTTACCAACATGTTGACATTGTGAAACTGAATCAATTCCACCAGTTCGTTATCATTTTCATGGATACTAAACGATTCCGTTTCCAGCATTTATCTTAAACAGAGATTTAATAATATATGAATTTTAAACGAAATAATACGTTTTAATTTAACATTATTTTTTCATGAGATCGGCTATATGATGATAGGCCGGCCGCTGAGAAATTTTTGACTCAATTTTATTAAGAAAAATGGCCCAAAACAGCAGAAATTAGTCAACTTTAGGCTTTTAAAGCGGCCCAGCGGTGCCGATTGGCGCCGCCGGGAAAAATTTTGGATTTTTGTTAAGAAATTTCACCAAAATTTCCGCAAAATTGAGCATTTTTCTTCGTAATTTCAGAAAAAAAAAATTGGTTTACATTAGCGTGGAGGATGTCCGGAGGTCTTTTTTTGTGCGCATTTTATTTAAAAAATATTTGAAAATCATTAAAAATGTTCCGTTAATGGGGGATAGAATGTAAAGGCCGAAGGAAGGTAAAAAAAAATACTGCCCATTTTCTCGAAATTCGGAAATCGAAAGAAAAAAGCGTTGAAAATCGAAATTTCGAGACAGCCCTGGTGGCAGTCGGCATTTTGACTCAATTTGTTAAGCAATTTGCAATAAAACTTTTAAAAATAAGGTAAAAAATTATGAAAACCCTGTCACATTTTCGGGGATTTTCAGGGCTGCAAAGGTCGAATCTGGCCTCTGTTTCAACTAGAGATCGGAATTTTCAAATGACACGGGCAAGGGCTACACGGGCTAAAACCCCGTGTACCCCGTGACCCCGTGTAACCCCGTGTCGGCCCAAAAAAACACGGGTTACGGGCCACGGGGTCCGTAAAACCACGTACGGACCCCGGCCCGTGTCCGATCTCTAGTTTCAACCAATTCCAAACCCCGAGCCTGAATTCGAACATTTTTCGAAAATTAAAAATTAAAATCAATTTTGTCTCTAATCATTCAAAAGGTCAAAATTACAACGGCAAGTCAAGTATGGTCGAATCAATTTTTTTGAATGACTTTGAGCCAAAATTGATTTTTGAAAAAATGTTTAAATTCGGGATTAAGACTTTGTTTAAAACAGAGGTCAGATTCGGCCTTTGCAGCGCCGTCTAAAACGCTTAATTAATTTATTTGACCATCAAAAAAAGCTTTATTTCTTTACACATCCTTTATTTTTATATTGGACTTATGGAAAACCCTGCACTAAATTGCTTCTTGTTGATATCTTCTGCAAATTTTTTGAATTGTGCAGTGAAAAACATTTCCGGTTTTTAATTAATATACACAAACTTGTTTCCGATTTTGATTTTTTTTTATCGTCAACGTTCGCTCGCTCCGTCCAAAATGACAACAAAAAAATACAATTCCAGCCAGGCAACCAACCAACTCCATCTTTTCGAAAACAGCGCAATTTTCCCCAATCGAACGCAATTATATTTTATTTCATAAATTTTGGATGTTTTCATTGGATACATATAAATATAATACCAATCATCAAGCAACAGAAGAGATCAGCAAAATTGTCCTGAAATATTCACTTTTCAAAAGAATCTTCAAAAGTAATGTCAATATGAAATCCAAAGACTCATTCATTTGAATATTGTTTTATTTATTGTGTCGTATTTTTCTTTATTCAATTTTATTCATTAAAACAATAAAATCTGTCTCTATAATTATCTAATAAAAAAGGGTTCACATTATTTGCCAGATAAAATTGCGATCGATTGCTCATTAACCATTTATATTCTTGCATTTAACACAACATATTTCGGGTGCAATAAAATTCGAGCAAAATTTATGTTGTTTAATTTCGATGAATGTTTACCTATTTTTATACTTTAGAGTAAATTCTCTCAAAACTTCAAAATGTGCACGATTTCCACTTCAAATAATTGTTTTAAATGTTTCAGAATTGGAATAAGTTAAAAATCTTGAAAATAAAGTCTTAAACTTAAAATAATATTTTTGTTTTTTTGTTGTTAGTTCACTTAAAAAAATAATTTTAGTTTAACAAAAATGCATTAAATTGTATTGTTTTAGTATTCAATTTATGCTTAATAATTTTGAAAGATCATCAAAACATAAATCTTTAAATTTTCTTTAATCTAAGTACTCAAAACTCCAATGCTGTTCCAACATACCATCGACGGCTATGACGACCTGCTGATGTTGCTGAAACGACTCGAGGAGTCGGAAGTGCAGCAGCAACAGAAGCAGAGGGCTCAAGTGATCTTCGTGCACCTCACTGACTCAAAACTGCCGGATGGGAAAAATTGGTGCGAAGAATGTGCCAACGCGGAACCCGTCGTGCAGGCAAGTGAACACTCAACACTTAAAAATTGCCCCAGCCGTTGTCGGATTTAAGGAAATTAAAGTCAGGAAAGAGTGTTTCTGGGGTTCGATGAACCCCAACCCGAAATCAAATAATTTGTCAAAAATTTAAAAACTTTTAGCCAATTTTTATTGCACAAATCGTTCAAAGATGCATCAAAAAGTGTAGGAAACATTCAAAAATAAAATATACCGTATTTTCCCTATTAGTAGCCCATGGGCTTCTATTTTTCAACCACCCCTCGAGGGGGGGCTACAATTAGAGAGGGGCTTCAAATGGAGAGGGGGCTTCTATTTCTCAACGTATTTTTTTTGAATTAGGTACCCATTAACATAGGTACCGCCATATACCTAAATCGAATTTTTCTATTATTTTTTAACTATGTACGGACTTAGTTAGATAATTTTTAAAAAAATTCACGGCTTGGGGGTAGAGGGGGGCTACAATTAGAGAGGGGCTTCAAATGGAGAGTGGGCTACTAATAGGGAAAATACGGTAATTTTCATTCACTTGSATAAATAAGAGAAAATTGGAAGGAATGATTGAAACGACACAACTGACGGGGTTCCGAATTGGTCGAAATGGATGTTAGAATTGGAGCGCAAAACTTTTGTCACGAGATTAAAACTCCCAACGAATTATTTTTGTTATGAAGGTGTGCGTGCAACGACTTGCAGCATCGCTTGAGGCATCGAGCAAAGATGCCGATTACGACGAGACGGCCGTGCATTGGGTGACATGCCATGTTGGCGCAAGAGACTTGTAAGACCAAAATTTGTTGTTAAACTAAGAAAATAAACAAATTTAAAAAAAAATCCGTGCCTGCATTTAAATAAAAAATTCTTAATCTTTTTGGGGTTTTAATTTCGCAAAATAAATAAAAAGTCATTTAACCCGATAAATTTAAAAACATTTGTGAACTTTATGCATACAAAAATCACTATAAATAAAATTTTGAGCTGGTACAATCCGAACAATCCATTCCGCCGTGACCCCCAACTTCGTCTGTTTACCATTCCGGCACTCGTGTGTCTGTTCCGTGCAGGTGCCAATGGCAGTTGGATGAACACCGCGAAAGATTTGTGCCAAATTTTTGAGTCAGAAGAACATTTTGCCAATGTGGCCACCCTGGAGCGCATTGTGACCAATTTTTTGGATATCGCAGCTGAACGCCAAGGAATCGTTGCTGATGGTGGACGATGAAAATTTGGCGACAAAGACAACATTTTCAGAAAATCACTTTAAATTGTGAATTAATAATTCAAAATTTACAAAATAATTTTGTTTTGATTGATATTTCGACTTCATAAGCAGATGACTCCTTCACAAAAAAAATCAAAAAGTTTATCGTAATCGCGATAAATTTTTAAATAAATTTTTCTCCAATGTAAAAAATAAAATAAAATTTATATTATGTTTCATTTTAACTGATTTTTATTTCCAATTACGTATAATAAAGTATAAATAATTTCAAAAGTTGGCAATTTACTTCCACCATTTTTTTATATTTCTAATTCAAAATCTAAAAAACCTAAAACAGGGAGGACCTGAAAAATAATATTTTTTTAAATTTTATTAATATATTTAATTCACTTACTGCGAATACAGTATATGTGACGCGGAATTTATGTGATTTTTTGTTCGTGATACAATATTATTCAGCTTTTATAAGGCAAAATGGCTCACGATTCTCAGTTCCCCCAAAAATTTAACATTTTTGGGTTCTTTCGGTTATTTTGGCCAACACGGCACGAATCTGGCTGGTGCCATTCCTTGTTTGCATAAATTATGGCAGGCCGAAATTGGAAGCAATTCGATGTTATTTATTCGCCAACAAACGAATCGTTTTCCCGAAATGCCTCTTATTTAAACGAACACCAGAAAATATTCAAACGAATGCGACTAAATTTTACCAAAAAATCTGGCTTTAATCATCAATCGCAGATTTGTGAGCTGTCCATCTGCGAGTTACTTTGACGAGAAAAAGCTGCTGAGAGTCGGTAAGGGTGCGTTTTTAAAGAAAAGTATGCCAAATTATCCTGCAATTATTTATCCAAAAAAAATTCATGCCCTTTTTAGACCAAAACCGAAGACAACCAATGTTAATGCGGCATAACAGAAAAAGCCAACAATATTTGCGTCCTTTTCTCTATTCACACCAGCAGGGTTGGCACTCAAACTTTAGACTCTTAACTCTTAACTCTAGGCTTGAAGCTCAAAGCTCGAGTTTAACTCTAGACTCTTAACTCTTAACTCTAGACTTGAAGCTCAAAGCTCGAGTTTAACTCTAGACTCTTAACTCTTAACTCTAGACTTGAAGCTCAAAGCTCGAGTTTAACTCTAGACTCTTAACTCTTAACTCTAGACTTGAAGCTTAAAACTCGAGGTTTTTTTGACTCGAACCCGACTCAATCTTTAGCCAAATCGAAGTCAAACTCGACTCAAACTTTTTCTAACTCGAGGCAACCCCCTGGACCAGACAATCAAATTGGGGAGTCAACAATATGTTTTTAAGCCAGCAAGCGGAAAATCCAATGTTTTGATGGTGATAATACATACCCTTCACCTTTTGTTACTAATTGAATTCCCAGTCCCATCCCATACCGCAGTGTACTGAAACAAACAGCCCCTTTGGCGAAATTTCGCTGGCCTCAAGGGTAGGCTAATAGTTGAAAGGCAGCTGCTTCTGCCCTCCGGCGATGGAGGAATTTGAAAGGCCCTTTCTCCACAGCTGAGTCCACCAGCTAAGCCGATTAACGCAAATTAAATGTTACCCAAAGCTCCCCAACCACAGTGAAAACTATCCCCCACCACCGCAAATAAGGCTTTTCTTATAGTTATTTAAATATTTTACTTTAAACAAATATTTTTGGCGTTTTAGTAAAAAATTTTAAACTTTTTATGTAGGTAGATTATTTTAGAATTTCATTTATTTAATTTTGGCTTTTGGAAGAGTTTTTAATGTTAAATATTAAAAAGGTTTGCCACCCTCCCCCCAACTTCTCACCCTTTTCATATTTTAATTGAGCCCGACATTTCTTTCTTTGTTCATTCAGCTTGAGCGAGCAAACTGCTGGAAATAAAATAATTCATCAAACGAGCACAGCAAAAGAGGGCAAACCCATGTTTTTTAAATGAACTAAATTCCATTTTTTCAATGTTTCCTTAAAAGCTCCTTGAATGAGCAAACATTGATTTGTCTAAACAACATTACCGGGGCGTAGTTTTGGCCCAGTTCGCTCTGATTATCGGCTCTTTCTGATTACGTCCTTCTCCGGTGTCGTTCTTCTGACCGACTAAAACCGGACTTGAGACTGAAAACTGCGGGGCTTTTTTCGGTCAGCCGTTACTTCACCTGACATTGGGCGGCTGTTAGTTAGCCTTCCTCAATTAGCGCCTCTAAACGTTATTCGTGCGTGTGCAATTGGATATGCCACGTGTACCATCACCAGCCCATATAATTATTTCTCGGCCCCCTGCAGCTAATCAAGCAACAGCCGCCGCACTGTTCCTCTCGTCCCAATCCACGCAAAGGGGCGGCGCCGGAGGCGTCGTTGGCGGACATCACGACGCGGCACCGCTGAGCATAAACGGCATGCGCAACCTGCAGAGACGGCAAGCAATTCAGCCGGACGCCATCGACAAGGAGGATCTTGCCAAAGCATTGGCCGGTGGGTATTAAAAACATTCAAAAGCTTTAATTTGCCAAAGAACGATAGCCTTAAACAAAAAATTTGAAAAAAGTTATGAATTACCTAAAAACTTTTGTCTTGGCAAGGCAAAAGCCATGAGAATTTTAAAATCGAAAATAATTCTTTTACATTTGATAAGTTAAGATCCTGAAAATGCTTTTGTTGTTGCGCTTCAACTACATTTGAAAAAGCCGTTATCTCTTCAGCAGGTCATAAATATGCATTTTTATTCGATTTTGGAATTTCTAATACGGAACAAAAATAAATCCTGGAAATCCAAATAGCATTTAGAAGTTTGTGGGCAATCCGCAACACCAAAAAGACCGCTATTCGGCAATCCGCATTTTAAATATGAAAATTTTTAGGGCAATCCAATTTTTTTTAAAACTAAATTTAGGCGTAGAAAATCTACTCTTTGATTTATTGATGTTTTCCGACTGTTTTTCGATCGGTTTCTGTTTTCAAAATGTTTCAGTAAAATTGTCTAAGTCGACGCAAACATTTTTTTTCGTTCGGTTTTTTGAGTAAAATCAATTGAAAAGTCGAAAAACCGACCGTGCTGCGTTCTTTCACCTCGTCTCGTTCAGCTTGTTGCTGAGACCCATTTCAACACGCAAGAAGTTCGCGCCATCTACAGGTTCTTTTTGTTTTACAATTTAATCACTCCAATCGCTTTTTGTCATCGAAAGGGTCTTCAAAGAAGCATCGACCAATGCGATCATCCACCGGGACATTGTGCGCTCCATTTTCACTAAATTGTTCCCGCGTTCTGACACGGAACACTTTGCCGATTTGATCTTCAACGCATTCGACACTGATCAGTCGGGTGCCATCACATTTGATGTAATGGCACAAACTTTAAGAAAGTCTTTTGAAGACAACAATTTCAGAAATTCCTGAAAAGTCTGTCGGTGCTGTCGCGCGGCACACTGCAGGAGAAGCTTCAGTGGGTGTACCGCTTCTACGACCCTTTAGACAGCGGGTTCATCAGCTGGCATCGGCTGCTGTACGTGCTAAGCGTCACGGAGGATCTGTTGGACCCGCGTCGTCAACGCGAGTCCAAGTTGAGAGACGAAGAGCGAGAGAAGCACGCGCAGACGCTGTTCAGAGTACGGACTATAATATTGAATGTGGCTCTGCCGCTTGGCGTTAATTAAAAAGTGCCATTGTGGGCGTTTGTCAATTAATTTTTAGAAATTTACTGGCTCGTCTCGACAAACCGGCCCCATCAAAAAGGAGTGCTTTTTGGAGGTGTGCATGCAAGATTCTACCATTCTTGACTCTATACAACATTTGGGAGAACGTTTTTAAATTTAATCGTTTCGAAAAATGTTTTTCTGCTTAAAAACTAATTTATATTCTTTGAACAAGATACAAATGAGCTTAATTTTAACTTTTACCTGAATGAAGAGATTTCAATTTTTAAAGATAAATTTCGACTAACTTAATACCCCTATTTAGGAAATATTTTACTTTTGCTATGGCTGTTTTATTCATATGGCAATTTTATGATCAGTTGTGTGGCCATAAATTTTTGGAAATCATTATACATAAAGTGTTGGTGAGGGCGACACTATGCTCATTTAAGCTATCAAAATAACTTGTTTAAGAAAGTGCATAGAATCCGTCGCTATTTATTCCATTACTTACTTATACATATTCTTTTTTCTAACTTATTATTTTATATCCGAGCCATCACTTTACAATTCGAAAATTTCACCATTTATTCTTATCAGACTTGGGTAATGCAAATGCTGTTATTAACATCTTCATTATTTCCATTGGTTTATGACTTAATTTCAATCACTCCCATATTAATGGAAAAATCTTTTCAAAAAATCCATTTAAATTAGTTTTTTGCAAAATGTCTCAGAGGTCAACAGGAACTTGGGTATCCATCCCATCCATTCATCCGAAGAAAAACAAAAAGAAAATTTCAAAATTCAATATGTGCCAGCACTTGGCGTAATTTGGTTTTCCAAAATGTTGTTAGTTTATCCTCGGAAAATAGATAATCTGAAGCTTTGAAAATGCATTCAATTACTCTCGTGCGTTAAACATAATGGCATTGAATTGAAGTCGATTTTTATATTAAAAAAGGGAGGCATAAGGTGTTCACATATGCCATAATTTTTTGTATTCATCGCTGTTTACGGTACTATCGCCGCAGGTCTTAATCATTTTTCGCTGAAGAAAATCGTTTTTCACGATTATGTAGACACTTTCATTTTATTACATAAAATTTAACATTCGAGCAAAAAACGATGCGCTCAATTCATATAGCCAAAATTGACCAATTTTTTATTGATGCTGATCAAAAATATTAGCCGTTCTATGTATACCTAATCTGCTATAAAATATTGGGACAAATCATCGACAATTTATTGTAAATGTCGGTGTAAAGTGACGGTTGGCCCACAGCGGTAACTGAACATGCGGCATATTGCAAAGTTACCATGTGGCCCAATTCGTCACATTAACACCGAAATACAAATACATAAAGAAGCCGTTGCCTGCCTTAGAAGTTAGGTAACTTTTTAATCATACAAAATTTCACTTTGCATGAATAGACAATTCTAAGACCTTTTTGCTGCGAGACAAAATGCCAAAACGAAAAGTACGGAAGAGAAATATCTTTTCAGGAGGTGCGACAAATGCACGGCCAATGCAGGAAAAATGCAAAACCGACGACTTCAGAAAGGTAGGAACATTAAAAACATTGTTTCTCAACTCTCAATCTTAAATCTGTAATTTGTAACGGAAGGTTTGCTGGAGAATTATTTCGAAATGTTTTAAGAATTAAATTTAAAATTGTAAAATCATTGATTAAAATTTTCAATTGTATTAAATGTAAGACAGCTTTTTAAACAGCCTAAAATTAGTAAATTATACATTCAAACATATGCCCTTCGGGTAAAGAGTATTTAAATTGGTTTTACCCGTTCCATTAAGCAGTGACAAATCTAGAAGTTTCGGCACTCCAAAGAGCAGGATATCAAGTCCAGGCACCTCCCTAAAATCCAGATTCGGGTCCAGGATTCGAGATGTCGGGCTCTATCTAAAACATTTTCTAAAACGTAAAAAATATTTAGATTTTTTTACATACTTTCCTTCCGTTTCACATTCTTCTTCTTTTCACATTTGGGTTATACGATGTTTCTTCTCCTCCGGTGCCATGTTTACATTTTATATGAATGATTTTATGATTATTGTATCTTGTCGGATTTTTTATCGCTTTTTGCCCGTTTAATTAAAAAGAGTCACGCAAATGTGACTGAAGGTAAATGTTTTATTTGTAAAGGGCAAAGGCGTCGGTTTCGCATTGTCCGTGCATTTGTTAAATTTAAATAAATTGTACGGCTCGGATGTAAACATGGCAACGAAGAAAAGAGTTGCTTTTTATTCAATCACACGTTCGAAATGTACTAGCACTTTTGCCACAGGTTTTTATTATAACTTGTTGAAATCATTAAATTTGTGATGGAGCTGTTTTTGTTCCGTCATGCCGAGTACGAACGGCTGTACAACTGCACGGGGCTGGACATTGATTCGATTCCACTGGAGCGTCGACAGTTTGTGCCGGAGTCAATCACTGGTTGCGTGTTATGCGCCATTTATTATGTGAGTTGATCTACTGATCGTGGCCTGATCATTTAATCTGATCAATGAAGGTTCTGTACGTACCCTGCATGTACTCCATCTGGAAGCGCTTGCGGGACAACTCCTGCTACAAGTTGCTCTTCTATATCGGAATCACCGATTTGAGCATTTTGTGGATTCTCGGCTTCTTCAGCGGTTGGGCCAATCTGCACGGTGCCGTTTTCTGCTCCTATCCGACACTGATGTATTTTGTGGGAATGACAGTGACAGGTTAAAAACGTTTTTGTGAAATAACCATTTATTTTTCTCTTTTTTAGCTCTCTGGATTGCTGAAAGTTCTGCTGATTTGGTATATTTGTCACCGCTTAATTGAACGAGAAAATTGAATTAAATGCTTATGGCTTAAAGGTTTTGGCATTCAATCGCTGTCTCGATATCGTCTCCCCCCATTTCTCGCACATTTTGTTCTCGGGCCCCCGCACATCGCTTTGGATCACCGGCTGCTCCCTTTACGCCCTTTATTGGGCTTTGTTCATGAAGCCCGTCGTGTACAGCAGCATTTTGTTCGCCTGGATCTTCTACCCATTTGTTGGCTATCGCACCGGTGATGATCAACACGAGGTGATCAGAACAAGGAATTCTTTTTAAATAGACGCAAAGGTTCTTTAAAAAAGAGTCGAAAATCAAAATTAATATTTTTGATTAATTTATGAAAGTACGAACACTGGCTGCACAGCGTGCATAACATTGCCGTGGCATTTTTGACCCCGCTTATTTATCTGATATTTGCCGCCAAACTTTTTTACGACGTTCGAAAGAGCCGCCGACAGTTTGGCGTTGTCCTCTCCGAAATGGGCGCAGTGCAAATTCGGGTCGCTGTTTTTGATCACTTTAAACTGATTTTTGATCACTTTGTAAATATTTCGCTTGGTTTAGATCTTTACCCAAGTGTTTTTGGTCTCCTTGATCAACACTTTTGCCGGCTCTCTTTACGTTTATATACAAATCAACGAAGTCAACCAGTGGATGATCACCCTTGTGGAATTTGCTTGGTCAAAAACATTGAAAAATTCTTTCATTTTTTTTTGATTTAGGTTACACGTTCATGGTATCGGCAATTTTTTCTTGTTTTTATTTAATTAATCTTGTTTATCCCAAGGATTTCCTCCGGTCATTTACTTGGCGTTTAATAAAACCATACGCGAGGATTGCCGTCTGATTTTCGTGAAACTGTTCCAGAGTCACCGTATAGGCCACATAGGCGGGGTTACTGTAGTACGACCGGTAATAAAACTGGCAAACGGAACTTCTTCCAACGGTGAGTCTGGAAAGATTATCCACCAGGAGCTCCAACAACACATTTAATTTTACATTTGCAACACAACCAATTGAATAAGTTAAGGCACGAGCAGTGGAAACAATCAAAGGATATAAAATGCTGAAAGTGAGCGTCTTCCGCGAAAATGCTGAAAGTGAGCGTCTTCGCGCGTCGGCCGAACTTATTGAATGATCTGGGGAAGAGCTTGCGTCCTGAAAACGCGGGAAGGCCAAAATTTAGAATTTCGATTACGAATAAACTTGGGTATTGAATTTGTGGTTGGAATATGGTAGTGATGCACGAGACCCAAAATTTACCGAGACTCGAGACCGAGACTTGACCCCGAGATTCGAGACCGAGACCAAAAAACCCAAGACTTTTCTCGAGTCGAGACTTGACCCCGAGACCAAAAAACCCGA
>MEIZ01000062.1:396273-411361 GCA_001723225.1 Globodera ellingtonae
GAGTCGAGACTTGACCCCGAGACCAAAAAACCCGAGACTTTTCTCGAGTCGAGACCGAGACTTGACCCCGAGACTCGAGACCGAGACCAAAAAACTCGAGACTTTTCTCGAGTCGAGACCGAGACTTGACCCCGAGACTCGAGACCGAGACCAAAAAACCCGAGACTTTTCTCGAGTCGAGACTTTTTTAAAATTTTTTTTTTGCAATTCACTGAAAACGTTTTATTTTAGCTCCTAAAATTTTCAAATTATAAAAATCGTGTTTAAAAATTCAACCGCAATTTCCAAGGCAAACCTTAATCATTTTCGGGCCAATTTTCTTAACAAATTCCATCAAAAAGTCAAAACATTTTACCGGCGGCGTCTATCGGCATCGCCGGATTCCTTCCATTTCTAAACACTTTAAAAAATTTTGAAATTTGAAAAAATTGCTATGAAAAAGGTAATAAAAACCCCCAAAATGACCCCCTCCCCCTACGACTTTTTTTGCTTGCCCCCCGAAAACTTTTTCTGGCTACGGCACTGCCAGTGGCTCTATTTAGGCCTATTTTTCTTTTGAGGTGGGGTGGGAGAGGGGGGGGGGTCAACGGCATTTACGACCCCCGGTTTTCTGTTTCGGTTTTTGGGCCAAAAAAGCCGGTTTTCGGTTCGGTTAACCGAGCGCCAACAACCCTATTAAGAAATATTCAAAAAATTCAACATTTTTTTTGCGGATTCTGCTTTACTTTGGCGGGGCGGGGGTCGGCGGTGCCAATAGGCGCCGCCGAAAAATTTTTGAATTTTTTGACTCAATTTGTTATATATTCGCAACCAAATTTTAAAAATACGGCAAATTTTTTTGAAGTTTTTTAGGAAGAAGAATGGTCCGACGGCGCCGCCGGGAAAAAAATGATAGCTTTAGTGAATTCAATTAGGAAAATGTGCCTAAAATTTGCAAAAAAAGCATTTTATTTCGTTTTATGAAAAATTATTTTTGTTTTCCGACTAAGAAACAGGAAGAAGAGTATTAAAGAATAAAATGGATTTTTACTCAGGGATTAGAACTCCGTTACTATGATACGACACAGAATTTAACCACTGATTTGTGAGCCATATGAAAATTGAATTGAAAGCTGTACAAAAGATATTGAATTAAAGATTTCTAAATTTGATTTGTCATTATGTTACTAAACAAATTCTCACCAAAAATGCCATAGGGGTGTAAAAAAGTCTCGATTTTCGAGACCAAGTACTCGAGACCCAAAAAACCCTTTCGCCGTTTTTGGTACTTTGGCATTTTATTTTTTTCTAAAAAATTTTCACCATTCGCTTTATGTCACACTCATTGATCGAGTGCGCCGTAAGGCAAATTCGACATTTGCGCCGTACGGCAAAATCGACATTTGCGCCGCGGACATTTGTGCTCTAAGGCAAATTCGACATTTGCGCCGTACGGCAAAATCGACATTTGCGCCGCGGACATTTGTGCTCTAAGGCAAATTCGACATTTGCACCGCGAACATAAAAAAAATCAATCTCAAAATTAATATTTTTAGCTTGGGGCAAGCTAGAAAAAAAACAGTTCAAAAGGTTCGGATTTTCGGGAAAGTTGGAAATGTTAAAGACAAAATACGTTGGCGTAATGGGTCATTGTAATTTCTTAATATTTATAAAATATTAAGTAATGGTTTTTAAAAAAGTAAAAAAGGGTAGCGAGTCAGGTCAAAGTAGCGAGTTGGGTATTTACCCAGCCACGGTAGTTAGTGTGCCTTGGTTGGTTTTTGCTACCCAATCAATACAGGATGACACTTATTGCATTTCGAAATGTCCTTTCAAAATGTAAACGTGTCGGAGTTTATCCACATAATATTTTCTTGCGTCCACCGCATCCCGGTGAAGACAGAGGTATTGAATGAATCAGGGTTGCACCGCATCGATAAAATGTCGGGTCGGCTAAACCAAAAAAACATCAGGTCGATAAAAAGGCCGGGTCTCGAGTTTCGGATAATCCGGTGCAACTCTGGTGTGAATGTGCCGATAACAAATTAAATTTTGCTTCACAGAGCTCAGCACATCACTACACATTTTGCCACCACTGCCCGTCCCTCCACTGCCGCAGACAATCGAAAATTTTCTCAAATTTGCCGAACCTGTCCAATCGGATTTGGAGTTTCGGGAGACCATCAATGTGCGGGATGGCTTTGTCGACAATACTTACCTTATGAACCAGAAATTGCCTTTTTTGGGTTTCCAAAATGCAATAGAATTTGATGTGTTGATGAATGCTTTAGCTTTAGCTTGCTAAGCATTTCCTGGGAAGCAAAGAGGCCAATGAATTGCAACAGTTACTGGAGGAAAGAGGGCGCAAATTAGACAATTGGGTGCGTTCGAGCTTATTCCCCAAGATCTAAATGCTTACAACGATTTTCACTGACGGTTCGGACTTGGGCAAAAAATGTGAAAACTCAAAAATTTAGTTAACAAAAAGAGTGGGTTGGAATTTGCGTTTGCATTTGGATGATTCGAACTTTTTCACCATTTCTTAGCTCACCCCGTGGTGGTTGAACATCGCCTATTTGGCCGCACGGACTCCGCTGCCAATTGTGACGAGTCCGGGCATCACTTTTCCCAAATTCGAGTTCACTGCACCCGGCATTGGAGCGCAGTTGGAATGTGCCGCAAAAATTGTGCAGGCAGCGCTGAAATACCATCACCGCATCATCAGGTTGTATGGACGTGGGAATGAAACGTTATTTATAGAGACGAGATTTATTGGACTAAAAATCCTCTAAATATAGACCAAAAAGTGCCAAAATATGGACTAAAAAATGCGCTAAAAGACCAAATTCAGTTAATTTATGCGTAAAAACCTTCAAAATTCATCAATCTTTAACAAGTTTCTCTTTCACGTAAATGTACTATTTTCTACATGTTTTGGAAAAATTTATTTAAACATCAAAATAATAAATTTTTTGGAAATCTCGATTTAGGGGGTGTATTTTTCTTCATTTTTTAGGGGGGCATTTTTGGTTTGAAAAATTTTTGATTGTTAAGGGTACATTTTTTGTTTTTATTGCATTTTCTTAAGAAATTTTTTTGGAAAAATGCCTAAAATATGGATTTATTATGGACTAAAAAGTCGCTCTAATAAATTTGGGTTTCTGAAAATTTTATCGATTTGTTTATTAATCCATTTGATCTTTTTGTTCAAATTTCAGCGACGAGTTAACAGTGGACAAAGGGCCCGGCGGAGTGCCGTTCGACATGAGCCAGTACAAATTGATGTACGGCACTACGCGAATCCCAAAACATGGGAAGGACGAAATTCGATACGGAAAGGATCGGCCAAATTGGGCACGGCACATTCTGGTCACCAGAGATGGGCATGTAAGTTTATGGTTCAAAAAAATTAAATGAATTTTAGTCATAATTTTTTATTTTGTTCAGACTTTTGCATTGCCGGTGTACAACAATGCGGGCAGCCCATTAGGCATTGGCGAATTGGTGGCACAGCTGAGAACGGTGGTGGAAAGAAGTGGTCAACAGCTGAAATCGAAAGCCATTAACATTGTGTCAAGCAATGAGCGCGAAGTTTGGGCGGCAGTTTATGAACGAATCCAAAGTAATACATTTATTTTGACTTTGTCCGATTCAGATCTTGCGTTTCGGAGGGGAGGAGGGTCCAAAAGTCGATAAATTTTATAACATTTTGTCGAAAATCAATTTTTCAAAAAATTTTCGGAGGATTTCAAGGGGGGGGGGCAGGGCCCCACGCCCCCCTGGCCTGTTCTTGGATGATTTATGTACGCCCAAGAATATGTCCAAAAGAGCGTTTTTTTGATTATGAAAACCCAAATCGCATTTTTTTGGTGGATGATTTAAGGGGTCATAGCATTTAGAAAAATTTAGCAAAAAATCCCACCGAGCTTTGTTTGGTGGAGGATGCCCTCTTCGTCATGTCGTTGGATCGGCACTTTGAGGAGGGCGACGGCTCGTCGGCGCATTTTGCGACGCCGGAAGACCGGAACATGGCAATGGCATTGCACGGCGGGGGCTCGCGTCAGAACGCCAACAATCGATGGTTTGACAAAACGCTGCAATTCCATTTGAACGAGCTGGGCTATGGGGGCATCACCTACGAACACACCCCGGCTGAGGGTCCACCGCTGGCCGTGCTGTTGGACTTCATTTGCGAGCAGTTGTAAGCGCCAACATTTCATATCCAACATGTCCGCGAAGGCCATGAAAATTTTAGACAAAAAATGTTTGAAAAGAATTCCCCCCTCCCCATAAGTGATTTGAATTCGTTCAACTTCGCTTCTTCCTCCGCTGATGGCCAATGGTCGGAGCCACGCGAGTTGCAATTTTTGTTGGATCACTCCGATGAGGAGGCAATGCGACAGTCGGCGGAACGATTTGATGCGTAAAAATGCGTTAATTTTTTTATATTAATTATTGTTATTTTCAGGTCCATCAAAAATTTGGAGGTACGATCGCTGAAATTTGATCACTTTGGCAAAAATGTGCCGAAACGGGCATTGCACAGTCCGGACTCATGGATTCAGGTGTGAATTTTAACATTTAATATATTTTTTTGAAAACGTTCCTTTTTCAAAACGAAACAATTTCTCATGCCAAACTGTGAAAATTCCCAATTTTACGTTCACCTCCGTTAGATCGCGCTTCAATTGGCCTTCTTTCGCCTGCACGGCTCGCATCCGCCCGCCTATGAGACCGGCTCGCTGCGAATGTTTGCGGACGGACGGACCGACACGGTGCGACTTCCGAGCGCGGCATCCAAACGCTTTGTGGAGTCGGTCGCCAAAATGCCGTCCAAATCCATGGCCAATACCGTCGATGGGCTCATGGAGGAGGCCATCGCCGGCCACAAACGCTACTCCAGCGAAGTGATGCATGGTGAGCGGTTTTCTCGGATGCCATTTTTGTCGTCAATCAAAATTTGGCCAAAACGAACAGTTTGGATCCTTTGACCAGGCATGGGCATTGATCGGCATTTTTTGGGCCTTCAGTTGGTGGCCGCTGAGCACGGCATTTCTGTGCCGGATTTGTTTCACTCTAACATTTACAAGCGGTTGATGCACTTCCGACTGAGCACTTCGCAAGTGCCCACCGCACACATTTTGCCGATGGGTTAGTGTAAAATTTTAAATTTGAATTTGAATTTTTTTAGGCTTTGGCCCTTCTGCGCCCGATTGTTACGGCGTGTGCTACAATCCGCAAGCAAATCGCATCTTCTTCACCATCACAGCATTCAATGAGTGCACGGAGACGTGCGCGAAACGGTGTGGTGGAGACGCTAATCGAATTTTTCATAATTTCCCCAAGAATAAAGTCCAAATTACTCATTTTGTTCCTTTTCTTGCAGTTTTGCTGAAGAATTGGAACGCGCTCTGTTGGACATGCGCGACTTGGCCGATTGGGCCGGACGGCTGAGAGAACGGGCCAAGCTCTGATCAACGACGCGATCAGTTGACAAATTTTTCTTAACAAATTGCCATCAAAAATCCAAAATTTTCCCGGGCGCCTATCGGCACCGCCAACCCACCCCCCCAGAAGTAAAGCAGAATTGAAAATTTCTAAATCCCCCCCCCCCCGAAATTTTTTCCTGGCTACGGGCTTGGACGTCAACATATACGTACACACATGTTTCATCATGCCTTTCAAATTCTCAAATATTGCCAGATATTCATCATAATTCACATAATGTGTACACATATTAAATTCACTCACTTCAGTTTTTTTCTGTTTCCAAGAAGAGTTATGGCACCTTAAACCGCTGACAATCGAAACTTCTTTAGTTGAAAATGCAAGGATCAAATGATGTCAAATTATTTAAAAGCAACAAAAAGTCTTCTGTTTGGAATGTTTGGAAATAAAATTTTGCTCCACTTGCGAAAATGGGCAAATTTGCCATATAATTTTTAAAAGAATAAGTTTTCTTCATCCCGGCTGGTTTTAGTTTTATTCATTAAAATTCGAATGGCAGCAGATTTTATCGGTTTTTTGAGAGGAGTTATGGAGAGTAAGTTAAATAAAAACACTCAAATATTCTCTTCATTCATAATTAATTTTTGATGGGTTTAAAAATTTTTTATATTTTATTTTAATTAACTTTTTGAAGACTTTAAAAGCTTTGTGCAACACAGTGTTTTGAATCGGCATTTGACACAGTCAAATCGATCATTTCGCTTCTGATCACCGTTTCACCCTCTCGGCTGGCCCGGCTTAACCCAACCGCCGAATCCTCGTTCCATCTCCTTGGCCGCAGCAATCAGCAACGCCTCATTGAAGGGCGCGGAGATTAGCTGTACGCCCACCGGCATGTGCGTGTTGCCTAAGCCGGTCGGAGCTGTCAAAGCGGGGAATCCGAGCACGTTGACCATCTAAAACATTTATTTGGGGATTGAGAATGAAATCGCAAAACAAAAAAACAATAAAAAATTGAAATTATTTACCAGATACGGGACAAACTCAAATCTTACGTTCAAAATTTAGGTAAAAATGTGTTAGGCTTGTTGTATTAGTGCAAAATAAATTATATTAGCCTTACCATCGTGTATTTGACGTTGAAGACACTGAACGGTTCCATGTGATGGAATGGCACACCTGTTGGCCAAACTGGGGTCAACAAAAGTCCGTTTTTGCCGAGCAAATTGGCCACTTGTTGGCGCAATTTAATTCTCTTTCCAACCGCCTAAAAATGCTTTGTTTTTAAGCGCCACCTTTTTATTTAATTTTCTCACAAATGTTTTCTCATTTTCTGTCTTCGGCGACGCAAATCTCTTCAACGCCTCAAATTGCCACTGAAAAAAGGTGGCATTCGCCACTCCAGTGTAAATTTGGTCGAACATCGTTTTTACTTCTGCGACAGACTGCAGAAAATATAAGAAATGAAAATATATTTCAGCAACTTTTACTACAAAAATATGCTACTAGAAGTTTTTTTGTACCGGAATTCCTGGGCTCCATGGGTCAGAATAGAACAGCTCGAGCATGCGCGACAACAACGGAAATTCGACCTTTTGCACATTCAAGTTGTACTTCTCTTCAAAATAGGATTTGACCTGAAAAAAATGCAAAAAACGGATCAGCCTCCCAATTAGTATAATTTGAAACTTGATCTTGCAAATATGTAGTTGATGATTTATTTGTGATTTATTCAATAGCCACTTTTTACGGTTCTTGAAATTTGTTCCATTTCCGAGTTAGCTATTTCGATAATTGATTACCCCTGCATTTAGTTGTCCTCATCTTTCCAGAAAGCCCAAATTTCAATAAAATTCTAGTGACCTTTCGGACTTGCATCCGCTGTTCAAATTGCAGCTCTTGGCTGAGCAAAATGTGAAGGTCTTCCAGATAGAACAGTTTGAAGTCTTTGGCAAAATCGACGTTCAGTTCGTAGCTGCTGACTTCATTTCCGGACAAAACCTTCAGAATGAGTTCAACATAAAATATTGCTGAAGTCGGCCTCAAAAACGACTACGGACGAGAATAATTTCTCAATTAAAAATCTCCATCCCTACGCAGGTGCCTTATTTGTTAGAGAAATGCAGGGATGTTCGAGACTAAAATTTACCGAGACTCGAGAACCGAGATCGGCAAATTGTCTTTTAAGCTACGATTTTTGAAGTGAAATTTTACCAAATTGCCATCTTTAGAGGTGTAAAAAAGTTTTTTTCGAGACAAGGAGAGAAATTTCTCGGGTTGAGAGCCGAGAACGAGACTCTCGAAGTTCCCTACCGAAAGGGCGAGTGGCAAGTCAGTGGCGTAGCGACAGAGTGGTCCATTGCTGAGCATGTTCGCGGCGGGCTTGTAAGTAAGGCTGGCCGGCACAATTCCATCAGTTGGCACAACGTCTTCAAAGGAGGGAAGAAAAAATTGTCCACAATAAAGCTAATTTGTAAGCCTAAAATTTTAGGTCTGGACTAGGTTACTTCGAGATTCTCGAATAAAAACTTACGCAAAAACAACAAAAACAATTCGAAATTTTGTTGTAGGACTTACGGTCGGGAAAACTGGTCGGCCTCAGTCCGAATACTCCGTTCATGTTGGCAGGAATTCGGATAGAGCCTCCAATGTCGTTGCCGATGCCGCACAAAGACGCGCCCGCGCCGATCAATGCCCCTTCACCTGCGCTGCTACCGCCTAAAAAAGATAGAGTTGCACAATGAACCAATTTTCGGCTTTTACAGTAATTATCCGGACAATAGATTCGAATTGCCCAGGACCCGTTTCGAATCGAATTATTGGATTGACTCTATTCGGGTAGAAATCCTTATCCGGAACCGGTGCACCGCTGTGGACCTGTGACGCGTCGGGTGTCGTGCGGGTTGTTGGTAACTCCGTAGCCGGTATCGTCGCCAGCCCAGCTTAGCGCCAAGTTCGGCAGCGTACTGATGGCAAGCAGAATGGCACCTGCTTCCCTCATCCTGTGCCAGGGAAGAATGGCATTTTTTTCAAATGATTAAAATTATTTTTATTAATTGAAGAAATACGCACCGTTTCACCACTGGGGCATCTTCGGTGGCCACTGGACCTCCTTTGATCAGATATTGATTGCCCGCTCCCGTCACAAAGCCCTTTGTCTTGAGGTTGTCTTTGGAGGTGAAGGGCACTCCGAACAGCGGTTTCGTCATGGCCAACTGAAAGCATTGGATTTGAATTTTGATCATTATCAGTGATTTAGATCAAATTGCAATCAAAGATTTTTTGATTTTGGAAACACATTGGTTATTATTACCTCATTCCGTTCATCAGCAGTCATTTTGGCCAATTCTGAATCAACTTCTTCCGCTTCCTTCAGTGCTGCGTCGTAATTCGTGTGCGCAATTGCGTTCAGCAACGGGTTGACCTCCTTCAAGCGGTTGATGTACGCAGATACCAAGTCCGTGGAAGTCAGCTAAAGTTTCAGAAAAAAAGAAAACTGCATTTACCTATTTCAAAAAACATAGGTTGAAATTTTTTAAATACAAAATTAGAAATTTAATCCACCAATTCTCAAGTATTTTTCCAAAATGGGTAAATTTCTTTGAAAACAATAAAATTTAAACCCAAGCTTATCCAGACATCGTCCTTTCGAATCAATTCCGCCGCTTTATGTCCCGGAATGAAGAGCAAGTCGCTGGCATTCTGCCAACCAACATGTTCGATTGGTTCAAACGCGTTGATCAGCGCAAAGACGGCGTCCACCAGCGTGAAGTAACAGTTGGCCAGGAATCGCAGAATCGGGTAGTAGTCGCGTATAAACGTGTAGCGACTCATATCCATCTTCGAGCAACTGTGTGCTGCTCCTGTTTTGACAATTGCCTGAGGGCAACAAACAGATTTTCAGTTTTTGGCACTAACTTTTTGAGAATGTTTGAATTTTGATTGCACCGGCTAAAGACAGAGTTGTTAAAAGTGTCAAGGTTGAAAGTTAAAATAAAAATTGAAAGTTAATTGGCTTTATATATTTTAACAAAAACTGCTTCATAGGTGATAAATTTATAAATTAAATGCCTTTTCAAATTAAAATTTTAATTTTTCTCATCTACTTTTAGTTTAGGCTTAATTTGATGATCGAATTTCTGCAATCGAATGTTACCTCGAGAAGGTGGCTCGACGAATTCTGACCCGCTTCACTGTGTACGACGAACTCGACATCTTGGGCTTGGACACTGATCGGTTGGAGAACGGCATGGAAGAGGCTGTTGACAAGAAGAATCCGGACACAGTTCCGAAAAAACATTTTATGAAAATTCGGAATTGTCATTTTGGAAAACACCGATCGAATTTATACCCGATAAGGCCCTTGCGTTGTGTCTTCTGTTGACCAAAAAAATTAATTCGTCAATCGTTTTGCATTAATTTCGTCAATCTAAGCACACATCATTTAAATAAAGAAGACATGCTTCCTCTGCATAATTAAACTCGCATTAAATGTCTGGGTTTGCGATCAAACGGCAATGACATCACTATTTGTGATGCGCCCGCCGACAGTCAGCCAATGTCAAATCCTATTTTTTTGTTGCAATTTGAGAATTAAAATTTTGGGATTTAACTCAGTATTATGTTATTTCATGTTCAATCTGCAAGTTTTATTTGTATGATGGCGCAGTGTTCTTTGGACGAGGGCAGCGCCATTTGCTGTTGCGACGACCCTTTCTACCATAATAATAAAATATATTGAATTAATTTGATTATGTTAGTCGATGAAATTTATGACTTTTCTGTGCTAAATATTTAGAAATGTTTTTATTAATAAAAATATGATTGGTGAATTAGTTAGTTAACAAAATCACTATTGATTTTGTCTTGCTGAAAATGTTAAAAATTCTAAAAAAAATACCGAAAATCTTTTTTAAAAATTGATTAAGAAAAATGCAATAAAAGCCAAAAATGCACCCCTAAGAATCGAACATTTTTTGGAAAAATTGCTTAACAAACAATCAAAAGTTCAATCTTTTGCTTTAAAATTTTCTTGTTAAGCTCAATACATATCAATACAGATTTAAAAACCTAAAAAAAAAAAATTAATCAGACGATAATGCGTCGGGAAAAAATTCGCTTTGACAAATCATTTTTTCGAACTTTGGAGAAACTCTAGTGATTTTTAAATAATGCGGATATCCGCGGACATCCGCGAACGGATATGGGATTTTGGAACGTCACGGATACGGACGGATAACGGATATGAGATTTTGAGGACGGACGGATATGGACAGATTGTATTAATTAAAAATAAAAGTATGGGGGTTTAAATAGTCAACTTTCAAAATCAATTCGTCAAAATTTTTTATTGAATTAGCTGAACTTTCTATAGAGTACATTCAGTTCTCGTCATGTTTATTTTCAAAAAAGGGAATGAAATAGCAGAAAATATTAATTAAAATAGTAAATTTTATTTTTTTGTTGATATTTTGTTGTAAGTTGTAACGTTAACAGATAATACGAAGTCCTAATAAAATGATTTTTGTGTCACAATTGGGAATCGCTCGGTCAACCATACAAAAACAGATAGGTAACCGAAATTGAGGATAAAGCCAAACCAAACCGAGAACAAAAAGCAACCGAAATATTTTTTGGATCTTTAATAGCAAAAATACTAAATGTACAACAATTAGTGTTCTGTAAATTGGATTTTCAGTTCAAAATACTACCGGAGGTTTTTGGGATAATTTATGTCTTTTCTGTGCTAAATATTTAGAAATGTTTTTATTAATAAAAATATGATTGGTGAATTAGTTAACAAAATCACTATTGATTTTGTCTTGCTGAAATCGTTCTAATGGGGATTAATTAATTTATCTTTTGGCATTATATCCGACGGATATTATGCCAAACATCTGATAGATGTTGCAACAGGAAATGGAAGCTGACGATTGCATTTAATTCACAAATTCACATGAATTTTTGTCGGCTGAGTCGGCTGCATAAATAAGCGACGGCCAGGCAAAATTTTATCAAAAAATAATAATTTGTGCATTAAAAATATGAATKCGAAGTTGGCACAACTTTTTGGCATTATTTTTATATTAACCAACYTTGGTGCCATTGTTGCCCATCCTGTGGACAAAGAAAATGAGGCGGAAGCATCGACGAACAATAATGGTAATGGCATTGGGTCTTTTTTTTAATTTTCTAATTCTTATTTTAATCGAATTAACAATATTTTTTAAATTAAAAAAAATAAACATAAAATGATTTGTTTTATGTTTTGTTTGCAGTGGACAAAGTGACTAACAATTATGTGGAAGCATTGGTGACGGATGAAGGGCATTTGAATTCAATGCGATCGTTTGCGGTTGAATGGGCTCACAACAATGCGCTGATTTTCAGGACAAAAGAACACCCGACAAAGTAAAAAAATGGACAATTAGTCAACAAAATAAGCAATTTTGTAAATGGATTCAAAATTTGTTAATAAATGACAATTTTGAAACTCGCAAAATTACAGAAGCGACGTGTCGACAATTGCGCCCTCCTCACTTTTCCCGTCGCCATTTCCTCGTCAGCCATTTGAGCAAGCATTGGCAGTGCAAAAGGTGCAACTTAAATTAAAATATTTCAAGAAATAAATATTAACAAATTTTAATACTCCAACTTAAATATTGTTTCAAATTTGGGGAATTTTGATGGCACCCATTTTGAGCACAATTTAAATTTCAAAAAGGCGATGAACGAGCTGTACTTTCGCATCGGCACTGATTTTGAATTCTTGCAAGAAGCGTACAAAGATGTGATCGAGGTTGATGAGCACTTCCGCAACATGATGGACATGCTCAAATCGGTGCATGAGGAGGGCATCAAGCAGCCCATCACGGTGATCTTCCAGCGCGCGGTTTGTTTTGAAATATATTTTTATTACTATTTAAATCCATTTTAATTTTTTTATAAAAAATGAATCCAAAAAATAACTTATAAATTTGTTTAGGATTACATGTTAAATGTAATCAAAGGCCAAAATGGAGACGAGCCGACTTATGAAATTAAACAGGTATGCTAAGAGTTCAAATTTATTTTTATTTATTTTAAACTTTTTAGTTGGAAGTAAACTGCGGCTCAATTGCCGGCACAAGTTTGGACCGGCATGCGACCGATCTGAACCATGTTATGCTGAAGAAGGCAGGTTTTCATGCGGCACCCGARGATTTGCCCGAAAATTGGCCGGACAAAGCCCAGATCGAATCCATTAAAATGGCCTGGTACAAAAAATGTTTTTGTTCAAAATAATATTACTATACATAATTTAAACATAATTTTTAATCTATGAATATTTAAAATCTTTATTTAGCATTGTTTAACATAACCTAATCATTTTAAATCAATTTATTAACAAGCAATCAAATAAAAGTGTCAAGCCTCCATTAATGGAATTCCATCGCTTTGCAGGGAATTGTATGGAAACCCAGATGCCATTGTAGTCATTATGATCAGCGATTATTCACAAACCGTTTTTGATGCCCGTTTCTTTGAGACCGAACTGGACAGACTTTCAGACGGAAAGATAAAAGTTGGACGCGTCAATTTGAACGAATGCGCATTTAGGTGAACATTTTCAGATTTTAAGTTTGAAAAAAGCTGAGGGGTTCTTTTATTAAATTTTAGTATTTATTAATTTTTGTTTTAAATTAAAGATGTTCTCTGGATGAAAACTCCAATCTGCTGTTGGATGGTCGCGAGGTGGCGGTGTTGAACTCGCGATACTCTGCGCTTGGATTTATGCCCGGCGTTCACGCAATGAATGCCAGAAAAATGATCGAACGCTCGCAAGCCATCGTAAGAAACATTTTTATTTTTAAAAACAATAGCTTATTAATAGAATAAAACAAGCAATTTAAATGACTTTTTTWAAAATAATATTTGTTATTATTTTCACTTTATTTTATTTACAGAAAATTCCATCGGCTTTTGTTGGATTTAGCTGCTCAAAGAAAGTTCAACAAGTAAAATTTTATTTAAAATAAATAGTATTCAAAAAATAGAAACAAATTATTTAAAAACTTAAAAAAAAATTCAGCTTCTTGCCGAGCAAGGAATGGTGGAGCGTTTCTTCCCAAACGAAAATGATGCCGAAACCGTAAAAGCAATTCGCCAAACATTTACCGGATTGTGGTCRCTGGACAAAGAAGATAAAGCAACCCAAGACCGGATTGAGGCATTTTAATGATTTATTATTGGACATAAATATAAAAATAGCTAAAATTTAAATCTATAATTAAAATATATCCAAAAACTWAGGATGCCATTGCAAATCCCAACAATTACGTGCTGAAAMCGAATAWGGAATGCGGCGCAKGCAATTACTTCGACGAACAAMTCRCCAACAAATTGAAGGAAATTACTCCGGCTGAGCGACCTTATTATGTTTTGATGCAAAAGCTGCGACCGATGCCTATTAAGGTCAGCCTTTGTTAAATCAATTTAAAAATATTTCAATTATATTCTTTACATACATATTTAGAACATCATGATCCACCCTTTCACTGAGTCCAAGATCGACACTATGGTCAGCGAGCTGGGCGTGTACGGAGTTCTGTTGGGCAATATGCTCACCAAGGAGGTGAGGAGTTTTTGGACAATAAAATTTTAGCATTTAAATGAAACGTAAACGATTCGCCAAACGAATTCTGAAGAACACATTCAATTTCCTTCAGGTGAAGCACAATGTGCAACAGGGCCATCTGCTGAAGACCAAGCTGGAGACCGCTAACGAAGGTGGCATTTCGAAAGGAACGGCGGTGCACGATTCGCCCATTCTGTTTTGAAGAATTGGGCGATGCCGATAGGCGCCGCCGAGAGAAAAAATTGAATACTTACACTAAGAAAAATCGTCCAATTTTTAGGTAATTGAGTTCTAAAATGAACTAGTTATTTTTGTAAATGCTTAAAATCTTACTGATTTTTTTCAAAAAGTTACTAAAAACGAAGAATTAAAGTGTAAAAACAAAAAAATAAAAATGGTATCGCGTCGAACCATAGACCCAAAGTAGCATGATACTAAAAGCTTAACCACTCGACCATATTTTCAGTGCTATACATCCTTGAAAACCAATTTAAGTAAATCGTATCAACAAATTTTTATTCAACAGTCAAAAATCAACGGATGCTACGGATACCCGCGGATATTTAAGTCAAATCCGTCATCCGTCCGTATTCGTGACGATCCGAAAACCCATATCCGTTATCCGTCAGTATCCGGATATCCGTGAGCATGCCTGGGTATAACTTTATATCCATTATAAAATATAGGTATGTATCAGAGTTTGTGAGCCTAACCAGTTTTGGATCTTTTTGAATTTGGGGCAGTTTGAAATCGGTTATTTTTATTTAATATCAAACAGAAAACACCGGTTTACAGGCATAGTTTCAGCAACTTTACCGTGTCCGGAAAAAGTGTCAATGAAAAATGCGACACTAAGAAAATGTTTTAGATCCGAGTGTCGAATTTTAATTGCCAAAATAAGAGTTAAAAGTTCCAAAATTAGGGGTAAAGTCTTCGGCTCGGAGCTTCGTACTGTTTCCATTTGCTCGCACATTCATTTTTTACTATTTATGCAAATTGTGGAAAATGTGGAAAAACTGAATTCTAAAATCACCAAAAATTTTA
>MEIZ01000063.1:0-15172 GCA_001723225.1 Globodera ellingtonae
TCTGGCTTTCCAAATCGTCTGACAATCGCCATAGCATCTTGAAAGTGCTTGTCAACATATCTTGGACTATTTGTCACCGATGGAGGAAGAATAACTTCCTTCCAAGCGGCTGACTTGTTGCTTCTGCTCGTCTCTGTAACATATTGTCAATGTTCTTATATGCTTCTGCTAAAATCTTTTT
Organism: Globodera ellingtonae; assembly: GCA_001723225.1. Taxonomy (NCBI): domain Eukaryota; kingdom Metazoa; phylum Nematoda; class Chromadorea; order Rhabditida; family Heteroderidae; genus Globodera; species Globodera ellingtonae. Next base: position 182 of record MEIZ01000063.1, read on the forward strand.
CTGATTATTTCTAATCCAATTCATTCTATCTCCTTCAATCTTTACATATTCGTCAACACAATACTGTTGAAAAAGTTTGCCGCCATATAAAATGGGGTTAAACTCTTTCTCTCTGATTGCTAAAGTATAACTCACATACTGTAATCGAGTCACTCTTCTATTACTATTTCTCTGTTTTATTTCAGGGTGCCAACCAAACGTACCACACGGGTAGAACAGCGGGTATGTCATTGGTGTGACCATTCTGTCAGTACTACCCAAAATTTTCAACTCCTTTCCACGTTCTCGAACAACAATCTTAGCATTTGGTACTTCACCATCTGCTCCAGGTACATAAACAGCTGCCACTTCATTGGCTCTTGGTACATTATAACCTAGTCTTTTATCCATTTGTTTTCCAGTTTCAAACAATAACTTTATTTCGGCAGGGGCTCTGACTTCTCTCCTAGCTCTTTCTAATTCAATATCTTCTTCATCTTTCATCATCATATATGCCTCCGCGAAAGGATTCACATTTCTTATTACTTCATATACAGTTCTAAGCAACTGAAAATCAACGCCAGCATTGGCTTGCCTCAGTGCACTCATTGCTTGTGCTGTGTCTACGATGAATATCTGCCCGTAGGCAGGTTCATCGCCATGGTCTGGATTCAATGCTACATTCATTTTGTGATAAATCTGGCCATAAATGCGAAAGCAATATGGCCCTCTGTTATTTGGATATTTATATCTAAGCGGGTTCATTGAGGCAAATGACACACTGCTATTCAAATGTCTAATATTCTCAAAAAAGTTCATGTGCCTTGCGTCAAATTTTAAAAACAGGTCCCTTAAAGCTACAGGAAAATCCTGCTCAGGTATGTGTGGCAAAACAATTTTGCCATAATGGCAACAGTCTTTAAAAACATTTCCACGTCCAACCACTTTTTCTTCAAAAAAATGCAAACCATTACAAAACTCACAATTGACCTTCATTGCGCTAAGCCTATGTTCTGTTGCATTAACTGCGTTTTCTGCTGCATATATTCGTACCACCCCTTGTAGTGAGGCTCTATATCTAGTTCTGTCTTGTTCTAGGTGCATTTGTCTTCCAAAAACAGACTCAGTGAGCCGCAAAATTTTTTGCCGATTCATTTGGTTGTCAAGTCTAGTTTGTCTTTGTAGCTGAGACTCAGCTTCTCTTTCCAACCGGTGGCTATTCCTTTGACTGTCAATTCTAATCTGTCTTTGTATCTGAGACTCACCTTCTCTTACTGATCTTTGTTTAATTATTTGTTTATCTAATCTCATTTGCCTTTGGACCGATGACTCATTCGCTCTTGACAGAGCTTTTTTTCTTGCTTCAATTGTTGCTACCGTCGGTACAGAATCAAAAGCCTCAACAGGTACTGCTCCAGAAGGGCCCGCCGTTTGGCTATCAGTAATCAAAATTACAGGTCTATTATTCAAATCAATATCATTTTCAAAAATTCTCATTCTTTTTGCATAACTATGCTCTTCATCAATCAATTCTATTGCTCTTTCAATACTATCATTATCCGTGTCTTCATTATCCATATTCATAGTTTTTAAATGTATTACTGCTGAAAACAAGTATTGAAATAAAATGAAAAAAAGAAAACAATATTTGCTAAAACAACGGAAAGTTTCTCGAAATTAATAGCAATTATGTTTATACTTTGTCTTAAATGCATGCGTCAACGGATAACACACAAAAGCGAAGCTCCTTATTACCAGAGACCAACAAAACAAAAAGTAAACCCGTTGTTAACAAACATTTAGAAAACTGAAAGTTCATGTGGATACCAATTATTTTTTTTGAGACTTAGAAAAAACCTGCGAACATTCTTCACTCTTTCTCTTTACCGGCGTCACTAAAATTCCATCCAAATCACTCTGCAATTGCAAATGYAAACATCCGCAGACTGTGCATAGATTTGCAGGCACTCATCTAAAAAGAACAGACACTTAAACCGATCGAGAAGAAAAACCAAAACAAAATCAGAAACATCCTGTAAATTTTTTGGCGATATTAGTCTTTTTCAAACTTTGAAACTGCTTTGAAGGCACAGCGCTTAATATCAAGTTTGATGGTTGTCGTTTTTCATTCACGCTAGAGTTGATCTTTACAAAAATTCGAAAGTCAGCTGTTGCAAAGCGAGATAAAAGAAGTCGGAAAATTGGTTCTTCTTAAGSCAGGACATTTTTAGAGGCGGCTTATATGCTTATTATTTTTATATTGAAAAACCTTCAATCTTTCCAAAGCACTTTGTCAATTGAAGCTGATCATTTCGCTTCAAATTGCCAATCGGCTAGTTGATCGCCCTTGACAAAAAGATCCGCTCCAGCTCCGTCTCCGACAGCCGCAACAAACGTTTCCCCAAGAACCGAAAATGGAGTAGTCAAGATGCACTTAACTTCTAAAAGAAAAAAGAATAATAATAAGCACATAAGCAACCTGTAGAAATGTCCTGGTGCAAGAACAAAACTTTCAGCCTGCTTTATCTCGCTTTCCAACAGCTGCACTTTCGAGTTTTTGGTAAAGATCAACTCAAACTCGAACGGAGTTTGAAAAAACGTTTTCCCATCAAACTTGGGATTGATGCGCTGCGGCTTCAAAGCAGCTAGTTTCAAAATCTGGAAAAAAAACTAATTTAACATCATCAAACAGAAAATTTACATTTCCTAACACGCACGCGTTGAATAAAAAGCTTTGAGTATTTGGATTTTGAACTCCTTCAAAAGTACTAAGCATAGTATTGGCAAAAAAAGGCAATCTAAAAACATATAGTTCCATTCATATAACGTTATAAAAAGTAAGACAAAAAAATCCACATGAATGCTCAATCTACAAAATAGGAGTTGCGCATATTGAAAGTCAAGAATACTTTGACTTTTGCATTTGTTTTAATCAAAAAAGGTAATCTTCTTCTAAATATGTAAAGAAAACCTTAACTTAAAAACAAACGAAAATGGATTAAATAAATGCAAAATTCGTTGAAAAACAAAATCGTTTGAGAAAGTACTTCTAGCTGTAAAAAAAAGCAAAAGAAAATCATCAATACAAAAAGTACAACTTTCATCGTCTTAAGCATTGAATTCAAACACAGAATTTTCAAACATTTATTTTTACGCGAAAATTCCCCGCTAATTCAAATCCCCAACCACGTCAGGACAAACATCCAAACAGGAACTAGAGTGCGGCAAAATCGCATTTGCGGGATCCCGCTGCGGGATTTTTTTCCGCAAGCCGTGCGGGAGCGGATTTGCGGGATAAATCCCGCAAAATCCCGCAATCCCGCAAATCCCGCATTTTAAATTTGCGGGATCCCGCGCGGGATTGCGGGATTTTTTCAAAAAAATCAAAACACCTTTCACTTAACCGAATCGTTCAATTTTAGTATKTTTTGYATGCTCTTATTTGTCTGAAACTACTTGTAACTWGGGCCGGGACCGGGGTTTTAACCCGGGACCGGAACCGTGAAAGCCGGGATCGGAATTTTGACTTWTTAAAAACCGAGATTGGGATTAACAGGGATTGACAATGGGGGAATTTTTTTTGTTCAAACATTTTTTTCGAAAATTACTTTATGAATAATGCAATAAAAAGTGGAAAACACACCCCTAAACAACTTTTTTTTTGGCTTGCCCTCCCGCCCCCTCCCCTGAAAAAATTTTCTGGCTAGCCTTGGGGTCGGCGGTGCCGATAGGCGCCGCCGAGAAAATTTTGAAGATTTTAACGATATTTGTTAAGGGAATTGCACCCTAAAATTAAAAAATACGGTAATTTTTTGAACCTTTTTAAGAATCGGAGGGGAGGGCAGGCGGTGCCGACAGGCGCCGCCGGTAAAAATTTTTGAGTTTTTTGATGGAATTTGTTATAATGGCCCAATTATTAATTTTGCAAAACGAGAGGGTTCCCCCTATGGTTTTTTTACTCAAAAAATATTGGGAGGGCCATGACCCCCCTCGGCCCCCCCCTGGCTACGGGCCTGGTCTTTTCTATGGTTTTGGGATTCGTCCAACCAAAAAAAAGAAAAATCCAAAAAGTAAAAAGATGCCAAAAAAATTTTTAAAGATTGAAAAAATTAAGAAGAAATTGTTTAATTTTGTACCAAATACTCACTGAAAGCTATTAAAATAAAGTTAAACTGTAGGGGTTTGAACCCCAACCATCAAATCTTACGGACAGCACCAGTACCACTTAACCACCCTATGTCTTGATTCTTAACCAAAAATCCCACCCACCTTGGTACTTTAATTTGAATGATTTGGCAAAATGTCAATCCTAATTTTGAATAAATGACATTATTCACTAACAAAATGATCAATCCCGCAAATCCCGCACCTAAATTGCGGGATCCCGCTGCGGGATTTTTTTTTGAAATCTTTGCGGGAGCGGATTTGCGGGATTAATCCCGCAAAATCCCGCAATCCCGCAAAACGCAAAAAATGCGGGATTGCGGAGCGGGATCCCGCAAAATCCCGCGCGGGATCCGCTCCCGCGCCGCACTCTAACAGGAACTCTTCTTTTTATATATAGATAGTGTTTAAAAGTTCGTGATTTTTTGCATTTTTTTTCTTGCCTAAAAGTAGCAGTCTTGCTCTGCTCAGGGGCTTACGCCTAATAAGGAAAACCAGCCCGTTGAATGATTTTGAGGCAAAATTGAATTTTTTAAATTTCGAAAAAAATGTTAGAATTGGGTCCGGGTTCGAAATAGAAGATTCGAATTCACGCCTGCAAAAACCTCCGAGTATTCATAGAAGTCCTTGCTCAATTTCGTATCAGGGATGTAACCTGATGCCAAAAAAAAACCCCGGAAATTTCTAATCTCAAATCTGATTTCTAATTTTTTTAATTTGTTTTTCGTCCTTTTGTGATGCAGTTTTTGCCATTTTTATTAACGAATTCCGTCAAAAACCAAAATTTCCCGGAACTTTTTTTTCCGAAGATTACATTCGGGCTACGAAAGTGGCCGCTAAGGAAGTCGGAGGAATTACGCAACCCTCGCCTAATTTGAGCACTTTTCTTGCATGAATTCGTCTTCTCCCCCATCCGCTGTTGGTGTTGTTCCGCTTTTCTACAAAGACAGGCCGGAATGGGCCGACATGAAACCCATCTACAACAGTGCCGAGGAGAATGCGGTTGTCCGGATTGCCACCAGCGATGAATGTTCGTTCGTTCACTAAAAAATCGTTTTTTGTTTTGTTTATTGACTTTGTTTTTTAAGGGTTTTTTTTTATTATTTTCAAAACAAAAAAGTTTAAGCCTTACCTGTTTTTAGTCAACGATGTATTTGCCTATTTGCGCGCGGCACTGAACGCCAACGAGTTGAGTGAACGGGCACTTGAACTGACACAGACGTGCATTTCGCATAACGCCGCCAATTATTCTGTTTGGTGTGCGAATTTTTTGCAAAATTATTTTTGGCGCAATTTCGAAGAACGTTTGGAAATCTTGTCATGTCTCGAAATTTGTTAAAAACAAATTTTTGTCTCTAGCTACGAAGATCGGTCAAAATCTGTCAAAAAATTGTTTGATTTGAGAATCAAATTTTTGCAGGCAATATCGGCGTGCCATTCTGCGCGCGCTGAACAAAGATGTGGCGAATGAATTGCGCTATTGTGAAGAGGTTATTCTTGACAATCCGAAGAACTACCAAGTTTGGTTGGCATTTTTTTAAAAAAATCTAGCATTTTTTGTGAATATAAATCCCCCCCCCCCATTTTTAGGCACCATCGAAAAGCATTGGTTGATGAATCGGGCATTTACGGCGCTGAACTTTCCTTTGTTGCCCAACAATTGCAGGAGGAGACAAAAAATTACCACGCATGGCAGCACAGGTTTAACCATTAAAATTGTTTTTGACAACAAATTGACCCATTTTCAATACTTCCATTNGATGTGTATAAGAGACAGAATTCAGGGCCGTATCTAGAAAAAAATTTTCGGGGGAGGGGAAGTCGATTCTTAGGGGTGTACTTTTTCCTTTTTATTGCATTTTTGTTAAGCAATTTTTCTCGACTTTTTGAAGGGTGCATTTTCCGTTTTACTTCATTTTTTGGAGGGTAAAAAATTTTTTACGGCTTATCTCCCATTGAAATAATGTCGCAAATTTTCTATTAATTTCTGAAATTTTGAAAATTAAGGCAATGGGTGGTCGAACGGTTCGGTCTGTTCAGCCAACAGGAGATGGACTTTTCCACCGTTTGTCTGTTTGAGGATGTGTACAACAATTCGGCATGGAATTACCGGTACTTTATCGGTGCTCAGCTGAGCGACTGCTTCACCAACGCGGAATTCATGGAACGCGAAATCGGGTTTGTTGCTTCTTTTCTTGCTAAATTTAACTCTTTTATTGAAACAAAAATAGATAAAGCCTGCTTAAGTTGGTTTTGGGGGTTACACTACGTTTTGCCACCCCAGCAAAAATGTTACGTTTTCCTCCGTTACGTTTTGGCAATGTTACGTTTTTTTGAATGATTTTGAGGTCAAAGATTCCGAAAAAATTTTGGAATCGAAAACCCTTCGAAATTCGGGTCCGGAGTTTGAATTGATCGAATTTAAGTTTTTGCTGAGGTGGCAAAGTGTAACATTTTTGCTGAGGTGGCAAAGTGTAACATTTTTGCTGAGGTGGCAAAATGTACGGACACCGGTTTTGGGTAAACAGAAAAATTTATAACCGACAAAATTAACTGTTTTTTGGGTGAACAAACCGACCGGGGGAGGGGGGTTGGGCAACATTTTTGTACTAAAAATTACTCAAAAATTATTTATGGCAACAATTTTGTCTTGGCTTTTAGGTATAAATCGATATTTTTTGCAGTTACACTTTGGACTGCATCAAAAAGGCGCCCGGAAACGAAAGTGGCTGGAGTTACTTGTCCGGGTACAGCTTTTTTGATTATCAATAATTTTTTTTAGAAACTACAATTCTAAATCAATAAAAATTTACGCTTTTTTTAATTTTTCCGCTACATTTTTGATCAGTATTCTCATCAACGACCCGTTGGGTGCTGACCGTCCCGAAATTGTTCGCTGCTGTGACGAACTGCTTGCCCGCCAGCCCCCGTGCAAGTCGTCCCATTTGTTCCAATTTCTCATTGGCAAAATTGGGGACAAATTGCGTCAGAGTGCGGTGTCCAATGAATGCCAGTTGACGGAGCTGACCCGAAAGGGCAACCAGGTGTGATGAAAATTTCTTGAAAATCATGCGGAATTTGATTATTTTTCACTTCAGTATTTGGACATTTTGGAGCAGGTCGACCCGATTCGGCACAATTTTTGGACGTACCGGCGCACTCAGCTTCAGGATTTGGCTGGTTCAGTGAAGCTCAGCGCCTGAGAAAGCAAAGAGGGAGCGAAACATTCATAAAAATTATTCGTTTTTTCAATGTACCCTTTTTAAATAAATTTGGGTTATTTTATATATTTGTCAATAAGCATTTTTTTACTATACAACGACTCATTGGTCGATTTATTTTTTAATATATTTTGTTTTCAATACTTAACGTTTAAACCGATTAGTTCTCTCTCCCAGCCAACAAATTTTGATGGGTTTTTCTGTTGCCGGCGGTGCGTTTTCCTCCCCGTCAGCGTCAAGCAGTTCAACGGAAAAGCTTCTGCAGGTTGGCGAAATGCAATTAGACAAATATTTCTGTCCGTTGTTTGCTAATTGTAAAGCGTTCAGGTTGACATTTTCCCGTTGAATTCGCCGCCGCGTGCCGAGAATGTCGGGGGGTACCGATCATGGTCCGATTCGCGTCGTGTTCGCATTGACCCGTACTGGGGCGGTCACCAGCTGCCGGACATTATGCGACTGATCGGTAGCGAACTCAGCGAGCCGTACTCCTTCTACACGTACCTCTACTTCACGCACCAGTGGCCCGAATTGTGTGCTCTGGTATGTCAACAAAAATTTATTCTTTAAATTTGACATTTTCGATACTTTTTGTGCTTATTTTTTTGACATGGCGAAAACATTGCCCCCCTCCCTAAAAGGCCGTCGACTGTGACAATGAGGCGATTGTGGGCGCCGTCCTGTGCAAGATGGAGGACCAGCATTTGCCGGATTGCGCCGGCTCCGTTCTGTCGCGGGGTCAGTAAAGTGCATGCCTAAAGGCTGTTTGTTGGGACTGTTCGGGCATCGGCGGGCCAGATCAAAATCAAGGCCGATTGGGCGGGCTTGATCAAAATTAAGACCGATTGGGCGGGCCTGATCAAAATCAAGGCCGATTGGGCGGGCTTGATCAAAATTAAGACCGATTGGGCGGGCCTGATCAAAATCAAGACCGACTGGGCGGGCGAGTCCCTGATCAAAAGATAAAAATCAAAACTGATCGGAGTTGTTCAGTTCAGTTGTAGCCCTCCCCCCCCCCGCTCATTATGATTAAACAGAGACATGTTTACTTCAGTTTTTCGAGCAGTTCGCCCTTCCATTTCCAGGTTACATTGCCATGCTGGCGGTGGAGGAAACCTATCGGGGCCATGGCCTGGGCATTCGGCTGGTTCGCACTGTTATCGAAATAATGCGTGAGAAGGGCTGCCACGAAGTGCGTTTTTTGTTGTTGTTTTATTTTACATTTTGGCCGATTACGCCTTCATTTTTTGGATTTTATGAGAAATTCTTTAATGGAGTGAGGCTAGTCTGAGAATTTTGTGAAAATTTCGTGAAATCTTTAAAAAAATTTTTCTTCTCCTGGGAATACCAACAAAAAAAAATCGCGCACTTTTTTCACAGGTTGTGCTTGAAACGGAGGTGACCAACGCGCGTTCGTTGAGTTTGTATGGTCGGCTCGGCTTTATCCGTGACGCGCGTCTGTCGCGTTACTATTTGAACGGTGGCGACGCGTTTCGACTCAAATTGTTTCTGGAACAGGCGGACGAGTGGCCGTTGTTGACGGCCAACGACGACGCATCAGCTGTCTCTTATACACATCTAGATGTGTATAAGAGACAGCCCAAAAATGTCTGAAATCTGAATTCCGCCCGTCTCTGGGGTGGGGGTCAATGGCTTTTTCGGCATTAAATTTTAAAGAATTCCCGCATTGTTTATAGTGAACACGCTAGAGGGGACGAGTGTAGGAGGCGCCACAGCAGATGAAGAAGATGAAGCGGGACAGTTCACGGATGAGCCATGTTGTTCTTTGTCCCTCAAATGCTCAAAATCCGTTCTTGCGGCAGTGAGCAGCCGCGTTACAATTAGCTGATTACATTTTTATACGCGCTCACATACACATTGTTTGTTTTACAATTTTACGTGATAAAATATGTGCCACTCATTCACTGTCTGTCTCGCTGTGCTTGGGATTTGTAAGAAAAAAAGCAATTTTTTTGTCCGGTTTTTCTTTGCGGCAATGCCAGCACTGGTGCTGCTGATTTCGCACCATTGGTCCCTCCTCTCACAATCGCTAACAAAAATTATTATCTTCAACACGTCGAGTTCGCCAAGTTCAACACATCATTTATAGACAGATGAGAGGAATTGTTCAAAAATCTCCATTTTTGGCAATTTTTAAACCTCCAAAAACAGGTTTAAAGGTCGAGCGCGCTAAAATTTCAAGTTTTTTAGCGCTTAAGAAACCCTATAAAAGTGGTTTTGGGTCATTTCCTTTCTGGGCCCTACGATCAACATTTGCCCAAATTTAACCCGTCCTTTATTTTTAAAATTTAAAACTGATGAATAGATCGGCGGCGATCACTTCAGTGCCCACACTTCAATGCCAACACTTACTCAATCAAATCAAGATATCAAGATTTTCAAAATCCTAGATGTAATCAGATCTTAAAAATATTGTCAGATTCGTGATCAGCACCCTTGAAAACCGCATATATGATGTTTCCAACAAATTTATCCGAATCTGACCTCCATTTTGACCAATTCCGAACCCCGAACCCGGGTTCGAACATTTTTTCGAAAATTTAAAAATAGTTTTCTAGGGGCTTTCTGGGCTGTAGAAGCCGAATCTGACATCCATTTCGTCCAATTCTGAATCCCGGACCCGATGCATGCTTTTTGAGAACGATTTTGAGCCCCAAAATTGATTTTAGAAATTTTTTAAATTTTCGAAAAAATGTTCGAACCGTGTTCGGGGTTCGGAATTGGTCAAAATGCAGGTCGGATTCGGATTCTACGCCCTTGTATACCCCTAAAAAACTTTTTATCGACTTTTAAAAAACTTTTTTGTTTTTTTCGGTATTTCGTGGTTTTTTGGCTTAGTCGGTGTTTCGTGGCTTCGGTGTTTCGTGGCTTCGGTGTTTTGTGGGGCAGCGATTTTGGCGTTCTTAAGAAATTTTTTGAAAAAAGCGCAAAATAATCACAAAAGTTCAAAAAAGTCGTCAAAAATGCCAAAATGGTCACAAAAGTTCAAAAAAGTCGCCAAAAATGCCAAAATGGTCACAAAAGTTCAAAAAAGTCGCCAAAAATGCCAAAATGGTCACAAAAGTTCAAAAAAGTCGCCAAAACGCTTGAAAATTTGGAAATATATCTCATCACCAATTTTAACCAGTGTTGAATGAACTTGAAGAATTTTGGGAAAATTTTATATTGAATTTGGAAAAATTTATGTGCATATTTTTTCATTTTATGTGCATATTTTGCAATTTTTGGTGCATATTTTATGCGCTTATTTCAAGATTTTATGTGCATATTTTTGGACACCCTAGTGGTCACTGAAGAGATCGGACGGGGTGACAACCCACCGATTTAATTGCCTCAATTAAAGTAAAAAAGGATTGAGGGGAGGGGATAACTTAAACTTTCTTTTCACAAATGTGGAGAGGAGAAGCATTTGAAAATACCCAATTTGAGGGGGGGGAACGGACGGAGGACGATTCGTTCCCGGCCGATTCGTTCACCCCCGATTCGTTCCTCTTTTCAGAAGTTTTTTCATTATAACTTCTTCCAAATTTAACCAAATCAAACATAGAAACCCGGTAATAGACATTTGATCAATTCAAATTTTTCAAAAAATCGATTTTCTAAATTTTACATAAAACTTTCCTGTAAAATGGATTAATCATGCCCAACATTCTCCCAAGAACAAAAAATTTTCATTCCAAGCTCACTCAAAATCACTTAAGCAAGATAGGTAGGTGGTACAATAGGTTTCAGAAAACGAAAAAGCAAAATTTATAAAATTTGTTACTTTTTGCTAAGAACATCTAAATTTTGAGGGACTCGCGCTGAATTTGGCATACCTAATGACCTCTCCCCGCCATTAAATTTTTTTTTCAAAAACACGCTAGTTCCCTTGTTTTTTCTTGTTTCCTAAAGTACGGGTAGGGAGCGCAATATCAACATTTTTGTTGATATTAAATAAATATCAACGTAATTTGCCCGATTTTGGCTCTGACCGCTATGCCCGATATTTTCTAAAATAAATTTTAAACTGTTAGTTCATTGCCTTTTTAAAACCAAATTTCGAGGATTCAAGCCCCCATTTCTAGTTTATGTACTTGTTTTCTGATGAATTTGCAATATAAAATTCTTTAGGATGCAATGCATTATTGTCGTCTACTTTCCCAGACATTAGCTGCTGTTGACTTATTCAGAAATTTACACTTTGATTCCATTTTCATGAGCGAATTGCCATCTCTGAAAATTGGTAGGCTTTTGTATTTATTTATGCTTTCATAAATTTAATAAAGTGTAACAGGTGCTAAAAAATTGGCGCAGGTGACGGAATTGAGTGTTCCGGCAGTCACACAACCGTTGCTGAACATCAACATTGAACAAAATGAGCAAGTAAAGTCTTTTTGGTGTAATAGTCGGGCTGGTCCACCTCCATTTAGACCAATTTGAACTCCCCGTACTCGAACACGAACAATTTTTGGGAAATTCAACCCAAAATCAATTTTGTCCTTAAATTTATTTTAATAAAGCACGAAATTAGAACAAAAAGGCAAATAAAACGGAGATTCGTTCTTTTTGAATGATTTGAGGCCAAAAATTGATTTTTGTAAAATTTGGAATTTCCAAAAGTTGTTTGAATTCGGGATTGATGTTTTTGTACATGAACTCTTGGACACAACAGAGTTTTTAAAATTGGATACTGAAGATATTGTACATTTACAAATTTGTCTCATTTTCTTTTATTGGTCAAAATTTCCACTTTTCAGTCAATTTCGGCTGATTTGCGTGCACTTTGGCAACGCGGTGCGGCCATTCCCACCGCTTTTGGTCCGTTGGTGCGCGCGCGCGTGTTGCACAACGCGTGCGTCAGTCGCAGCGACACGGGCCGAATTGGCAAAACGAAATGGGAATTGGAGTTGGCACTGATAGGCGAAGTCGAAAGCCGCGAGGGCGGCGGCAGCGGTGTTGGAGATGTTCAACTACGTGAACAACTGCTCGCCAACTGCGATGCGGGCGACTCTTTTAACGTTTTGTTCGAGAATCCCGAGGACGAGGTGCACTTTGTGCTTCAGAGGTTGATTTTCATGAAGTTGCAACAAACATTTTTCGGTACTTCTCAAGTCTGTGTCCTATATTTGGGTCAAATTTTAACAAAGGCTAAGATTTGACAAAATGTTCGAATTCTGGGGCCGGGATTCGGAATTGCTTGATACAGAGATCAGATTCGGATTCTATGCCCCCCAAAAACCCTTAAAAACGTTTTTTCCTAAGACTTTAAATTGTAAAAATTTTAAAATTTGACCCAAATATAGGATNCTTTTAAAATGAGGCCAACATTTGACTAAATGTTCGAATTCTTGGGTCGGGATTCGGAATTGCTTGATACAGAGATCAGATTCGGATTCTATGCCCCCCAAAAACCCTTAAAAACGTTTTTTCCTAAGACTTTAAATTGTAAAAATTTTAAAATTTGACCCAAATATAGGATTGTTTTTTTTCTTGGAATTTTATTATTTTTTGGACGCTTTAGCTTTCCATTCTGGCCAAATTTACATACATATATAGTATTTAAATCTCTAATTTTTTTTTTTTTGAAGATTTGAGCTCAAAAATGTTGAAGTCGTATGGGCGATTCGGCACTCGTCAATTTCGGCAACTTATTTTGGCATGTTTTTTGTTGTTGTCGTGTTCACAAGAAAACTGTTCAAATTTCAGATATTGCTGCTGCAAAATTCTTCGAATCGAAAATGTTTGCCGGACGACAAACAGCAGATGATCAGAAGGCCGAAGTTCGAGCTGACAGGTGTTCATAATTCAGCGATTTACTTTAAATTTTTTGCCCTATTTAATCCATTTTTGCAACAAAAAAATGTGAACGAAAACTTTGCTTTTGAATTGAATATTTTTATGAAATGACATGAAATTGGTCTTTCTTTCCGAACGCAAAAGGTACACGAGTGTGGTGATTCAACACGTTGACAGCGTCGAATCGACAAAAAACATTGACGACAAATCTTTCCGCGAGAATTATGGCACAGCTTTGGTGCGATTTGATCATTGATGCCAGCGGTGTGGTGCCAAACTCAGCTGTGGAAGCGGAACTGCCCAGATGTCCGTGCCGGAAATGGATATGAACTTAACCTGGAGTGTGGGATTTTCGGGGGACAAAATGCTCAACTTTGGTTACTCTCAAGTTCGAGAAATTCAAAAGTGTATCGGAGACCGGAATTCGTAAAATTTCTGCATGAGTCCGAATTGATGTTCTCTACTTTTACTCTAATAAACTGTCAGGACAAATGTGGAGGACGTGTTCGCTGCGGGCGATGTTTGCACACCAAGTTGGGGAACAATTGGAATATATTTTTGCTTTTAACTCCGAGATTCTTGAAGATTTACTTGACTTCATATTCCAAACCCGCTAAAACAAAATGGATTTTAAAGTCATTGTTCATTCAGATCCGACTTTGGACACAAGCTCGACAAATGGATCTGTTCTGCGCCCGTTGTATGCTCGTGGAGAACGGTGCGTATTCCGAATTAAACTGAAGCCTCAATTACTATTTTATGATTCGTAAACATATTCAGTTTTGCTGGACATCGCATTTGAACTTTTCTCCCACGTGACCAGCTTTTTTGGCTACAAGATTGTGCTGCTCGGAGACTTTGCCGGCGATCGGCTCACCAAACCGTTCGAGAACAACTACCGCATCACGGAGGGGCATGAGTATGTGAAGGTGTTGACAAAGGACCACCATGTGCACGGAGCGGTGCTGATCGGCGAGACGGACTTGGAGGAAGCGATTGAGAATTTGATCATGAACCAGACCGACATCAGTCAAATTGAGCAGCAACTGCTGGACCCGGACATCGATCTTGAAGATTTCTTTGACTGATGATTGAGAATGTTTTGGGACGATTTAAACAATTTGTCAAAAAAACTTATCAATGAACAAACAAAAAAGAATTCGTCCTAACAGCTAGGCACTGTCACTAGCAGGGACGTAGCTAGAAAAAAAATGTCCAAGGGGGGCATTGATCCATCTGAGCGCGGCGCTCAAATGGCTTTCCCATTTGATCGCCAGGAGCGGCCCGGCGGTGCCGATAGGCGCCGCTGGGAAAATTTTTTTTGATTTTTGATGGCAATTTGTTAAGAAAATTGATCAAAAAGTTGTAAAAGTGTAAAACAATAGGGTCCCCCCTCTTGAGTGGCCCCGTGATGGTCCAAATAGTCGCTGACGGTCTGCTCCGGGTTCAGCATGAATGCCTGGTGCGGCCAATCTGAACGCCGGCCAATTCGTCTAAAATGTGCTCAAATTGTTTGTACAATTGCAGCAAGGTGAACATTTGAAAATGTGATGTTTTAGCGATGCTTTTTGGTTTGAATTTTTTTTTTGATTTTTAAGGGTACACTTTCCGTTTTTTACTGCATTTTTTTAAGAAATTTTGGGAATAAGTGTCTAAAACAGGGCCGTAGCCAGAAAAAATTTTCGGGGGGGGGGGCAAACCAAAAAAAAAGTCGACTCTTAGGGGTGCATTTTTGGGGTGTATTGCATTTTTCTTAAGCAATTTTTTGCGGAAAAAGTTGTATTTTAGGTTTGTATTTTTTGGTTTTATTACATTTTTTCTTAAAAAAAAA
>MEIZ01000063.1:26276-49232 GCA_001723225.1 Globodera ellingtonae
GAATTTGCAAAATAAACGCTTTGTTCATGTGCAACCAGCTTCAAGTTGCGGGTAGAAAATGACGAGTTTTTGATCCCGATTTGTAATTTAGTATTTTGGGTATTTCAATCTCTTATAAATCATAATTGGAATGATGTGGAGAAGCATCATTTCAGTCCATCTTCCGTTTCGCCATGCGCCGGCACGATCCATCTTTGTCGGCATGCTACGGCTGAAGCAAATTTGGCGGAAATTCAATCTCAGCCGCCAACAATCAGCAAAGAGGCAAGCAAATTTAAATTGTGTGAAGGAAAATAAGTCACATTGATCACTGCCAGGCGCTGTACAGCTACGTAAAGTGTCGCAAGGCGCTGTTGGCTTGTGGCGGGGAGCACAACTTCGAGCAGGCACTGCGCTGGATCAGAGAGACGGCCGTCAAGGAGGGCTGGGACAAAGCTGCAAAGTGAGTGAATGCTACGCGCCCGACACTACAGCTGAGTCGGCCTCCCACCCCCTCCCCAAAAAATTTGCTTCTATAGCTGTCTTTTAGAGCAACAACTTTCTATTTTATTGGTTTGACCATTTAATAGTGTGGTGTTGATCATTTTTGAAAACTTTATACCTAAAGAACAAAAAATGTTAAATTTAACCAACAAATCAGTGTTTTTGTTGATCAATTTCTGCAACTTTTTGTTATTTTAGAACAAAAATTAACAAATTTAGATTGAGCACTCGCGTAGCATCACAAGGCCTAATAGGTTTTGCATCGTCCGCCAACAACAATGCTTCCGTCCTTATTGAGCTTAATTGCGAGACAGATTTTGTGGCGAGGAGTGCGGAATTCAAGAATTTGGTTTTCAATTTTTTTAAAACAAAAATACACTAATCCCCTTCAATATTTCGATTTCAGATCGTGGAATTGGTGAACGCCTTGCAGAAGTGCGCCTCCAATATGTCGACATCGATTGACGGGTCGAAATTGAGCACAACAAACATTGGTGTGGTGTTCCATTCGCGCAATTTACAGTTTTTTTTTCTCACAATTTTGTTCAGAACCCAACAAATTCAACGTGGACGATGGACGGACAGCTGAGGAGGCAATTGTTGCCACCGTCGGGAAAATTGGCGAAAACATTCGGCTCGCCCGTGCAGCGATTATTTCTGCCCCAGCATCGGCCCAACTTTACGGCCAGACTCATCCCAAAGGTTCCATTTTTTGCAAAAAAAAACAGCAACCCGGGAATTGGGTTAAAAAAAAATTGGTTTTAAGAAATGGGGTTTTTGATATTTTTTTAAACTTACAAATTAGATCACTCTTTTGGAGAAAAAAACAAAATCAAAAAAAAGTTGATAGAAGGCATTCATTTCGAAAATAGAATTAGAGCGACTTTTTAGTCAATATAAATCAATATTCCAGTTTTTCCATAATAATCAAATTAAGACATTTTTCCGAATTTTCTTGGACCCTTTTGTTTTCCACTTTTACAATTTTTTGTGACTTATTTTCTTAACAAATTGTCATCAAAAATCAAAAAAATTTTCTCGGCGGCGCCTATCGGCACCGCCGACCCATGCACGCCACCAAAAGCAGAATTCGCAAAAAAATTTGCATTTTTGAAAAATTTGAAAATTGACAAAATTTTTAGAAATTTATGTTAAAAATTCTAAAAAAATTTACTGAAAATTGAACTTTTTTTTTTTAAGAAAAAATGTAATAAAACCAAAAAATACAAACCTAAAATACAACTTTTTCCGCAAAAAATTGCTTAAGAAAAATGCAATACACCCCAAAAATGCACCCCTAAGAGTCGACTTTTTTTTTGGTTTGCCCCCCCCCCCGAAAATTTTTTCTGGCTACGGCCCTGTTTTAGACACTTATTCCCAAAATTTCTTAAAAAAATGCAGTAAAAAACGGAAAGTGTACCCTTAAAAATCAAAAAAAAAATTCAAACCAAAAAGCATCGCTAAAACATCACATTTTCAAATGTTCACCTTGCTGCAATTGTACAAACAATTTGAGCACATTTTAGACGAATTGGCCGGCGTTCAGATTGGCCGCACCAGGCATTCATGCTGAACCCGGAGCAGACCGTCAGCGACTATTTGGACCATCACGGGGCCACTATTGGGGACTTTCTCCGTTCTCGAACTTCCCGCCCCGGTGCTCGACGGGTGCGCAGAATTTGCTGGCAAAAAACGATACGGTGCATGCTCACAATGGCTTCTTCGACTAACACCGGGTCAAACCGTTCAGGTGGGTTTTTTTCTTAGCATTTTCGCGTCATGTCCATGTTCTTGTTCCGCACATCACCCTCCACATGTTCAGCTCGTCCAGAAGGAGCCGTCCAAATTCCGCTTTTTGCCGCCATCGCTTGTCTCCGCCATGTCCTCCTCCGCCGCCAGCGCTGCTGACCACCGCCTGCTGCTGAACACGCCGCTGATGATGGTTGGCCCAGGCACCGGTGTTGCACCATTCATTGCATTTCTTCAGAAAATCAGGTTTCCCTGTTTTTTAATTTACAAAAAAAAAAACGAAATTGAACAATTTTGCCATTTGCATTTATTTTCAAAACAAATGTGATGAGAGGGGCATCTACAATAATTGCATTGTGTTTATTTTTAGGCATTGCATCCAACGAGTGGGAGGAGGAAGTGCGAATTGTGAACGGAATAAATGCTGTCCACTTCAGGCCCCCGCTCTGAGTTGGGCTTGCCCGAGACTCGGCTGGCCATCATTCCGGGCTGTGGTGGCACCCAGCGGTTGCCCCGTGTGGTTGGAGTGGCCAAGGCCAAGGAGCTGATTCTGACGGGCAAGAAAATTCGAGGCGAAGAGGCGGCACACATCGGACTGGTAGGGAGGGCCAGAAATTTTCATTTTTAAATTGTGAAATTTGCTTTTTTTTAAAGTTTTTTTTAATAAAAATATTATTTCTTTCAAAGCTCAACCATCTGGTGGACGACCCTTTTGCGAAAGCGTTAATAATAAAAAACATAAATGGACAAAAAAATGCTTTTTAATTTTAATTTATATCAAAGGCAAGCTTCTTCCATATGTTATTTCTTAACTGCCGTCTTTCCAGTTGATGCCGACAAAGGATCGCCTGGAGGCATTGGACGCATTCGCGCAGAAACGGCCTCCAAAATTCAAAGGCGAATAAGCGCGGGAGAATGTTTGTTGCGTTGTGCCGTTTCCGGTCGGTGTCTAGTCACAATAATCAATCGATCGGCAATGGACGGAGGAGAGGAAGCGCGAATAATTGTTTTCATTATGTAATATTTAACCCATTTTTGTTATGCCGCAAAATGCCTTTTTTTATATATATTTTTGTTTTCATTAAATCGTTTATTTCATCAAAAGCACATTCTTTCATTTGCCACGGGGATTAAAAACCGGCATTATATGTACCAGATGAGCAATGGGGACAACAAAAAAGCAAAATATAAAAAACAATCATTCAAATTACGACCAAACGTCTTCAATGAGACGCTCTTGCTCGCGCAGTTTCTTCAGCCATTCAATCGATTCGACGGTGGAAAAGCCTGAAAATAACAATTAAAGAGACGCTAAAGCGATCCAAAAAAAGAAAATCCATTATTTTGGATTCCCGGGCGATCGGAATTCTATCAGTTGCCGGAATGTTTCGATTCGGGCAGTCAATTAAAGATCGGATTTGAGGACTGATCAAAATCTCGATAAATCTCGAAAAATTAAACGAACGAAGATTCGTCCGAGATCACTGAAAAATCTTGGTAAAAATTGTTGATCGAGAATCTCCGAAAATCTCGTCGAGAATCACGATCGGTCCATTCTCTAATCAGAATCCACCCCAATAGAATCACCGAATTTGTCGGTTTTGGGATTGGGACCTTTGTGGCTTTGCAGAATGTCCCGCAGGCACATCCACAGCTCTCGGCTCATGTTCTTCACGTCCCCGCAGGCGTAGAACAGTCCGTCGGACTCCGTCAGAAAGTCGGCCACCTCTGCGGGGCGCTCGCGCAATGCGTCGTAGACACGCGCAGGTCGTCGCAACGAAGCCGACGAGGCGCCGGGACGCGACTCGCACAACACCAACTCACTGAGCACACCGTCGGCCACCATTTCGAGCAGTTCGGACATGAAAAAATTAAGTTTTTTACGCATTTCAAAAAAAATTCTACGGCAACTCGTGGAGCCCCCACTAAAATTCAAACTAATTACTTGAACAGAAATTCGTCCTCCAAATTGCTGGACGCATAGAACAGAACGCGCTTCACCCCGTTCCGTTCACAATTCGCACTTCCTCCTCCCACTCGTTGAATGCAATGCCTAAAAATAAACACAATGCAATTATTGTAGATGCCCCTCTCATCACATTTGTTTTGAAAATAAATGCAAATGGCAAAATTGTTCAATTTCGTTTTTTTTTTTTGTAAATTAAAAAACAGGGAAACCTGATTTTCTGAAGAAATGCAATGAATGGTGCAACACCGGTGCCTGGGCCAACCATCATCAGCGGCGTGTTCAGCAGCAGGRGGTGGTCAGCAGCGCTGGCGGCGGAGGYGGACATGGCGGAGACAAGCGATGGCGGCAAAAAGCGGAATTTGGACGGCTCCTTCTGGACGAGCTGAACATGTGGAGGGTGATGTGCGGAACAAGAACATGGACATGACGCGAAAATGCTAAGAAAAAAACCCACCTGAACGGTTTGACCCGGTGTTAGTCGAAGAACCCATTGTGAGCATGCACCGTATCGTTTTTTGCCAGCAAATTCTGCGCACCCGTCGAGCACCGGGGCGGGAAGTTCGAGAACGGAGTAGACAAAACGGAAGCGAATTGTTTCGTGCTGAGCGGCCAAGTTGCAGGCGAGGGTATAATGACGGGGCAACAGACGGGGAAGGCACTCTGAAAACGAAAAATTCCAGCAAATTTTTGGGACGTATGGGCTTGAGTTGGGTAAAAATCGTTATTGTTTTTACAAAATTTGGACAAATCGTCAACAAAAAATGCCATAGGGACAAATCGTCAAAATAAATGCCATAAGGACAAATCGTCAAAAAATGCCATAAAGACAAATCGCAAAAAAAAAAAATGCCATACCTATTAAACAACCCAACGGGGGTGAAAGTGACGGAAATTTGCACAGAATTTCAACCAATGAAATGTTGGGCTAAAACGGGGGAATTTTTAAACGGTTTTCTGATTTTTCAAAAAAAAAACCTGTCGAACAAATTTTGTAAATTCCGACGCGCCCTGAGCGCTGCACAACTCTAACAGTCGTCGACGTTCGCCCGTGTCTTCGGCGTGGTCGGCAAAGACGCGAAGAGCAAGCTTTAAATAAAACAATTCATTTTTCAAATTTTTGTTTAAAATAAAACGATCAGTGATCGATCGGGTCAACAATTTCAAAAATGAACAAAAAAAAAAATTTTTGAATTTAAATAAAGAAAGAAACTACTCGGGAAGGCGCCCGTCGAATGTCCACAAATTGGCTAAGCAATTGGCGGGGCGAACAATGGGACGGAAGATGGGCGAGTTTGGCGTCGCTTTCTGGCAATTGTCGCCGCACCTCAAGACNGCGTGTTCACTATAAACAATGCGGGAATTCTTTAAAATTTAATGCCGAAAAAGCCATTGACCCCCACCCCAGAGACGGGCGGAATTCAGATTTCATTAATTTAAGTCCTGTCTCTTATACACATCTAGATGTGTATAAGAGACAGCTACTTAAGTTTATGTCCTAATTTGGGTCAAATTTTTACAATTTAAAGTCTTAGGAAAAAACGTTTTTAAGGGTTTTCGGGGGGCATAGAATCCGAATCTGATCTCTGTATCAAGCAATTCCGAATCCCGGCCCCAGAATTCGAACATTTTGTCAAATCTTAGCCTTTGTTAAAATTTGACCCAAATATAGGACACAGACTTGAGAAGTACCGAAAAATGTTTGTTGCAACTTCATGAAAATCAACCTCTGAAGCACAAAGTGCACCTCGTCCTCGGGATTCTCGAACAAAACGTTAAAAGAGTCGCCCGCATCGCAGTTGGCGAGCAGTTGTTCACGTAGTTGAACATCTCCAACACCGCTGCCGCCGCCCTCGCGGCTTTCGACTTCGCCTATCAGTGCCAACTCCAATTCCCATTTCGTTTTGCCAATTCGGCCCGTGTCGCTGCGACTGACGCACGCGTTGTGCAACACGCGCGCGCGCACCAACGGACCAAAAGCGGTGGGAATGGCCGCACCGCGTTGCCAAAGTGCACGCAAATCAGCCGAAATTGACTGAAAAGTGGAAATTTTGACCAATAAAAGAAAATGAGACAAATTTGTAAATGTACAATATCTTCAGTATCCAATTTTAAAAACTCTGTTGTGTCCAAGAGTTCATGTACAAAAACATCAATCCCGAATTCAAACAACTTTTGGAAATTCCAAATTTTACAAAAATCAATTTTTGGCCTCAAATCATTCAAAAAGAACGAATCTCCGTTTTATTTGCCTTTTTGTTCTAATTTCGTGCTTTATTAAAATAAATTTAAGGACAAAATTGATTTTGGGTTGAATTTCCCAAAAATTGTTCGTGTTCGAGTACGGGGAGTTCAAATTGGTCTAAATGGAGGTGGACCAGCCCGACTATTACACCAAAAAGACTTTACTTGCTCATTTTGTTCAATGTTGATGTTCAGCAACGGTTGTGTGACTGCCGGAACACTCAATTCCGTCACCTGCGCCAATTTTTTAGCACCTGTTACACTTTATTAAATTTATGAAAGCATAAATAAATACAAAAGCCTACCAATTTTCAGAGATGGCAATTCGCTCATGAAAATGGAATCAAAGTGTAAATTTCTGAATAAGTCAACAGCAGCTAATGTCTGGGAAAGTAGACGAC
Organism: Globodera ellingtonae; assembly: GCA_001723225.1. Classification (NCBI taxonomy): domain Eukaryota; kingdom Metazoa; phylum Nematoda; class Chromadorea; order Rhabditida; family Heteroderidae; genus Globodera; species Globodera ellingtonae. Next base: position 33,120 of record MEIZ01000063.1, read on the forward strand.
AATAATGCATTGCATCCTAAAGAATTTTATATTGCAAATTCAGCTTCAGCAATTGCTGTACAAAAGCGTTGGAAATGGAAAAAATGTTGTTTATGGGTTACGTCAATTGTTTTTCATCGAATCCGTACTTTTTTAGTTCCCTGTTCCCGGAATTTTTATTTTATCAGGCTAAAAGTCCAAAATTTGGCAGGATGACATTTCGCCCACCGACATTTTGCCCACGCATCTCGCACACTATGTACGTATTTGCTTAGTGGGCGAAATGTCGCGTTTGTCGTGTTTTTTGGTAATGGGCGAAATGACTAGAGCCGAGATTTTCAAGTTTTAACATGTTTTTTTTGCGAATAGGGAATCATGAGAGAAGCCCGGAAATAGCATTCATTTTGAAAAATTTTACAATTAGAGCGACTTTTAAGTCAATATAAATCAATCAATATTTTGGCATTTTTGAGAATAAATCAATATTTCGCCATTTTTCCGTAATAAATCAATATTTTGGGCATTTTTCTTGAGAAAAATGCAATTTTTAGGCATTTTTACGAAAATTTTTGAAGAAATTCAATATTTCAGGCACTTTTTCCCAAAATTTCTTCAAAAAACGCAATAAAAACGACAAAATTTGACCCTGTAAATCAAAAAAAAATRTCAAACCAAAAATGCACCCCTAAAAATGACTTTTTCTTGGACCAAAAATGCACCCCCAAAGATCGACATTCTCCCTAAAATTTTTTTATTTATATTTTTTATAAAAATTTCCAAAACATGTGAAAAATAGTACATTTTCTATTCTGAGAGAAAAATTAATAAAAAAATGACAAATTTTGAAGGTTTTTACGCAAAATTTGACTTTAGTGGGCGAAATGTCGCGTTTGTCGTGTTTTTTGGTAATGGGCGAAATGACGGCGCCCCCAAAATTTTGGTGCAAATCTGATAATTAGAGCTGGGATTTTTAGGGTTTAACCCTTTTTTTTGCGGGTTTGACAATAGAAGCCCAGAAATAGCATTCATTTCGAAAAATTTTGGAATTAGAGCGACTTTTTAGTCCCTAAAAATCCCTATTTCGCCCTTTTTGAGAATAAATCCCAATTTCGCCGTTTTTGAGTTTTTAGTCCCCATTTTGGCACTTTTTCTCAAAATTTTAAGAAAAAAATGTTTGAGCATAATTTATGCCCGATTTAGAAATTCTCTAGTAAAAAAATGGCTTTCTCAAGTTGTAGATCCCATTTTTTGACAAAAGCCATTGAATCATTGGAAAAGGATTCATTTAATTGTTGCTAAAGTTTGAGCAAAATTTACGACCGATTTAGAAATTCTCTGATAAAAAAATGACTCTCAAATTTGTAGATCCCATTTTTTGACAAAAGCCATTGAATCATATTGTTGCTAAAGTTCGAGCAAAATTTACGAACGATTTAGAAATTCTGTTGAAAATATTTGTCGTTACATTGTCGCGCGGTGTATTTCGATATTTTTTTGAATTAGTAGTAAAATGGCATAAATTTTGGCGCATTGTCTATTTTTGTCTGCTGCGGGAGTGGACCCATAGTTCTTATTTTATTGTTGTTTTGCAATCGAATTGATTGCATATTCGTCCGTTGACGTGTTATTTATCTGAACGGCCATCAACTCGTTTTTCACCAACTCATCACCCAATCTATGATTTTTTGAAAAAAACAAATTTCCAAAGTTGACAAAAGGTGTTCACAGGGGTATTCGGTGGCGTAGAATCCGAATCTGACCTCAATTTTGCGTAATTCTAAACAAATTCGAACAATTTTTCGAAAATTCAAAAAACAATTTTTGGGCTCAAAGATTTAAAAAGCACCCAATAACAACAAAAAGGCAAGCAATGATCGAATTCATGCTTTTTGATTGATCTATTTTGAGCCCCACAGAATTTCTGAAAATTTTACTCGAATTCAGGTCCGGGGTCCGAATTTGGCTGAAAGCAAATCAGATTCGGATTCTACGCCCTCGAATAATGAATGTTGGCCTCAAAATCATTCAAAAAGCACAAACTTACATGAAAAGGCAAATAATGGTCGAATTCATTCATTTGAATTTTTTTTCATTTTTTTTGGTCTCAGATTTAAGTATGATTGGAATTTGGAAAAAAGCATCTTTGGAGAGTTAACTATCCTTCGTCGCAGCAGAGGAGGGGACATTGAAGCGTCAGTTTCCAAAATTTTGCCGAAATCCTGAAATTTAAAATTTTAATTGCAGTGGAAACCCTCGTGTTAGGGGGAGTGGATGTGAACGAAACGATTGACTCCGGCCAGTCCCCGCTGATCGTCGCGTCTTTTTTTGGACAAACCGGAGCCGTGCGATTTCTACTTGCGGAGGGAGCTCGCATCAGTGCAACGGACGTCAGAGGTGAGAAAATGAAACAGAAAATTATGTTTAGAATTTTTTCTGCCACTTTTTCATAAGTGATTTTCTAATTCTTAACTTTGCAATTTTTAGGTTGCACGGCGCTTATTTGCGCAAGTTCGCGTGGGCATATAGCAGTTTGCAGAGTGCTTGTCGAGAAAGGCGCTGATATCAACACGGAATCGTTAGCCGGTGGGACGGCGTTGTTGCTGTGCTGTGGCGAAGGCCATCTCGAAATCGGTTGGCGGAATAAATTTTAAAAAATGGCATCAATTATAAGGCTTTTTTCAAATAAATTATCAATTATTCGGATATTTTGATTGCAGTGACGTACTTTGTGGAGGAGAGAGCCCAGGACGTAGAGAGGCGCAACAGTCGTGGGCAGACCGCGCTAATGTTTGCTGCGTATTTTTCGCAGGCCGCACATAGTGCAGTATCTGTTGTCAAAGGGCGCTCACCGGGATCAAAGAAATGGAATGGGTGAGGGAATTTAGACATAAAATATGTTTAGCATCATTTTTAATAGAACATTTTCTTTTTAAGGGAGGACGGCGCTTGAGGAGGCACAAGCACGTGGACACGGGGAAATTGTGGTGCTTTTGACGGATGAGGCCGCACATTGATCAAAAACCGGCACAATTCTGTCATTCCATAGGGGTGGATTGTGACTATAGATTGGACCGAGACCGATCGAGATGCTCGATCAGCAAATTTTTACCTAGATTTTCAGTGATCTCGGACGAATCTTCGTTCGTTTAATTTTTTCGAGATTTATCGAGATTTTGATCAGTCCTCAAATCCGATCTTTAATTGTGACTACCCGCATCCAAACATTCCGGCAACTGATAGAATTCCGATCGCCCGGGAATCCAAAATAATGGATTTTCTTTTTTTGGATCGCTTTAGCGCTCTTTAATTGTTATTTTTAGGATTTTCCCCCGTCGAATCGATCGAATGGCTGAAGAAACTGCGCGAGCAAGAGCGTCTCATTGAAGACGTTTGGTCGTAATTTGAATGATTGTTTTTTATATTTTGCTTTTTTGTTGTTCCCATTGCTCATCTGGTACATATAATGCCGGTTTTTAGCTTCCCCGTGGCAAATAAAAGAATGTGCTTTTGATGAAATAAACGATTTAATGAAAACAAAAATATATATAAAAAAAGGCATTTTGCGGCATAACAAAAATGGGTTAAATATTACATAATGAAAACAATTATTCGCGCTTCCTCTCCTCCGTCCATTGCCGATCGATTGATTATTGTGACTAGACACCGACCGGAAACGGCACAACGCAACAAACATTCTCCCGCGCTTATTCGCCTTTGAATTTTGGAGGCCGTTTCTGCGCGAATGCGTCCAATGCCTCCAGGCGATCCTTTGTCGGCATCAACTGGAAAGACGACAGTTAAGAAATAACATATGGAAGAAGCTTGTCTTTGACGCTTAGCCCCCCAGGCAACACGAACAGTGTCGGGATGGATTATCCCCGAATTGCCGGGGGATGATTATCCCCTAATAAGCATACGAATATTTTGTTTTCACTGAAAAACAGCGAATAACCATTTTTGGCAACGCTAATATTGGCGCTGCTGTACAGGGACCGATGCCCTCCGGGCTTAATTACTACGTACGACTATAAGGACCGATGTCCTGGACATAATTTTGGCTTAAATCATCCGGACGCCATGAACGAGTTCACCCTCCCCCCCCCCCACACACAGCTCCCTCCCCGGTGGTTGTGTTGTTGTATTTGGATGGTAATTTTTGTTGTTGTTGCAACGCCTTCTTTACCTGTGCGTAGCATTGCTGTTCAACAACAAGACCGCTGCGCAGCTCCAAGTCGTAGCCCTGTTCGACAGCCAATTTGGCCACACGATTTGCAAGAGGACCCTGAATTTTATATATAAATTAAAATTAAAAAGCATTTTTTTGTCCATTCATTTTTATTATTACCGTTTTGAGCACGTCCCTCGCAATTTCCAATGCTTTCGCAAAAGGGTCGTCCACCAGATGGTTGAGCTTTGAAAGAAATAATATTTTTATTAAAAAAAATTTAAAAAAAAGCAAATTTCACAATTTAAAATGAAAATTTCTGGCCCTCCCTACCAGTCCGATGTGTGCCGCCTCTTCGCCTCGAATTTTTTTGCCCGTCAGAATCAACTCCTTGGCTTTGGCCACGCCGACCACGCGGGGCAACCGCTGGGTGCCACCACAGCCCGGAATGATGGCCAGCCGAGTCTCGGGCAAGCCCAACTCAGAGCGGGGGCCTGAAGTGGACAGCATTTAGGCGGTTTATTGATTTTTTGCGAATTTTTAAAAATTTTAGACGCACTCGCAATCCGAATGTCACAGGCCAACGCCAACTCCAGGCCGCCGCCCAACGCGCACCCGTCGATGGACGCAATGGTCGGGAAGGGCAACTCGGACAGATCGGTCAGCGTTCGACGAAGGCCTGGACAAATTGAAAAATTGGGTCATTAAAAGAGTGATTAAGTAATAATTAAGTTGGAACAGACCGTCCACAAAAGTGAACACTTCGTTGGCCGCCATTTTGCGTCGTTCCTTCAAATCGACTCCTGAAAAATGGCAACTTTTGTAAGATCAAAAAAAGCAAATTTTTGCAATTTTCGAATTTTCAAAACAAATGCCTGAGCAAAATGCTTGCGGCACCGCGCTGGTCAGAATCAATGCTCGCGTGTCGAGTCCGTAGCGCAACTGGTCGACCATGTCGCGGAACTATTAATAAAAATAAATAAGGAATTCTTTCTATCTTATCAGCGGAGAATGGCACCAAACCTAATGAATTATACACAACATTCGATTCTGCTCATCGAGCTGACCCCGCCCGATTCGATGACGCCATTCGTTATAAACTTTTCTCTTGTCGGGATGAGATTTAAAAAAATCGTTTTCCCCTATTTTCAAAATTTAAACCGATTCAAAACCCCGGTTTAAAATCTCAATTTTTTTTATAAAATTTGTAATTAATTTTTCGAGGGTGAGGGGGGAGGATAGGCTGGAAAATGGTTGCTTCATTACCCCTTTAATTTAATACACTTATAGAGAGGTGTCGTGGCTCAGTGGTAGTGCTCTGCGGTGAATATTTTCATTGGTCTTGGCATGAACGAAATGCCATTGGACAAATGTGTGTGTTTGTGTGTGCCTCCCTGGCACGACTCCCTTTTTGAACCAAAACCGTTTAACATTTTTTTGATAAATTGCCACAATAAACATTTTTTTGATTAATTCTCTAACATTGGTGAGGGAGGACCTGGGTTCGGACCCGCTTGAGTGCAATGAATTATTTTTGTTTTGCTTATTGTCACCACACCAGACACTTTCTTCTCCTATTATTAAAAATATTTTTTAATAATTTTTAAATCTTTTTTATTTAAAAAGCGCGCAAAAAAAATTTTTAGAAATAAATTGATCACATTTTTTTGAATTTTTGTTTTAATTTTCTTAACAAATATTGTGCCGACTATGTTGTTTTGGTAAACATTGAGAAGCCATAACTTTCTTCATAGCTCTTTCTGGCAAGAATTTTTTCAGATTCTTACTCAGCTCGATGAGCGGAATCGAATGGTATATAATCCAGCCGGGATTCCCCTCCCAATTAATTCGCTTCCTAATGAAAAGATAATTTTTTGGAAAATTTCCTTCCAAAAAAAACATTGTTCTGTATTATTCAACAAAATGTCTTCACAAAAACAGCAAACAACCAAAAAAAAACTGCCTACCGCTTGTGCAAGTGCGCGTGAGAATGCGTTGCGCGTGGACGGCACGCTTATGCGCGCGATCAGAATGCCCGTGTCCGAGCCCACCAACGGCTCCAGCGTCAACGGTGCTGCAGGCACTGCGGCCGGCGTTGGCGGCACGTCCGCGTGCAGGCCGCACTTCTGTTGCACACTGGTCAGCTGCGTGATTGAGCCCATTTTTGCTGCAAAGCTGACGACAATCGATGATGTTGGCGACGGGAGGAAGTGGTGGTGCTGCTGCTTTTTGAAGGCTGCACCCAACAAATTTGACGAAGACGACAGCTGCAGCAGCGGAGACCACGACGATGAAGAAAGTGGGCGACGGGAAACTATGGAATGGCGTTGCTGCGGGGGAAAGCGGCGGCTGCGGCTGTGGAGGAGGAGGCCTTCTTGCAACAGCAGCAGCGGAGGCGGAGACGACGACCATCCACCCACCTCGTTCTTGATCACCATCAGCGTCATCATCTTAAACGACATGCTCCGCCCCTTCTTTCCTGTTGACTGCCTGCGGGATGAAAAACACGTGAACAATCGGTTGGACAAGAGCAAAGACGGGACGCCCCGCATGTGTCCATCCATTCATTCATTCATGCTCATCATCCCCGGAGGGGTGCTGCGTTCAAAATATCAACAAAACAATCTATGGACGATTTGAATGAATGAATGGAGGGCGCGGGCGAGGTAAATATGGCCTCGAATCAACGGAAAAATAATGAACATATTAAAAAACGGGAATAAAAATGTTTATTACAATCTGGGAACATACATATGTAGCAGCAAATGGTAATTGTTTCAATAAAAAAACATAGAATTCCAACTCGTGATTGCAGAAAATTCAATATGCCTTCTGACTCTGGCTTTCCGGAAGTTGGAGAAAGCAATTGTGATCAAAAGCACCCGGGGGGAGAATAGAACAAACAAAGATTAGATCACATGCATCATTCCCAACACCACCACCACCAATCAGCTAGCCACTTTCTCACATAATACAACAACAACACTCCGCAAGCACACATCTCCTCTATCTGTCCGCCCCCACCACCCCCGCCCTTTCGGTCGTCCGACTTTCACATCGTATGATCATCACCAAACCACTCAAACTGCCCCACTCACCCACCCGCCACCACCACCATCATCAGCACACATCGATCGCCATCATTATGTTATGTGTGTGTTACATATAAAACGAAAGATGATCAGAAAGTTTAAAGTTTGAGAGATGAAATAATGAAGATGAAGACGAACAGGGACAACGCACACACCACCGGTTGAGAGGAGATTCCCTTCCCATCAATCCGTTCGTCCGTCCGTGTCCAATTCCATTCCAATCCAATCCGGTTCTCCCCGTGCACGCCACGCCACATTTGCCCTTGCCCTCCACACCTTCTCCCGCCCATTCCGTCCCGTCCCGTCGTCATTCAATTCTTGCCGTCAACAATTTGCTGCCGCGCTTCAATCTGTTTTTGGTGGTGTTTGTTGTGTTGCGATTGGTTGTGCAAAAAAAAATGCACATTTTTATTCTTGGCAACAAAAAATGCACTTAAAGGAGGGCTGGTTATATTTTCTACTCTCTCTTTAATGATGGCCAATGAAATGATGACAAATGTATGTACCCGAAAAGAAAAGTGCAAAATGCAGAAAAAAAAACTCAAAAAGTGCAAAACATTTTTCATCATTTTCTTCTGGGACCGTAAAATGCAAAATTTGGTCGTTCCATTCTTTGTTTTGCCAGTTTTTGAACTCTCCGACCCAGAATTTGTAATTTGTACATAATTCGACGTTCGTTTTCAGTCCGTCGAAACAAATGGACGTCCACAAAATTCCCCAAAAACGTTTTGTTTAAAAATTAATTTTGATGGCACAAAATTCCCCCAAAAAAAATGTTTTAAAAATTAATTTTGGTGGAACCAAAAATCCCCCAAAAATCGTTTTGAAGCCATTGGAGTGATCCCGCCTCAACAATCCCCCCGAACGATCAACCAACCCGCCCAGGCCCCCCACCTGTTCATATCGTTTTCGCATTTGCTCCAAATTTCGTTGCCGTTCATTCAGTCGAATGTTGATTTTCGGCGCAGTGGACACTGTTGTGCCCAACCCAACACGGTCATTCTTGAATTGTGCCACAATCTGCGGGCAAAACAAATGGTGTTTTATATCAAGAAGCTAAAAATATCGGATGTGGAAAAACAACAGTGTCACCATTTTAAAGCCCGGAGACCAAAATGAAAATTTTTGCCGTTTTACCCTATAGGAAAGCGGTAAATTTGTTTTATAAAACCAAGTTTTAAAAAAATCCAGAGTTGGAGGTGTTCAAAAATTCACCAAAAAACAACAACAACCATACCGGTCCCTGGATGCCCTGACTGTTTTTGCCAAGCCCTTGGCCCTCCGTCCAGCCCATGCCCTTGAGCAGTTGAAAGCCCTTATTCTGCGCATTGATTGGCACCACCGCCGCCGCCGGCGAATCGCTGTCCTTTTTGCGCGCTTGCTGCAGTTGGACAGAGTCCGTAGATGAACCCGGCTGTGGTGTGGCAGTACAATTTGCGTAAATTCCGCCGCCGGCCGAATTCGAAACAGCTGCGGGCAAATCGATGCCAAACTCGCGTCTCCGTCGTGCCGCTCGGTCCGAATATTTGTGACGCAATTCGTCGAGCGCATCGTCCTGAACATGGACGATACAAAGTTCTGGACTTCAACAATTTGAGCATTTGTGCCACATTTTTAAATAATTTTCAAGATTAAACAAGAAATTCCAAATTCATATTCATGCATTTGTACCTCCTCCAATAGCCCGTACTGCTCCTTCAGTGCGCGCATTTGTCGTCGATGTTCAGCACGACGAGAAAAGCGTTTTTTGGGCTTTTCCTCTCCATTGTCAGACCTGCCAATTATTTGTAAATGGACGACATATTCCAAAAAGCACTATTAATTTAAAAAATAATTCTTCAAATTTTGATGTTCACCCGCGGGCGGTGAACAGCCCCGGCTCACAGCCCTGGCACGTGTTCAGGCCATTATGAATGTGAAAGGACAACGAAATTTGTCGATGATCGGGCGGTCCAATGGTAATCAGATCTTCATGCTGAATGGAATAGCTGCTGCCTGCCTCAAGCGCGTGTCCGTCCTTCTCAGCGTGTACTTCTGCTGCTGTTGCTTGACTGTCCCATTCCATCCGGTATTGCCCGTCTGAATAACTGATGGAAAGGAGCTGAACCTGCAAAAGAAGTTCATGATTTCATCAGACCATGAACTCTCTGCGAACCGGTTCAGTTACCAGCAGAAACTCATTGTTTTTGACACTGACCAAAAAAATGTCAATTTTTTTTTGTGACTTTTAAATCTGCCGCCCAAAAAACCACTTTGCCCAGTGCACGACGCACTTCCTCCTTGTCGAACTGCTCGCTTTCGTCGTCCTTTCCTTCCCCAATTTGAACGTCCATTGTGGCGCCGAAGCCAACGCGTGCACCGCAAATGGTCACAATGTGCAGGAGGCCGCGCGGGCGTTCGACCATCCGAATGCAGGGCGCATTTCGACAAATTTCTTCTAAAGTCCGGGCATCAAATTTATTTTAAAAACATTTTTTGATGCAAAATTTATGCAAAAAAAAACCTTCTTGCTGACGTCGAACAATTTCCTCATTCAACGTCCTCAGTCCATCGTCTTCACTTTCGGATTCCGAATTTGTGCTGCAACGCGCAGCAGTAGCAGAAAATTGGCGTTTGATTGATACCTAAAAAAACTTTTTTTAAACTTTTGTATCGATTAAAATATTCAAAATTCAACACAATTACATTTTTTTAGTGTACTCAAAGCAAAACAAATCTAACAAAAAAATGCTCTGTACGGGTAACAAAAGCATTTATAAAATAAGTCATAGAAATTATTTAATTACCTATTCAAAATTAAAAAAAAAAAAATTTGTAAGTTAACAATTGTTACGGAAATCGTCCGTTTTTTGTTGTATTATTGACATAAAAATGAATGCACAAAAAAAAGCCGAAAAATACCATTTTGAATACTTTTTAAAAATTAATTTTTTTATTTTTTTTTGTTAAAGAGCCGACCCCCTCGCCGAGTTCTTCGACGGTCTGTTCCTCCAACAGCGATCGCTTCATCAATCGCTTGTCACAATAATCGCCGGCCAAAAACGAGCACCGATCGACCAAGTCAAGCGTCAACTCCGCCACGTCAACGTCCTCCTGACGAGCTGCCTAAAAAATTTCATAATTTATAAAGCAAAAAATTTGCCAACAAAAAAAAAACCTGGACAAAATCATCACCAAAAAGGCGATTTGCCCGACGCCGAAATGTTTTTTTCGTCCATTTTACGAGCGGAATTTGTGCATTGTTTGCGCCAACTTCGTCGTATGTGCCCGCCTCCGTATTGTACACGTAGTAAAGTTGGGTGTTCGGATGGAAGAACAGAGCTGAATTCTGAGCAAAAAAGTGTTCCATGAAACAATTGTTTAATTCGTTCAAAGCCCGGGAGTTTTGATTTGGATTTACCATTCAAAAATGTTAGATTTCGAAAAAAAAATTGGCATTTTTGTTAGGATTTAGCTGTTTGCCGACGCGTTATCGGTAATTCCATGCACTTTTGTGCCGTGCCGTCTATGTCACAACTCGTTCAATGCCCGTAGAGTTAGTTTTGTTTAGGATTTAACATTCAAAAATGTTTCAGAATCCGAAAAAAACATTCTTAAACCCTAAAATTGGCATTTTTGTTAGGATTTAGCCATTTGCCGACGCGTTATTGGCAATTGTGGCCGTCCATATGTCCCCAAAGACTGCTCACCGGATCGTAGAAATAGCCAGTGTCGGCACTGTAAAAGGCGCCCCATTCGTCACACCAATGGAAGCCGTACGCCGCAAATTGATCATTTTGCTGTTCCTGCACAACTTGAGCAGCCGTTTGGGTGACCAAATCGGAGATGGACAGCTTCAACATGAGGAGGAAAATCAACGCAATTATTCAATTTAAACCCGCTTTTATAGCATTCGAAAACATTCGCATTTCACGCCCAAAACCCTTCTCAAACAAACAAAAAAACAACAACAAACATTTGTACTATCGCCAGCACCGCTTTGAACATGTGGTTCAACTTCAGCAGAAATCCAATCATTCATTTTCGTAATTAGACCACTTAAAAGAGTAACACAATTAGATTTATTTGATCCAATTTTTAGGATAGTCTGGAAATACATAAAAGCAAACCGCGTTATAAATAAAATTTTGTTGAAATTTGGGCCAATTTATTGTGCATTTCAATAAAAAAAAATTCTGAGTTTTGGAAAATCGGAGAGAAGGACAAAGGCAATCAATGAAACATAAATAATCCGGGCGGAAAATTGAGAAACAATTTAATCAATTGGTCGGAATGTCGAATGAAAGAAACGGAAAAAGAATTGAGCAAAAAAAAAACGATTTTTGAAATTGTTATGTAAATGTCATTTTCGGCTCAACGAAAAGTTGCTCATTGTCCGGAAGATTTTAGCCCTTGACGGTGCGCGAATTCTGAGCACAAATTCAGCACGTTTCCGTTGTTGTTGACCGCAACTTTGGCCAATGTTGTGGAATTCGTACAGCACACGGTCGGTGCTGATGTCACGTTGTGCCGCTGACGGGAAAAGTGTGGCCATGTCGGGCCATGGTTCATCTGCTGCCAGCCAAATACAAATCCGACCAACCATCGCGTCCGGGCGCTGCGTCGTCAAGGCGTACTGAACGGGGGACAGAAATTGAAGACGGACGGACGACAATTTTTGATCAAAAAAAAATAAAACTTAAACAACAAAAATTTAAAGAAGTCCGAAGCTTATGACTAAAAGGTACAAACCTCGACCAACTCCTCAAAAAATGTGGCCGGGTACTCGCTGAAAATGTTGCAAAACACTGATTTGACATGGCATCCGCCGGTGTACAGAAGTTGAGCAAATTGGCAAGAGTATTTGAACTTGTTCAACATCAGCTGTCCCGACTCGTCCACTGGCGGCAGTTGGGCGACAAATCTGGCCAATTCATTATCACCACCATCAACATTGGTATCGCCATCATTATCAGCTTGTTGCTGCTGCACAACTTCGTCAGTAGAAGAAATTGTTTCTGAATTTTGGAAAATCAAAATTATTTTAAATGTTAAAAAATGGCGACATTTTTGCTCAAAAAAGGACAAAAAAAAGGCTCAAGTTAATCTAACTTTCCCAGTTCTCAAATAAAACAACCTAAGTTTATTGGTGCCATGGCTGGTTCAACTCCAGCAAATTGTTCTGTGCCACCAAAATTGCCATTTGTACGATTATCTGTGACGAAAAAATGGGCAAAAATAATGTAATTTCATGAAAAAATGCAATATATAAGTAATTAAAATATCAAAACCTCCTTGAGCGGTGTTGCTGTTGTGCAGCCGTTGCATTGCGTCCAATTGGGCTTTCAGTTGGGCGTTTTCCAATTCCAATCGCCGAAAGCGTCGTTCCAACGCGTCCTCCACACGCTGTGTTCGTTCCCGCATGGCCAATGAAGTGTCCAAAAACTGGTCGAAAAGCTCGCCGAGAGAGCCCAACTGTCGCTTTAGTTGTTGCAACTCCGTTTCCGCCTTCTTCGAGCAGTCCGACTTAAACATCGATAACATTAATAATCCTTGTAATTTTTTATAAAATTATGTTTATTCGCAAATTGCTGTTCAACAAATTTTCGATAACTTAAGTCACTACACCTCAGTGCTTTTTGTGTCGCATTTCTGACGATTCTCATGCGCTCGCCGGGCCTCATCAAAATAGGCCAAAAGCGCACGAAATTGTGCTTCAAAATCATCAATTTCCGACACCCCGCCAGCTCGTTCACCCGCCAAACCGCTTCTCCGTGATGGACCTAAAAACAATTTGTAAAAAACCCGACTTCAAATGTCCTGTTTTTGGATATAACAAATTAAAGAGATTGTTTTAGGGTTGCCAACCAGATATTCAGGAGCAGGAAGGTCGGGAGGGATCAACTAAAAATCCCGGAGTTTGGGTGCAACCCCCTTGCTTTTTAATAAATATTTAAACTCACTGTAAAGTGACGATGGAAAGCGATGCACTGCCGAGCACTCTGCTTTTATTGGCAACGAAAATGAAACGAACTGACCCATTATGAACAAAAAAATGGTTGTGTTGAGAGCAGGGCTGCCAACAAAAATTTGGCAAAAAAAGATTTTCTGGCATTTTGGACAATTAACAAAATGATAGAAATGTCATGATTCATGAATTTTTATTTTTGCATGAAATGTGAGTTTTTTAACCATATTTATCGACACCGACAATTTTCTCAACATTTGGGGTTGGAAATTGCTCCCATTTTGCGAATTCTGCCTTAGTACTGTCTCTTATACACATCTAGATGTGTATAAGAGACAGGTTTGAATTAAATAAAAACAACAAATTTTAATTAAATTTAAGCCAACACCAAATTTTCAAGACTAGGGTTATTCGGGGCGAAGAAGCCTGTTCTGACCTCCATTTCGCCCAAATCATAGATGTTGAAATCATAATCAGATGATGTCACATGATGAATCTGTTGTCGTATTCATGATCAGCTACCTCAATAACCTCGAGTACTTCTCAGAATTGCGTAAAACCCTCTTAAATCTTTTTTTTGCGAGACAAGTAACCTTTACTATTCCGAAAATTTGGTGTTGGCTTAAATTTAATTAAAATTGTTGTTTTTATTTAATTCTTTCTTATTGACGACATGTCGTTGACGAAGAGTCCATTGACGAAAAGTCGTTGACGAAGAGTCCGTTGACGAAAAGTCCATTGACGAAAAGTCGTGCCACCAAAATTCTTCACCCCTTATTTTTATGAAAATGTTCAATTCTTCAAGCATTTTTTCGAAAATGACTAAAACTTATCGTTAAAAATGTGAATTATTTTTCAAAAACAGCCAGAAATCCATGATTTTGGGTTCATTTTTACAAATTTTTGAACAAAAATGCCAAAATATGCTCGAAATATGCAAAAAATATGCACGAACCCCCAAAATATGAAAAATATGTTTTTTTAAACTTGACCAAAAAAGCTCAAACCAACGCGAAAAGGCTATTTTTAAGCCGTATTCTTCAAAGCATATGAGAAAACAAAATATGCAAAATGCATATAATCCGATCCCTAATAATAAATGACAAAAAAAAGGACGTGTACCACTAATAAAGTACAAATCTTAAAAAAAAGGACAGTGGCACCCCTGGTTCAGAGTTGTAAATCTACAGATCATTATTTTTAAGAACTGGCATGCGCCGCCGCCATTTCTTCAACAATGGCATGCGCCGCCGCCGCCATCTCCACACCACCACTGGCACCCGCCTGTTGCGGCGGTGGTCCAACTGCTGCGTCTTAAAATAAAAATGTGGGAAGTGACGGCAGAACGAAACCTAAGTTCGCCGGCGCGGAAATGTGCCGCATTTGATCGAAGAACTTTGTCGCATAGACACATTTCTCCCCGAGAACCCTGATGGCGTAATACATGTCACTATTGTCACGGAAACTTTGGTATAGTGACACCAACTTATTGTATTCCTGTACAAAAAAGTGGAAAATATAACATTTTCCCCCGGGGATATATTTTTCAAATTTCACTGGTCCAACCATCAAAGCAGTTTCCTTCCGCTTAATCAACAGAGGAATCAGGTAATGCTGCAGTTTTCTCGATGAATGCAGAACGGCAGAAACATTTTGCTTTGCGTTGATGAACCGGACGAGCTCATACAAAAGCTCAGGCGGCATTCTTTTCGAAGTTGTCATTTTTGAATGTTTTAAATATTTCCAATAGTTAAGGACAAAGGGCTTTAAGCTTTATGTATATTGGACACAATTTGTGTTTGAGGAGTTAATGGCACACGGCGGCTTAATAAGACGAGATGTGTGCCAATAAATAGAGAGTGCGAGAGAATTATACAAATTTCCTTTCTTTCTCTAACTTTCTCTCGTTTGGCGTTCTCTCTCACCTTTTTTAAAATAAATATTTTTTGACCATTGCGAACTTCGCTCTATAAAACTTTTGTTTGAGCTATCAGATCCTTCTCAAACTTTTGCCATCTCTTGAGAACAAAATAAGGAATTGTTTCTAAGGGTTTTTGGATGAAGATTGTGGGGTCATGGTATAGGATAATTTAGTGTTTTTAAATGGCAAAAAAATTATGGCCATTATGGCCACAAAACTCAAATTTTCTGATTTTCGCGTCATAACTTTTTTGGCATTTGTCTAATCGCTTAGCTTTTGCTTGCTAATAGCTTCTATTCAGTGTTTGCTTTTGAATAAATCGCTAGAAAAAAAAAGTTATAATGAAAAAGGTTCTAAAAAGTTGGGCAAGGGGGAACGAATCGCCCTTCGTCCGGTTTGAAAGTGATCTGATTTGTGAGTACTGACAGTGAGAGGGATGTTCCGCCTCGTGAGGGATTTTTAGGCTTCGTCCCCGAAAACTCCAAGCCTGCCAATTTTTGCACGTAGAACCGATGCCCAAAATGCTTCACCCCGCCGGCCGATCTTCGACACCGAACCCTCGGGGGTTTAATGCCCAAAAAATTAAATAAAATATGTGATTAATGCTTAAACTTTGCCATGCGCCGACTTTTTATCATTTGCCAACGTTGGATGCCTGATATTGAGGGCTAAAAATAAACATTGCTCTTTTTCAGCAAATGGTTTACTTAAAACTTAATCTAAAAATTTTCCGATCGCCCTTAAACAGACAGGCCATAAAAAATTGTTTGTTTTGCAAGGCATCCATTCATTATACGCCGGAGGGGCTTTTTGCCAACGAGCTTAACGACCGGCTGAATTTTGAAATGTCAAATTTTGGCAAATGCTTTTTGTACATAAACAAAGAATTTGGCAAATTGGTTGGAAAATATTTTTATTCAAAAATCATGAAAAAAATAAATAGTACAGTACCTACCCCCTCTTCATAGTACAGTACCTCCTCTTCAATGGTTTCTTTTCGCGCGTTATT
>MEIZ01000063.1:98332-121544 GCA_001723225.1 Globodera ellingtonae
GGTGGGCTAGGCAAACATTTTGCTATGGCCTGGCCAATTTGATTATATTGGGATTTGCCAATTCTCAGACAATGGAAATACTTTGGCGGATTGGCAATTGTTGTCGGACCACTTGAAGCGGCCCCGTTGGATCAATTGAAGGGTCAAAACGGCAAAAGCGGTTACAGAGAGTGCGCCAATTGCTGAATAAATAAATGCCGTGGCAATTAATTAAAAATAAATAAATTAATTAAATAAATTCTTTTTTGTTGAGCCAACCCGGCACTGGCGCCAATTCGCGCACCAGCAAATAAATGCCATAGAAATGTTGGCCAAACGTCTGAACAGAAAAGAGAATTATTGCGTTAACAAAATGAAATAAAATTAATTTGAAGTATATATAATATAATATATATTTGTTTTACTTCCGGCATTTCGCAAAAGGACGAAATTTGGACGGTGCCATTGTCGGCGAGCCGGATGGGCGCATGCCATGCCGGCACAAATGCGCCGGAGGCGCACACCAACAGCAGCGCGAGAACGCCCGTATGGAAATAATACTCGGAAAACTGACACAAAAATTGTCAAAAAATTCCATTTTATTTATGTTCGGTCTCGGCACGGCACACCTCTTTGTGCCGTTTTGTCCATGCCACCGAAATGAATTGGTCGACGCAAAGCAAAATGAGCAGAAGCAATTGGGCCGAGTCGGTGTAAACCTTAGAGCCCAAACAAAACAAATTGCATTCAATTTAAATTAAGCGTTTAGCTTTTTTGTGCCCAAAAGTTCGAAAACCCCTCTGAAAAGATCGAGGCTTACGGAATTTGGTCAAAAGCCGAAAATGGAAGAAATGCCGGCCCTCCTCCCCTCCCCGGCTACCGGTCCGAAGGTCGAAAGGGTTTTGAGTGCCGAATGCTTTATAACTTTCTACAACCTAAACCCATTAGGTCGACCATTATACCAAATGAAAGCTTTCGATGAGGAGAAGCAATTAATAAGCAAAAACTAAGCGATCTGATAATTATGAAAAAAGTTATGGCCAGAAAACCTCCAAAAATGGCCATTTTTGGAGTTTTCATTTTTTTTGGCCATAACTTTTTTAAGCATTGTCCAATCACTCAGCTTTAACTTAATGATACCTTTAACTCATCCCAAGCTTTTATTTGGTATTATGTTCGACCTAATCGGTTTAGGTTGAAGAAAGTTACAACATTTTCGACCTTCGGACAATTCGACCTTCGGACCGGATGCGCCCTCCTCTACCCAAATGTGCAAATGGAGTGCCGTGGACAGGCACTGGATGGGCGGCATTTGATGCGCGTCTTGCTCACTACCGTACTGCACCGACAAATGGATACCGTGGAAGCCGGCATAGAACAGTGAAAGGCCCAACAAAAGGTCTGAACAGAAATGAATGCCGTGGAAAATTTTATGGCTTTTGGGAGTTAATTAATTTAATTTAATTAGCATCCGGTACCGGACTGGTTTAGGTGCGTTCGGTTTGGAACTGACAACTACAGCTCGGACTTGAGGGCAGGACCGATCGAGAGTTCGATAAAGAATCTCAGTTGAGAATCTCGATCGTTCCGTGCTCTATTGACAACCCACTTGAAACAAATCGACTGTTTTTTGTTGTTGTTGGTTGTTGTTTTTGGCACCAATTTAAACAGCAGACAAAAAAATGCCAAAACTAACTAACTAACGCACTAACCCAACAGCCGCTGCACATAAATAACTGCCAAAAAGCCGTCCATTTGGACGCGACGCAAAGCCACCAGAAAAGTGAGCGCGGCGCATGTGGAGAGCAGGCCGACGCCGGGCAACAACCGAAAAATCAGGTCGGGCCACAGTGGGGGCATATCGGCGCCGTCAATGCTCCCGGGGGGTTTTTGGGCCAATTATTTTTGTCCAAATCTTTAAACTGCGATTTGCGGGGAATATAACCCGACGACGCGGGGACGGCATGTCGGGGACAAAAACAAACGGAGGCGGGGGCAGGAGGGCCCTAACCTTTACGCTTTTTTACAACTTTCGTATTTATAGAAGAAGATCGCAATGTCGGGGGGGGGGGCGTCGTGTTGGGACGGAAGGAAGAAAAGACGCCTGCGGCGCTTTTTCTCCTTTTCCAATTAATGAGATTGGCCTAAGGCATTAGAGAGGAGGAGATTTCGCGCAGCGCCGGAGGGGGCAAATACACTCCCCCGCCCGGCCTCCAACTCGATGGCGCCTTGTTCAGCTCTACTAATGTCAATTGGATGGGTTTGGCATTCGTAAAACTTTGAGAGCAAAAACAAACAAAAAGAGCTTTGAAATGTTCACCCAACATTTGAACCCCCGTGTGGCACATGGCCAAGTGGGACCAGAGCTTCTGGCCGGAACCGTACAATTTTTGAGAAGAAAAAACGGCGTAAATGTGACAAGTTTAATGCAGAAAAAAAGACCATAGTTTCAATTGCATGTGTACGACGACTTAAAAGACAGAATGTGTGGAAGAACAACCCCGAAGGGTTGCTAATTGTACGGAAAGTAATTTTACGAATTTTTCAATTGCTTTTTTATGGTACAATACTTTCCAAACTGAATCAAATGGAGAGATAAGGCGGAAGACAACAAAGAAAAGAAGAAGCAACAACAACATGCAGACAGATCAACAACTTCAATGAGTCAAAAGCTAAAAAACAATAAAAAATAATGATTTGAATAATCAATCCTCCTGTTGATTTTGTCAAACAACAACAACAATAAGACGGCGGCAGCACACAACACTCATTATGCCAAGAAAGAAGATTTAAGAGGACGGCAGCTGTTTCCCACGGCCACCACCATTCTTCGCCCCAGGCGCTGCTTCGCCTGCTGCGGAAGTAATTTGCTTGTAGATGGTCATGGCCTGAGAACACAAAAATGGTGGATTAGAAGAAGAAGAAGAAGCGCATCAGAATGAATGTCAACAACAAAAAACAGTCCCGCCTCCTCCTCCTCACCCACCTGAGTGACGAACGAGCCCACCGAGCCCATCTCAGTTGGCAGAAGCACGGTGTTGTTCACTTTGGCCAACTCGCTGAACGCCTTCACGTACTTCTCAGCAACCAGCAACGAGGCCGCATCCGAACCGCCGGCCTATGAGAAGAGAGTGGAGGAAATTGGCAATTTACTGTAAGCCCAACTATTAAATGAAACAATTTTTTTTAAATATTTGTCCAAAAATTAGCAAAAATTATCATTTGGCCACCACCGAAACTCTCCAAAAGCTTAAAAAGCACCGCTCAAAAATCATCAAAACACCACCACCACCATCACCACACACTTTATTGAGCGCATCAGCGACCGCACTCAGTGCCTTTTGACGAGCCTGAGCCTCGCGCAGAATTGCCTCCGCTTGGCCCGTGGCCAAATTGATGCGTTCCTGCTGCTCGGCCTCGGAGGCTGAAACGGCGAAAAACCAATTTTTTCCAAAAAAAATTCTCCGGAGAAAAGTTTTTTTTTGTTGAAATTTTTTCAATCAAAAAATGAAGCATCGAACCGAGGATTTTGGCCTTTTTCTCGCCCTCCGCCACGTTGATTGCCGCGTCCCGCTTGCCCTCCGATTCCAAAATGGCCGCCCGCTTCCGGCGTTCCGCCTCGACTTGCATCTGACAATTTTTACAATTTAAATTAAAAAGAGTTTTAGATAACAAAAAAAAAATTTTTTTTTTGCTATAAAATGCCATCATCCTCCGCCCGTACGGACCGACCTGCATGGCCTCTTGCACCTTCGCCGGCATGTTCATGTTGCGGATTTCGTAACGCAGGCACACCATGCCCCAGGGCTCGGCCGCTTTGTTGATGGATTCTAAAATGCAAAAACAAAAAAAATGTGATCAAATTTTGGAAAATGCTCATTCAACTGATCGATGTAAAACAAACAATCAAACACACTGACCCACAATGGCCACATTCAACTGCTCGCGCTCCTTGAACACCGTGTCCAGCGCAATTTTGCCCACCTCCGATCGCATCGTCGTCTGTGCCAGCTGAACAACCGCGTAACCCGGGTCTTCAACGCCATAAGATGCCTAAGAAATGGAAAAATTCGCATCACTTTTACGGTTCAGAATGTACTAATTAAACAAAGGAACAAAACTAAGCCTAAGCCCTAAATTTGCCAAATTACGCTCAGCTCCAAAAATGTTAAATAAAAATTCTCTAAATAAAAAACACAAAGCGACTTAAACTTAAAAACTGACAAAACTACCAAAAACCCTATCAAACAAAAAAAAGTAAAAAAACCAAATCGGAGTTAGAAAAAAAAAACAAATCCTAAGCCACCTTTCCCGCCTTGGCTAGGTTCCCGGATTTTTTTCGTAAATTTTTGCAGAGGGTATCCCCTGTCTCTTATACACATCTAGATGTGTATAAGAGACAGGCTACGTTCTTGGTGCACAAATTTTTTTTTTGGAGGGGGGGGGGATTCTCCAAACATTCCCTCAGCCTAGCGCTCGTTGTTATGACATACATTGTACGGGTCGACAATCTTCACGTAAAGCACTCCGTCCAGGTTCAGCTGCACATTGTCCAAAGTGATGGCACTTTGTTGCGGAATTTCAATCGCGCACTCCTTCAACGAGTGCCAATACGGTATTCGGTGGACAAACGGCACCAAAAAGTGAAGGCCCTGCGGGGAGGGGGATAATTGATCACTTTAATTTTGATTTTTTTTCGCGCACTCACCGGGCCCAACGTCTTGGAGTATTGACCAAACCATTCGACAATCCATGCCTCCTGTTGTGGCACAATTCGAATGACCGTGTTCGCCTTACCCTGCGACGGGAATTCGGGCATCGAGTCTGACGAGGTGAAATTGCGGGACGAAGTGTGAAGAGGCGCGCCCCCCGAGGGCAAAAGACTGACAAATGAGAAAAATTGTATCGATTTTTTTGTTGCAATTTGATGATTTTAAAAAACGGGTAAAAAGCATGTTGCCCGTTCTCAAATCGACCTCTGAACGCAAAAGCGATACATACACTCTGATCAGTTTGATTTCCCGAAAATTCAGTAACCGATTGGGTCCCATCGAAAAAATGGATCCGTTAAAAGTTTGCCCGGCCATTAAACTGGACAGAAGCACGGAAGAAATTTAATTTTTTCTGGAACTGTTACACCTTTGAAACAGGTGTCTAGGGATGAAACAGCACATTCCTCCCCCCAATTAGCCAAAACAACAAATTCCATTTCGGCAAACGGAAAAACTCGGGAAATTTAACAAGGTCCCCGTAAATTTTGTTTCACAAAAAACGCACCATTTCTCACGAACCAACAGCCGCCAGACAACAGAAAGGCTTCTTGTCGTATTCATTGTGATAAGTCGGAAGTGCGTGTCGAATATGTTTGTGTATAAGTAGCTGAAAAAAACAAGATTAACAAACACATTTGTATAAAACAAAATTTAAAAAAATCGTTGGTTCCATTTCTTGGCACCATTTGTAGAGATAAAGCAATGATCAAATGCTAATGAATGTTTTTCAAATTTAAAAAAAAAACAGCTGTGTTCAACAAATTGGTACACGTAAATGCAATGGAATGGGATGGCAGAGAGGTCTTTTTGCATTGAATTTGTTGTCCAAAAATGCGTCATGAGTGAGCATCATCAATTAAGGCACACACCAAGAAAGAGTGTAATTAAGGCGATTTGGTTCCAAACAATTAAAACAAATGAATGAATGATTGAATAACAAAACAAATTACCATCTCTATGATATTAGACAAAAACAAATGATTACCCCGACACGTAATCTGAGCGCGGACAAAGAAAAAAACAAAACAAAAAATGTTGTTTTTTTGCTGAACGTTTTGAGCCTGGGAAAAAATTAGGAAAAAAATCAATCAGTTCTGATCAATCAATCAATCGCGCGCCGCTCGCCAATTGTGCCGATGTTGAAGGAAGTTGGGTTTGGTTGTTGTTGTTTTTGCCGAGCTCGACGACCGTGACGACCCGTCGTTGGCGACTGCTTTCGCCGCCTCCGCCGCATCCGCCACTGGTGCCAGCAGCCAATGCGTCGCCGCCACCGTTTCGCATCAGCAACGACTGAAGCGCATCCGACGACCGCGACACGTGCGGCGTCCGTTGTCGCAACTGCTGCTGCTGTTGTTCCGATGCCGTCGTCGTTCCGCCGCCGGCATTGCCGTTGGCGATGGTGGTGGCGATGCCGTTCAGCGTCCGACTCCGTTGGGGTGTCACACGCTTGCGTGACCGAACCACCTGAACATTGTGCTCTGCGGCAACACGCTTCTGCACCAACTGCTTGTGCTTTTGTTGGTCCTAAAACCGGAGGTTTTGTAGCATCAGAGTTCGACACAATTCCAAACAGTCCAATGACTCAAAAAACTCACCATGCACATGATGAAAACACCGCTGGGGAACCAAATGAACAGCGTGACAGTCACAACAATGAACACGAGATAGTCGGTGAAGAATTTGCCTGAAAAATGTGTCAAAATTGAGACAATAAATTCAGAGGCGGCCGGCCCCTCGTTGTCAAAACTCCAAAAGATAAAAACGTTTACAAAATTTTAAAAATTACTAAAAAATTTTATTGAATTAAAAAATTTACGCGGTGCGGGCCCTTTGAAATTGTCCAAAAGTCGGTGGAAGAATGAGGCGGAATCGGTCGCTTTCTTCTCGCACATCATCGCTTTCTGTCCGCCTCCCCTGCCCGTCGTCGTCGTTTCGCCCCGTTGGCATTGTCCGTGCACACACATTGAGCCCTCCGGCAACCAGCGAAATGGGTGGACGGGTGCACAATGGCCGCCGCCGTCGGCACCGCCACTGCCACTGCCACTGTGTTGCCGAGAGCGACAACAACGCCGACAGGCATTTTCGTCTTCATAGGGAAAGTGAGAAGCCAATGTAAAAAAAAAAGAAGAAAAAAAATGCGAGGGTCCCCATCCGCAAAAACCCAGGAAAGTTCTGAGTGCTAACTAATAGTAAGGTTTTATTGCATTTTTCTTAAGCCATTTTTTCCAAAAGGTTCAATTTTTAGTTTTTAAAATTTTTGTTGAAAAATTTGTAAAAATTTCGAAAATTTGCCGATTTTCAAATTTTTAAAAATGCAAGTTTCTTTGAAGGAGGGGAGTCGGCGGTGCCGAGGCGCCGCCGGGAAAATTTTGAATTTTTGACTCGACTTGTTAACAGGTTTTCAACCAAAATGAAAAAAATCGGCACTTTTTTCATGTTTTTTTCGGAATTGGAAAGGCGAGAATCGAACACCGAGAAATGACCCCCAAACTAAAGACAACAAGACCCTCCGAGTCGAGCACCGAGACTCTTGAGCATCCCTAGTGCTGACTGACTGACTGACCTTCTTCACACAAGCATGGCGACAGATCGGCGGAGAGTGAGGCGCAGAATGAAATGCATTCGCCCGCCCGGCATTTGCCCTCGTCTGGACAAACAGTTCCGTCGGTCAACGGTTTCGGCGGTGGGCATTTGTCGCTGATCCCGCTAAAAACAAATTCACCAATTAAAAACATTTTTTATGAGGAAAAAGATCAGAAGATGCAACAACAAAAAAGTGCACCTGCAACGCGACTCGTCCTTGCACATCTCTTCACTTCGACCCTGACACAGGCGACCCCTTTCCATGAACGTGCAGTTGTTCGTGCAGCACTCAGAATGCCTAAAATGTCAAAAATGTATTATGTGATGCGCAAAAAAAAAAAAGATGCGAATTTAAACACACAATAAAAAGCAACTGTTCCTCAACCTGAAAAACGGGAGCAGTTCAACTCGCCGACGGTTCGACGCGCCGATAATAGTCAATTCCTGTTTTATCTATCAACTCAAATTTTCTAAATATAAAAATTCAGATTTGTAACAATCTCAATTTAAGTTCTGGGAAAAATTTGCGGCAATCATGAAGAATTGAGGTCCCGCAAAAAGCAACTGATTTGGGTTGTCGGTTCTTGAACAAATTTTTTTTGGAGATACCCGTAGTAACCCGAAAAATGATGAATTCCCGGGATCGAATCGATAGTAATCGATTCGAATTGGAACCATCCCAACTCTAAAAAGTGCTAGAGATGACGATAATATACAATATTTGTATAGTCTCTGACCGAGGCGAACAGAGCGCGGACGGCTTCAGTCGACAGTCAGCAGTGCAGCACCGGTCACCCTCCCCCGCCGGGCCAGTGCCACCAATTTGTGCACCGCAATCGCACTGCTCGCCCGCCTCCAAAATGCCGTTGCCGCACAGCGCTCGGCGTTCCTCAACAAAACAGCGGTGCGCCAACGAGTACAGCACACGATGGATGGCACGCACAGAGCACGGCGAGAACTGGTAGTGGTTGCGCTCGTAGCCCGTGTTCGCGCTCTCCCACATCATGTAGCGTCCGTCGCGCGACGGCTGCGGCACGCAGTCCGCGTCATGCGCGTCGTCATGCGTGCTGCCGAAGGCATGGCCAAGCTCTGACAATCGAAAACCCATAAAATTCGGGGGTTTTTTTTGTTCATGCCCGTACGGGTTGGCCTCCGCGTAGTCAAAAGCTTCTCAAAAAGCTATAGCCCCCCCCCCCCGCTATCCATTTGTGGTCCCGGAAGTTCATTGGACCAAAAACTGGATCATCAACGGACCCCGTTGTCTTCGAGTTGAATCACCACATAAATTAAAGCAAACCATGCGCTGCCACAAGGTCGACCACGCGCGTGATCATCAACTCGTGCCTTCGCCGAACAGAAAACAACGCGGTGTTTCGATAAAAAGTGCCGTTCTCAATTTCACGAGCGCAAATGCCACGTTTAAAGAATTCATTTTGGTAGCCAATCTGTATAATTGAATCATTTTAAAACAAATTTCTAAATGCAAAAAGTGAGTGAGTAATAAATTAAATTACCGTATTCCCTTCCCAAATTTTAGAAAGCTAACCAATTTTTTTCAACAAAAAAAAAAATTTGAATTTGAGTGGTGGTACTGCAGTGCCCTCCCCCCACCCCCCGTGGCCCTGCCTCTGCTCACATTGGCGAGTCCAAGCACACCGGACGAGAGTACTTTTGCGGTGACCAACAGGCACAAACAGGTGGCATTTGTGCCCTCCTCGGCCGAGAAGGAATCCAACATCTCCATGGAGTTCACCCCGTCGACGGGCCTCATCGCGGCGTTGAAATGTGTGGAAGAGCTGAAGTTGGGCTTGTCCAAAATTTTAATTTCTTTGATGGCGAAGCCGATGTTGACCAGCCGATGGCCGGTGATGTCCAGACCCCAGTCGACCGAGCCGAAAATTCCGTTCACTCGTTCAATCAAGTTTATCTTGGAGGAGGAGGGGGAGTATACGAATCGTTGGCCAATAAATTTGGGCCCTTTGCTCAAATCAACGATTAATTAGAATCGTAACGGTCAGTTAGATTTATTTATTCAAAAAATTTAACCCGGACTGATCGGAAACGCCAGAAAAATGGCAAGATTTTGGCAAAAAAAAATGTCAAAAAAGCTTTTTTTTTTATTACAATAATTCTTTCGGTGTTGAGGCAGTCCAACGACTTTGTCGGGCCATGTCCGTGCCAAGGGCGTATCCAGGGGGAGGGGGGCTACAGCCACCCGAAAATTTTGAGGAAAAAAAAATCAAATTAACCCCCCGACAAAAATCCAACTTTTTTTTGTTGCAAAAATTTCTTAAGAAAAATGCAATAAAGTCCAAAAAAAAGCACTTACGAGGTATCTGGCGGCGTTTGCATAGTTTCCATTTCCGATGACACGAAAGAACTCGTAATCGGCCACCAATTTAAGCTCACAGCGATTTCGTGCAATTTCTAAAACAAAAATTCATAATACAAAAAAAAATATATACAAAAATGCCACCACCTTTTAACGTTGCGCAGAATGGACAAAGGATCAACAAAATGAGCAGTGACATGGCAAAAGGTGAGAAGAAACGCCGAAAAAATTGCAAAATGTGTTTGAAAAATAGCAAAAACATGGAAACGGAAAGCCTAAAAAGTAGAAAAATTAAAAACAATTTTTTTTTGTAAACTCTAACCAATCAATCTTTTCCATAAAATGGCTCCTACTTTTTGCGCAGCGACTGCTTCAACAAATGCAGCGCGGTGGCGTAGTTTTCAAAGTGCACAAATCGAATGTATTTACCCTGAAAAATGTAAGAGTCAAAAATAGGGCGTTTAGAGAACTTTTTTTCGAAATTTTGTGTACAATTTCGACACAAAATGATTAAAGGGTTGTTGTTAACAATGCTAAACATAAAACGGACTGCGATTACGTGGGTTTTTTTCCCGATCTGAAACCATCAAAACTCGACATAAAAAAGCACAAATGGTAAATCAAAAAAAAAAATTTGTGACTTTTTGGCTATTTTTTTTGGGACCTTCACAAAAAAGTTGGGCAAATGCAACGGTCTGAGCCCTTTTTGACGTCTTCTGTACAACACCACGTTGCTCAATTGGGTGTTCAATGATTTTGGGTCCGCACTGTCCACGACGCCTTCCACCGCTGTTTCGTCCTTAAGCTCAATGACAACCGAAGTGCCTGCGCTGCCTTGCAAAAATGTGCCGAGCGTAACGGCCACCATACAATACAACAAAAAAAGTGAAGGCTGTACATTAATAAAATTAAATGAAAAAAATCAAGAAGTTAAGTATAAAAATCCAAAAACAACAATGAACTTAAAAGGATAGGACAATTTCAAAAAATGTTATGATTGTGTTGTGGTCACTGACCAACAAAGTAAAAATTTGAATTGTTAAACTTTCAAACATTACGCCAAGGAATTATTTGCGGGAACTGCTACCCCACATACCAGCCAAGTCAAAGCCACAAAATGGCAAAGCCACGGAATGTTGAAAGCTCCAATAAAGCCAAAAAAAGCTAAAAGTAAACCTAAAGGGATGTCCCGAATAATCCAAATGTCAAGCTTCATTGAAATTCAAAATTTCTTCTGCGGAACTTCCGTCAAAAAATGAACGATTACCAAAAGAGTTAATTTTATACTGCACACTTACAAATTAGTAAACACCGTTTATTTACAAACATTGCACAAACAAACAACATATTTTTATTAATAAGAAAACTTTATGTTCTCATACATACAAATGTTGGAAAAGCTGGGGAATGAATTACAAAACAAATTCAACTAGTATATGTCACTCTACCTACTCTCATCATCGATGATCATCCACGTGCCCGGTCCATCGCAGCAACAGTCGATTGTGTGCAACGAGCATTGCCTCGTGAGATGGAACTCTCAGTGACATCAGCAACAGAAGTAAACCACGGCAACTTGACACAATCGGAGATGTTCTGAATTGAAAAAAAACGATGAGAACCCAACCAACCAATTCAAACAAACACATTATGAAACTGAAAAAGAATGCAAAAAACTACGCACCGGACGCATACCTATTCGGTTCAAATGTCAACAACGTGTCAATGGCACTGCGACACTGCTGACTAAGCCCAAGCCGAGAAGGGAATTTGTAACGGCGATTTCGCTGCGCTTCCACAATTTGCGCATTGCTCACTTCTCCACGGAAAGGCATGACGTTAGTCAGCAAGGCGAAACCGACAACGCCAACGGACCTGAACAAAAAATGTTGAGAAAACGCAAATCGGAAGCGGACGGACACTGACCAAATGTCCACTTTGAAATTTTGGCGCTTTGTATGACTTGGTACCGCAAAATGTTGAAGACAGGTCGGCACCCTAAAACAAAATGTTAGGTTGAGACTAAATGCTCATGAGTCGGTTGACCCACCTGCTTGCAAAAGCCATAATTTTGATGATGCCAGCTTCTCAGCAGGCTGCACAAGCATGGCAGCCGTCGGATCAGCATGCTGCACACGCTGGGCAGCCGTCGGATCAGGCTGAACAAGCATGGCAGCCGTCGGATCACCAGGCTGCACAAGCATGGCAGTCGTCGGATCAGGCTGAACAAGCATGGCAGCCGTCGGATCACCAGGCTGCACAAGCATGGCAGCCGTCGGATCACCAGGCTGCACAAGCATGGCAGTCGTCGGATCAGGCTGAACAAGCATGGCAGCCGTCGGATCACCAGGCTGCGCACGCTGGGCAGCCGTCGGACCACCATGATGATGACGAGCCTTCTTTCGGCTGCGCTTGTTGTCCTTGGATTTTCGCTTCTTCTCTTCGTCGCCGCGAGTCATTTCCTGTAAAATGAAGCTTGTTTAGAAGAATAAAAAAAAAAGAATTACGTGTGAAAAGCACAGTGGGTCGTTCACCGATGAGCAGTTTGAAGCAGTTGAAAGGTTGGCGAACAGTTGAAGAAAGCCTTGGAAACAGATTTGATGTGTGTGAAAACGAATGGTTCGGCATTGAATTTGCCGCTTTATATACCCCTAGATGGTTTAGCCTAACTTTTCACTATTTTAGGTCGCTTGTTTTCTTTACTGAAGTTAATTGAATATAGAAAAAACATTTACACAGTTGGGGTTTGAACCCCGGGCATACCACTGAGCTACGTGGCATTATCAGGAGCGTTGAAAAAAATTCAAATATATACTAACATTTTTCCGTATTTCGCTTCAAAAAACAATCTTTTCCGAAATCTCGGTCAAAATCGCCGAGACCGAGATCGAGATTTGGGGATGGCCGAGACCGACGAGGTTTGTCTCGAAATTCCGAGAGTCCAGGTCTCGGAGTTTTCGACAAATTTCCGAGATTTGAGACCTGGGCTCTCGGAAAATCTCGGTCGGGATCTCGATCTCGCCCATCTCTACTCTACCGTATGCCCACCGATCCTTTCCTACAGTATCAAAACGCAATGCCAAAAAATTAGATCAAATATTCTTTCTTTCCACATCCTTGATCACGTAGTTGCGATTTGAACAGTTTGAATAGTCAAAAAGAATGTTGCCGGTGAATTCGCCGCGACTAAATGGTGATCAAAAAAATGAATGAACAAAATTTTTGGGAGAGGTCGAATTGCGTTAACCAGAGCACTCCACAACTGAGTCCCCGCGATTGCTTCAATGCTATTTTCGTATTTTGGAGAATAATAAATATTAAGATTTATTTGAAAATGATTGTCAAAATTTCCATGAACTGAATCGTTTAAAAATCTGATCCTGATCAGGCCTGAATTTGGATCCCGACTTTTTGACCCCGACCTCCGGAGTCCGGACACGCCGTCCCCGAATCTCGGGGTCCAACCCAACTTTATTCATACCATTCTGCTCTTAATTATGTCATTACGTTTCAAATTATTTCATATTACATATGTGCCAGTTCTCAGTTGGACCCTGGGGCGTAGATGTCTGCTTAAAAAGGCACAAGAAAAAAGAATCAAAGTTTTACATTTGTTTAATTGATGATAAATTTGCAAATTCTCTTGCTCATTTCGCAGGTGTTCATAATACAAATCGAATTTTGTGATTTATTACCAAATAAAAATTCAAATACATATTATTTTTGCACAAAACCTTAAAGAGCTTTTGCATGTCGAAAAGTATTCAAGACAATTTTATTCGCTAAATTTGATCAACATGCTAAAGACCTGCTGCTACGCCCAATGATAAACCGATCAAATGATTATTTCCTTGTTGCTTTATGTAAATTTTTGGATCAATTTTTAGCAGTATTTTTTATATGAAAATGTGAATTTTTGGGGGGTGAGTAGTATTCACTTTTTAAGCGACATTGACCGCAAGTCTTCGCTTCTCTCAGTCGCGCATTCGTCGACCGACTTGCTTTCTTAATTCGAATTTCGAAATATTATTTTTTATACAATATGCACATTTAAACAAAAAAATCAAATGTCGAGCGGTTCACCAACAATCATTGTGTGGAATAAAATCGTTTTATGCGCGCGTAGGCCATTCGTCTATATTTTGAATTCCACTTCTGATCGGTTCTCATCAGCAGCTCTTTTATTGGACGGCTCAAGGACGGCAACGGCCTGCTGAAAGCAATTAAAAGTTTACTATTAAAACAATTAATAGGTATTTAGTCTTTGAACTTCACCTGGAGTGCCTTTTGTCGTTCCTGGCTTCTTTTCGGCAACTGCTGAAAAACCAAACAAAATTTTAAATTAAAAGCGGTCTTTGAAGCTTAAACTTCACCTGGAGTGCCTTTTGTCGTTCCTGGCTTCTTTTCGGCAACTGCTAAAAAACAAAATTCAATTTTAAATTAAAAGCGGTCTTTGAAGCTTAAACTTCACCTGGAGTGCCTTTTGTCGTTCCTGGCTTCTTTTCGGCAACTGCTAAAAAACAAAATTCAATTTTAAATTAAAAGCGGTCTTTGAAGCTTAAACTTCACCTGGAGTGCCTTTTGGAGTCTCTGGCTTCTTTTCGGCAACTGCTAAAAAACAAAATTCAATTTTAAATTAAAAGCGGTCTTTGAAGCTTAACTTCACCTGGAGTGACTTTTTTCGTTCCTGGCTTCTTTTCGACAAAAATTCGCGCATCCAATTTGCCAAGTGTTGAATAGTTTGAGTCGTTTGCTAAAAATAGACTAATATTTGTTGTTAATAGATCGTTAATTCTCTCCCACCCACCTGAAGCAAATGATGGCTCTCGTTTTCCCTTTTTTAAGAAAAAAAAATTAGCATCAATATTAATGACATTAACAAATTTTTGTTTACCTTACAACAGGCACAGCATTGGGCGAGGACAATGAACACGGCAGCGACGATAAAAGTTAGAAGATGGAGTGGGATTAAAGTTAAAGCAATCATCGGGGGGCTTGAAATGGTGTTGATCGATCGTATAGACAAAACAAATGAAGAAAATGAACAAAAAAAATATCGCTTAAATACTCACTAGAATGCCAAAAAAATTTGAATTTCATTAAAAAAATTTGAAAGTAAACTGAAAGACAAAGCCTATTGTGGAATTTATGGGGCTTTTAACGATTAACGATATTTGTTAAGAAAATTTATGCTGAAAATCAGTACAAAAAGCAAATATTGTTTTTTGGACATTTTTAAGCGAAAATTCAAAAAAGAATGCGAAAAATGCTTGAAAATTAACGCATTTGGCCATCTGTCTATCGATTATTCAAAATTTAAACAAAAATTCTTCAAAAAGCTCCAGAAATCTCAAATAAAGGACAAAAAAGGACTTGCATACCAAATAAAGGACAAATCTTTAAAAAAAGGACAGTTGGCAACCCTGTTTTATCCTAGGAAAAAAATCAAAAAAATTTTTGGCCTCCAAAATTTTTTTTTCGTAGTTGTGCCCGTGAGGCGTTGATTGGTATTGTACACATGTTATAGGTAGTTTGATTAGGAAAATCGGAGGCGTCTGTATTACTTTAATTTTTCCAAAAATTCATTTTCTGCGAACAATGTCATCTATCAAAGACTTCGCGAGTGGGTTGATAAAGGTAACCGGTGTTTGTTTGGGGTTCAACTCTTACAAAAAAATCATCCGCCAGCAAAACAACCTTTCTGTTGTTTTTTTTTCAAAATTTTCAAATAATGCTCCGTCTAAGATTTACTGTTTTGTTAAATGTCTCTATGTATTTGTACTAAATTGATCATTTTAGACGAAGCCGGTGGTAATCTTCTCAAAGGAATATTGCCCTTACTGGTAACTTCTCTTAAAATTGGATGAGTTTTTGGTTTATTCTAAACACTAGAACAGTTTTTTTTTTCAACAAATAGGGAGGCATTTTTGTTAAGAAATTGGTTCAAATTAGAAAAAGACTGAATTTTGGAAGGAATGAAGCGTGCAAAAGCCACAGAAAACGCTTTTTTATTCATTTGGCTTTCAGTGTCAGAGCGAAGGACGCCGTGCGCACCTTCAAACTGAAGCCGGGCGCGCTTGAAATTGTTGAGCTGGACAAACGCGCAGATTGTGACCAAATTCAGGACTACCTCAAGGAGCTCACCGGTGCACGGTTAGCATTCTCAAAAACAACCTCTCGGGCTTTAGAGAATTTTTCGACAAGTATCTGAACCAATATTTTTTGGTTTGGCGGGGATAAAAAAACAAAAACTAAAATTTGTTTCGTTTGTGGAGCAGTAGTTTCAGCTTTAGTACTTCAACCTTTGTTACAGTGTTTTTTTTAGTTTTTTGTTTTTTTTGGAATAGGTTTTTTTGAGATTTTTTATTTCGAGTGGTTTTTATCAAACTAGAGGGATTAGAGTTGGCCGGGATCGGGCGGGATTATCCCGGTTTTTGAAAAGTAGTAATCCCGATCTCGGCTTTCACAATCCCGGTCAATCCCGATCCCGGTTTTTACCAAAAATCCCGACCCTGGCCAACTCTATCAAGATCATAAAATATCTTTTTTAAGTTCTGTGCCACGTGTGTTCATTGGTGGAAAATTTTTTGGCGGCGGTGATGACACTGTTACTGGACTGCAGAAGGGAACGCTTGAAGGGGAACTGAAGGCGGCAAATGCGTTGGAATGAACACAACCGCGGACAAAATGCTTCACCTTTTTTTCATTCCTTCATTCATTGAAATAGAGAAAATTAGGCGACTTATATTATTATTTGAATAAAATGCGATAAAGAAATGATGAAGTTTTGTCCACTATTTGCCTTCATTAATTCGGTCGAGAGATCCGATCATTTCTATACATATTGCGAATTTCATGCCAGGAATGTGTTGTGAACATGCCGAAACGCGCGATTTATAGTCAAAAGATCACTTGCATGGTGATGTGTCTTAATGGCCTAATTTGTAAGCCATTCGAAAAAAGTGAATTTTGTGCCATTTCAGTCGACTCGATTTTTCCGAAATGTGATAGGGTTGGACAAGCCCAATTTTCGGGGTTTGGTGCACAGCTTTAATAACCGATTTTCAAATTTTTGATTAATTTCTTTAAATTAGTTATTCGGTATTAACCAGGTCATCCATTTGTTCACATGATTCGCATCGGGGTCCAACCCTACTTTATTCATACCATTCTGCTCTTAATTAGGTCATTACGTTTCAAATTGTTTCATATTATGTGCCGGTCCTCTGTTGGACCATGGGGCGTAGATGTCTTTGCTTAAATTTCATAATTTAATTTCCAGCTTTACCTATTCAGCATCAAATTGAATATGAATGAACAACAAAATCTGCAAGCTGATTACGTGGTGGTGGGTGGTGGTGTTGCTGGCGTTTGTGTTGTGCAAGAGCTGAACGATTTGTTGGAGAGTGAAGAGGTTGCCGGCACTTCACACCACCGAATCATTTTCATCAGTGGGGCCGAAGGGTTTGTGAAACGAGTGGCAAACCAGAAGCCGGTGTGTTCAACAAGTGGCAACCCTCGAGAATTGCGGTCTCGACAAAAAAAAATAAAAAATTCAAATGCATTTTAATGTAAAGAACACGAATCCGATTTGCTTTAGCATATTTTTACCCAAGAAAACATGCATTTAAAAATTTAAACTTTTGAATTTTCGAATTTGTCTTCGTCGAGACCGCAATTCCCGAGGAGTGCCGAAGAAGTTGTTTGGGGCCCGTTTAATTTTGGACAATTTCTTCAGGTTGGCCAAGTCACAATGTCTTTTGATGTGCAAAGCGCTGATCCGAATTCGTATTTTGGCGCATCAAGCAGAATTCGACTGGTTCAGGACGATGTTGTTTCGTGGCAATTCGACCAAAAAGTGAGTCACAAAAAAATGGTGTCATTTTTGCCAATATTACTCAAATTGTTCAGAGCGTTTTGACACGTGCCGGGCTGACAATTGGCTACCGCAAATTAGCAATTGCGACGGGCGCTTCGCCAAAGCAAACCGTTCCCGCCCATCCGAAAGTGCTTCGACTGCGCGACCTGCAGACTGTTCAACAACTGCAGAAGCAATTGCGGACGGCCAGACGTGTGCTCATTGTTGGAAACGGCGGAATTGCCACCGAATTGGCGTAAATTTTTAGAAAAATCATATAACATTAAGTAGAAATACTGGCAAATCTTGGAATTTTATTATTTTTTGGACGCTTTAGCCTTCCATTCTGGCCACATTTACATACATATATGTTATTTATATCAGTTTAAATCTCTTAATTTTTTGCAGATTTGAGCTCAAAAATGTTGAAGTCGTTTGGGCGATCCGGCACTCGTCAATTTCAGCAACTTATTTTGGCATGTTTTTTTGTTTTGTTGTTGTGTTCAAGCACCGGAACAAGAAAACTGTTCAAATTTCAGATATTGCTGCTGCCAAATTCTTCGAATCGAAAATGTTTGCCGGACGACAAACAGCAGATGATCAGAAGGCTGAGGTTCGAGCTGACAGGTATTCATAATTCAGCGATTTACTTTAAATTTTGCCATCATTTTTGCAACAAAAAAAAATGTGAATGAAAACTTTGCTTTTGAATTAAATATTTTTATGAAATGCCATCATATTTTAAATTCTTTCAAATGCAAAAGGTACACGAGTGTGGTGATTCAACAAGTTGACAGTGTCGAATCGACAAAAAACATTGACGACAAATCTCTCCGCGAGCATTGTGGCACAGCTTTGGGACCTCATTGGTTGGCCAAACTGGCACAGGAGCATCCAGACGAACAAGTACAACATTTTTTTCAACGTTCAAATCCAATTGTTTGAAAAATTAGTTTTCAGCTTGCCCGAAAGGTTCACGTCATTGGCGATGTTGAACTGCTTGCACTGAGTGAACAAAGGCCACCGATCGGAAGTGATCAGTGCGATTTGCCCACTCATTTTTTGAGTACCCTAACGGATTGGCCGTTGTGGGCCCGTCTAAGCGATGGACGCCAATTGGGCTGCGATTTGATCATTGATGCCAGCGGTGTGGTGCCAAACTCTCAGCTGTGGAAGCGGAACTGCCCAGATGTTCGTCCGTTTGTTTGTTGGTCGTTGTCATGTTTTTAATTTCAAAAAAATTGAATTTTGTTATGCGATCAACCAGAGGTTTAGAAGAACAATACAAATTTTGTTGTCCAATTCTGCAATTTTTCAGCTCTCTATTGCCGAAGATTGTGGCATATTGGTCAACGAACAGATGATGTAAGCGCATTCCTTTTTTGCCGGGAATTGGATTTAAAATTAGGATTTTCGGAGGACAAAATGCCCAAATTTGGTTACTCTCAAGTTCGATAAATTCAAAAGTTTCGAAGACCGGAATTCGTAAAATTTGTGCATGAGTCCGAATTGGTGTTCTCTACTTTCACTCTAATAAACTGTCAGGACAAATGTGGAGGACGTGTTCGCTGCGGGCGATGTTTGCGCGCCAAGTTGGGGAACAAATCATCTGCACTGGAAGCAGGTGGAATATATTTTTGCTTTTAATTCCGGGATTCTTGAAGATTGACTTGACTTCATATTCCAACCCCTCCCAACAATTAAAAACAAAATGTCATTGTTCTTTCAGGTCCGACTTTGGACACAAGCTCGACAAATGGGTCTGTTCTGTGCCCGGTGTATGCTCGTGGAGAACGGTGCGTGTTGTATTCCGAATTAAAAATGGAGCTAATTAAATTTTGCTATTTTATGATTGATAAACATTATTCAGTTTTGCTGGACATCGCATTTGAACTTTTCTCCCACGTGACCAGCTTTTTTGGCTACAAGATTGTGCTGCTCGGAGACTTTGCCGGCGATCGACTGACCAAACCGTTCGAGAACAACTATCGGATCACGGAGGGGCACGAGTATGTGAAGGTGTTGACCAAGGACCACCATGTGCACGGAGCGGTGCTGATCGGCGAGACGGACTTGGAGGAAGTGATTGAGAATTTGATCCTGAACCAGACCGACATCAGTCAAATTGAGCAGCAACTGCTGGACCCTGACATCGATCTTGAAGATTTCTTTGACTGATGATTGAAAATGTTTTGTAACGATTTATTCAAAAACTTATCAATGAACAAACAAAAAAGAAGAATGCGTGTCCTAACAGCTAGGCACTGTCACTAGTCATCATTTTCTCTTGGCCCTGGCCCATCTCAATGCGCAAAAAGTCCCCAATAGTGGCCCCGTGATGGTCCAAATAGTCGCTGACGGTCTGCTCCGGGTTCAGCATGAATGCCTGGTGCAACAGCTGCGTCTCGTTCCCGTCAATTCTGGTCAACTGAACGAAGGGGGACATTCACTTAAATTTGAACTGCTTAAAGTGTTTGGACAGCCGCACCTCGGACTGATCAACTTGTGACGCATTCAAATCGTCGTCCTCCCCGTCGGCGTCAGCTTCCGTTTTCTCGTTTTGCGACGGCATCGTTTGCTCTCCACTGTCTTCCACCACCGCGTTGGCTGCTGTGTTCGTCGTCTGCGCTTTCTTTGTGCCCGGCGTGCCCAAACTTTCGGGTGCCATTCCGATGATGTGCTGACAAATTTGGTGGCCAAGTTGGGCAAGTGGAAAATCGGAAGCGGCGTTGTCCGCCGACTTCAGTCCCAACGTCACCAGGGACACAAAACGGCCGATCTGAACGCCGGCCAATTCGTCTAAAATGCGCTCAAATTGTTTGTTCAATTGCAACAAGATGAACATTGAAAAAATGTTTGAGTTTTAAGGACACATTTTTCGTTTTTTACTGCATTTTCTTAAGATATTTTGGGAAAAAGTGCCTAAAATATTTGATTTCTTCAAGAAAATTCGGAAAAATGTCTAAAATTTATTGATTTATTTTGGAAAAATGGTGAAATATTGATTTATATTGACTAAAAGTCGCTCAAATTCTAAATTTTTTTCGAAATGAATGCTTTCTATCAATTTTTTTTGATTATGTTTTTTTCTCCAAAAGAGTGATCTAATTTGTAAGTTTAAAAAAATATCAAAAACTCCAAAAACAAAAAGTTTCTTATTCAGTTTTCTTAAAACCAATTTTTCTTTAACCCGATTCCCGTGTTGTTTTTTTTTTGCAAAAAAATGGAACCTTTGGGATGAGTTTGGCCGTAAAGTTGGGCCGATGCTGGGGCAGAAATGATCGCTGCACGGGCGAGCCGAATGTTTTCGCCAATTTTCCCGACGGTGGCAACAATTGCCTCCTCAGCTGTCCGTCCATCGTCCACGTTGAATTTGTTGGGTTCTGAACAGTAATTGGAAAATTGCAAAGAATGGAACACCACACCAATGTTTGTTGTGCTCAATTTCGACCCGTCAATCGATGTCGACATATTGGAGGCGCACTTCTGCAAGGCGTTCACCAGTTCCACGATCTGAAAATCGAAACATTGAAGAAATTTAGTGAATTTATGTAAAAAAGCTGAAACCAAATTCTTGAATTCCGCACTCCTCGCCACAAAATCGGTCTCGCAATTAAGCTCAATAAGGACGGAAGTATTGTTGTTGGCGGACGATGCAAAACCTATTAGGCCTTGTGATGCTTCGCGAGTGCTCAATCTAAATTTGTTAATTTTTATTCTAAAAATAACAAAAAATTGCAGAAATTGATCAACAAAAACACTAATTCATTGGTTAATTTTAACATTTTTTGCTCTTTAAGTATAAAGTTTTCAAATATGATCAACACCACCACACTATTGAATGTTCAAACCAAATAAAAAGTTGTTGCTCTAAAAGACAAAGCTATAGAAGAAAACTTTTCGGGAGGCCGACTCAGCTGTAGTGTC
Organism: Globodera ellingtonae; assembly: GCA_001723225.1. Classification (NCBI taxonomy): domain Eukaryota; kingdom Metazoa; phylum Nematoda; class Chromadorea; order Rhabditida; family Heteroderidae; genus Globodera; species Globodera ellingtonae. The sequence continues at coordinate 119,784 of MEIZ01000063.1, forward strand.
GGGGCGCATAGAACTCACTCACTTTGCCGCTTTGTCCCAGCCCTCCTTGACGGCCGTCTCTTTGATCCAGCGCAGTGCCTGCTCGAAGTTGTGCTCCCCGCCACAAGCCAACAGCGCCTTGCGACACTTTACGTAGCTGTACCCGGTCTGCTTACGCATTTTCACCAGCGCCTGGCATTGATCAAAATGTTTTGTTTCCCTCACAATTCCAGCAACTTGCCTCTTTGCTGATTGTTGGCGGCTGAGATTGAAGTTCCGCCAAATTGGCTCCAGCCGTAGCATGCCGAGCAATGCCGACAAAGATGGATCGTGCCGGCGCATGGCGAAACGGAAGATGCACTGAAATGATGCTTCTCCACATCATTCCAATTATGATTTATGAGAGATTGAAATACCCGAAAATACACTAAATTAAGAAAAAATCGGGATCAAAAACTCGGCATTTTCTACCCGCGACTTGAAGCTGGTTGCCCATGAACAAAGCGTTTAGTTTGAAAATTCATTTTTTTCCCCGGTGGAATCTTTTTAAAAGCCTTCGCATTCTTTAGGGTAAAATATCGATTCGTTCCCCACCGATTCGTTCCGCACAGAAAATCGATAAAAATCAAAAAAAAAATTTTTTACAAACATTTTTAGTTTGTGATATTGTATGGTTCTTGTTCTGAATAAAAAATTATTCTATGGATTGGCTGGGTTCTGTCCTCGGGATAGGGCAGGGCTGCCAACAAAAATTTTGCAAATTAAGGACAGAGGTCAAAAAAAAAGATTTTGCTGGCATTTAGCTTGCAAAAAAAGGACAATTTCAAAATGATAAAAATGCCATGAAGTTCGGATGTTTAAAAGATCAGCTTTAAGTCTTGATGGTGCATGTTTGAACATTAGGAAATGGTAGTTTCGGCGTGGCCAATGGAAGTAGGAAAAAGGCGGTGTCAAACCGTCAAAAGAACATTTGCAATGCTATGATGTCAATTTGACTTTCTTGCCTTGGGACGGAACGCGAGGCCAGGGCGTTATAGCCAATTCGACCACGGCATGCGGGAGGAAACGCTCATTCTGAAGCGGTTGTGAAACAATTGGTTCGGGGTCCTCCATTAGAAAAAATGCATTTAAAAACTCGGAGAATTGTCCACACACGTCTGTCTGTCTGCTTTTTGGTATAAATTGACAGGGATTTTCACCATTCTCACTTTTTTCCCTCTCAACTACTTGTATTCATGGACGACGATTTCGATGACGGGTGGGTGCAAAACTTTGCCTACCATGGAAGCGGTTTTCGCTTACTGTAAGGCACGCAAATTGTATCGGAATTGTATAATTTTGACTACCGCGTACTTCCGATGCTATCGCACGCAACATCATGGCTGCACGTACCGACTGTAAGTAATTCGAATAGAAGAACTTATTTTTATTTTAACAACTAAAGCAAAGCGGAATTGTCTGACGAGGGAGTGACCCTCTTCAAATCTGGCTACCACAACCACCATTGAGACGACGACAACACCCAAAAACTAACCCAAACGGCCCTCTTTAGGGCCACAATTATCAAATGAACGAAGGTGACTGGATTTATTGTATTTTTGCATTGTCGTGAAAATTACAAATTTTCATATTAAAGGTTCCAGTGCCCATTCTGGACAATTTGGGGATGCGAACAGAGTTTCTGACGAGTTGGGACTCGAACAGGTACAAAAAGCAATCTAAAAATTGTGAAACCTTGTAACAAGAGGAGATTAATAAACAAATTGACGACTATGTTACGCA
>MEIZ01000063.1:128908-147649 GCA_001723225.1 Globodera ellingtonae
GACGGCTTCATCTCCCCCACATGAGAGACAATTGCGCCTTGTCCCCCCCCCCCCCAGGGCTGTGTCGAAAGTAAAAATGTCGAAATCGAAAGAAAAAAAGTCGAAAATCGAAATTTCGAGACAGCCCTGTTCCCCCCTCGGTTTTCATGCTGCTTTTTGATGCTTACAAAATTTTCTATGAAATCATTACCTCTGTGATGAGCGCTTTTTGAGGAGTTTTTAAAATGTTTTTGTTTTAAAATTCAACTTTTAAGTATTGTTTCAGAAGAATTTGCAGTTTTTTTTTGTTGTAAAATGTTCGCCATGCTTTACACTGTACAGGTAGGTGAGTGTGGTTGTGGGGTTCGTTACGGCGAGAAGCCCGAGCAGTCCTTGCAACCCCCCTTAGGGTGACCCTCAACCTTCAAAAACCGAACGCATTCCATTTAAAAACCCGAACACCCCCAAAAGTCTGTGCTTCTGGAGCTTCTCATGGCGATGGTCCGCCCCGCGGGCGCCGAGCTGCGTCCGTCCGCCGATGATGCCTTGCGGCGCCAATTTGGCGGCGGCGGCGGCGGCGGCGGCACGGAAGTCACCAAATCCGTAGGCCAACTCCATCGTCAATACCAGCAAAAGCATTTGCGGGACGGCCAATGCGACCATTCGGACAACTCGGAAAAGGCCCAGGACTTGGCCATCATTCTGATGCGCAACTATTCCAGGCAAACAAACACATCTGCAGATTGTTCAAAAAAATGGGGGGGATAACGACAGATCGCAGCTGATCAGTCCGAGTGTTGAATCGTCCGTTTGAATGAAAGATTCTTCATCAAACTTGATCGATCAGTCCAGAAGCCGAACCCGATAATGAAAGCTAACATAATGAGAAAAGCTCACCTCAAACAGAAGCTAATCGACGATTAAAATTTGGTTTTTTTATGCTTAACCGGTGGCTTCAACTCACCAAGAGCTTTTATTTGGTATAATATTTTAGGGCTCGGCTTTTTAAACGGACTCTAATTGAAAACACAGAAATATGGGAGGTTTAAAAACATATTGACCGCTCTGAAACTGATCGGACAATGATCAGAGACATAGAACAGTCAAATTATGATCAGCCAATCTCACAGATTAGCAACTTCTGCGATGGAAACTTTAACAAAAACAAAAAAACTGATCGGTGGCACTGATCAGAGACCACGATGTTTTTTGATTAAATAGAAATGCGCTGCCCGAGCCTTCACCGGTGCACGTTGACGTGGAGATCACCATCCAGGACATCTCCGACATTTCGGCCATCAGCGGCACATTCGTCATGGACTTTTGGATCAGTGCAATTTGGTTGGTGTGTTCGGAGGATTTAAAAAAGTATTTGTGAAAATGTTTTTGTTCAACTTTGCCAGGCAAGACACCCGACTGCAGTTTGGCCATTTGGATCCGTGCCGACGCAATTTGTCACTGGACCATGACATGGAGCCTCGTCTGTGGTAAGAAAGCTGCTGAATCCGATCGATCGGGTTCGATCCTGGCATGCCGCCACGATCGTTATACCCGCCGATCGATCGTTATACCCTCCGATCGATCGTTATACCCTCCGATCAATTGTTATACCCTTCGATCGATCGTTATACCCGCCGATCGATTGTTATATATACCCTCCGACCGATCATCGTTATACCCTTCGATCGATCGTTATATCCGCCGATCGATTGTTATATATACCCTCCGATCGATCATCGTTATACCCTTCGATCGATCGTTTTATCCGCCGATCGATTGTTATATATACCCTCCGATCGATCATCGTTATACCCTCCAGATCGTTATACCCTCCGATTGATCATCGTTATACCCTCTGATCGATCGTTATACCCTCCGATCGATCATTATTATCGATCATCGTTATACCCTCCGATCGATGATTATACCTTCCGATCGATCGTTATACCCTCCGATCGATCATTATTATCGATCATCGTTATACCCTCCGATCGATGATTATACCTTCCGATCGATTGTTATACCCTCCGATCGATCGTTATACCCTCCGAAATTTTACCATTTTTTAGGTCTCCGAATGTTTGCATTGTGAACTCCAAGGCCACAAAGGTGCACGATTCGCCGAAGCCAAACATTTTGTTAATGGTAAATTTATTTAAATCGTCAATAATCCCCATCATAATTTGTCGAAGATTTTCCCAAACGGTACCACTTGGCTTAACTACCGTATCCGCTCGGAAGCACCGTGCATTATGGAACTGCGCAAGTTCCCATTGGACAGCATCCGATGCGATCTGATCTTTGAGTCGTAAGTTTCCAAATTTATTGTTGCAACCCAATTTGGCCACCCTTAATTATTTTGAAACCATTCAATCATACGGATGATGCATTCCAGGTTCGGAGTCCGAACTTCGCACTCTGATCACAAATAAGGATTTGATCGCATTGTTCAGGGTCCGGACTCTGATCACAAATAAGGATTTGATCGCATTGTTCCGGGGCCGGACTCTGATCACCAAATGGGATTTGGATTTGGTCCCCTTGGACTTGGGGACATATCCTCGAGCAGTTCAGGGTCCGGAATCTGATCACCAAAAGGGGCTAGATCACATTGTTCCGGGTCCGGAATCTGATCACCAAATAGGGGCTAGATCACATTGTTCCGGGTCCGGACTCTGATCACCAAATAGGGGCTTGATCACATTGTTCCGGGTCCAGAATCACATTGTTCCGGGTCCAGACTCTGATCACCAAATAGGGGCCTGATCACATTGTTCCGGGTCCAGACTCTGATCACCAAATAGGGGCCTGATCACATTGTTCCGGGTCCGGACTCTGATCACCAAATAGGGGTCTGATCACATTGTTCCGGGTCCGGACTCTGTTCACCAAATGGGATTTGATCACACGTCAAAAGCTGGCTATGTACAACTTGTTGCCTGCTTACAGCTACTCCTACAATGTTGCAGAAGTGACGCTGGACTGGTTGGCCTGGTCGCCCGTTTCCATTGTAAAGGAGGAGCTGAACTTGCCCGACTTCAAGCTCATCAACATCACTTATGGCAAAACCATTGAGGCAACATTTTAAATTTTGGCATAAGCTTTGCGGGGGCCAAAGCCTTCGTTGGTATTTTTTTTTGAAATTTTTAGAATTACACTGCCGGCATTTGGCATCGTCTCTATGCTGTCTCTTATACACATCTAGATGTGTATAAGAGACAGCTACTACCGTATGCTCTGTTAGTGGTTGGGGTATTCTGAAATGGTCGGGGCGGAGCTTTCTGGGTGGGCATGTCCGGGCGGGGCTTTGCCGGACACAGGTATCGGGCGGGCGCTTTAGCCCCCGCGGGTCGGGTATTTGCCCGCCGGGCGCTCGCTTGGCCGAGTATCACCCGCCCCCCCCCAGAATTTGGGTACCAGTCCAAACCGTACTGAATGATCAGTGCCGGATCATCCAAACCCGGCACCGGGCGCTTCCGATCTGAATTCCCCCCGCCCGAATCCCCACACAGCCAAAACTTGCCGAATCCCTTCAACGTCTTAGGCTAAGCCTAAGCTTGGTCTAAGCTAGGCCTAGGCCTAGGCCCTGTCTCTTATACACATCTAGATGTGTATAAGAGACAGCCCCAGAATTTGGGTACCAGTCCAAACCGTACTGAATGATCAGTGCCGGATCATCCAAACTCGGCACCGGACGCTTCCGCCCCCGCCCGAATCTCCACACAGCCAAAACTTGCCGAATCCCTTCAACGTCTTAGGCTAAGCCTAAGCTTGGTCTAAGCTAGGCCTAGGCCTATGCCTAAGCCTAACAAACCCAAGCAGGGTGGCTTAGGCCATCTGTCGGGGCTTAAATGAGTCGTCGGGTTCAAAAAATTCTCATTTTGTTCAGTTGGATCGCATTTTGGATGGACACGCGTGCGCTGCCCGCGCGCATCACGCTTTCCGTTAGGCAAGTGAAAATTGAATTTTAAAAATAATATTTAAATTCTCTTCTCAGTTCTCTGATGGCACTGACTTTTCAATTTGGTACAATTGTCCGGACATTGCCAAAGGCATTGTGCTTTTAAAATTAATTAATTAATTTTATAAAAATTATTTTTTTTTGCGCATCCCCTCAGGCGAGCTATGTGAAAGCCATCGATCTTTGGGTAATAATAAGCTGAAAGTGCTTCTCTTTATAATGCCATTTTGTTCTGTTTTTTAGATGTTCAGCTGCGTCGGCTTCATTTTTGTAAGCTTTTCAAATTTAAACAAAATTAAAAAACAATTTAAAAAATGAGCGCTTTTTGTTAACAAAAATTTGACAATTTTAAGCCCAAACAGGCACTCTTTTTAAGCCTTTTTAAGCTCTAGCAAAAGCCTGACGGTGGTGCCAATCGCTGAAAAAAATTTGGAATTAAATTTTAAAATTTTGCTCATTTTTTGGCCGCTTTGGTCGAGTTGGCTGTGGTGGCGTACAACGACAAATTGGAGGACCAAAAACAGCGCCGGCGGCGTCTGTCAGCGGTTGGCAATTTGTTGGCACGCGCTTCCATCACCACAAATGCGGGCGCAATTGCATTTTCGGAGCTGATGAAGCGGCGTCGATCGACGCGGTGGGCTTGATCACTGACTGATCAGTGCTTTTCCTCCACTGACTGATCAGTGCTTTTTCTCCACTGACTGATCAGAGCTTTTCCTCCACTGACTGATCAGAGCTTTCCTCCACTGACTGAGCGGAATTTTTTGAAATTTTCCGGATTTCCGGAGTTTTTTTTGGCATCCGGTTACATCCCTGATGTTTATGTTAGTTGATCAACTGACTGATCAGAGCTTTTCCTCCACTGACTGATCGGAATTTTTGAAATTTCCGGATTTCAGGACATTTTTGGGCTCGGATCCGGAGTTTTTTTGGCATCCGGTTACATCCCTGATATTTATGTTAGTTGATCACTGACTGATCAGAGCTTTTCCTCCACTGACTGATCGGAAATCCCTGATGTTTATGTTAGTTGATCACTGACTGATCAGAGCTTTTCCTCCACTGAACTGATCGGGGTATGCTTCAACAACCATTTTGATCACCGTATCCCCTCCAGGGCTGATCTGTGCTATGATTACGCGGCACGCGAACTGACGCGCAACAAATCGCAGTCGACACGGGGCGGCAGTCTGTCGCCGGTGCCTGAGGGCGAAATTCCGGCCTTTTTGCCGTCAAACAACGGCATCGGGGCAAATGTGCCGCTTCAGCCCCAGGCGGCCACCGATGGCAGCGCTGCCGTGGCCGGTGCCAAACCCAAAAAGCCCTCTTCAGAGTTGGGCAGTGCTGTTGATCGCTTCTCCAGCTTTGCATTCCCAACGGTGGGACTCTCGAGCCTTTGATCAAGACTCTCACTCTCGAGCCTTCAATCAAGACTCTCGCGCTTAATCAAGACTCTCGAGCCTTTGACCAAGACTCTCNACCCTAGTGTAAACAATTCAAAATATTCTTATTAACTTTTTCAAAAAAATAGATGCCAATTCACAAGTTTTTCATTCATTTTTTGTTGTACGAAATCAAAACCCATAGGGGGGGGGGGGCTTTTGTTTTGCAACATTCCTAATTTTGGACGAATTTTCTTAACAAATCTTGTTTTTTAGAAAAAAATCTCCTGGCCTGACCCCTTAAATACTATTTAAAAAAATATTTTTTTATTTCATTTTTTTTGAAAATTTTTTCGTTGTTTTTGGCCCTTTTTTTCCGTTTAAAAAAATATTCCGTTTTTTAAAATAAATTTCCGCACATCCCTGGTGGGGACGGGTCGGATGAATGTGTTGGATCAATCTCGATGTATTCAAAAAAATTATTGTTTTTTTCCCGCTGCTGTGACCCCATAAATTTCTATTTCGCATAAATATTATAAGAAATGAGTGGAGCCATACATTTATTGGTCGGGATCAGTTCGGCGAGTTGGCGCCCACGGAAAGTATTATGCACGGAAACACCCCCATGAAGCGGAATTACGCCGCCAGGTTGGACCCGTGTCTCGCCGAGTAAGCCGAAAATGGATTTTGACGAATGGAATTTTGCCAAAATATTAATTTTTCTTTTTGTTCTACGTTTTCATCAAAAAATGGTAAACGCCAGCCCTGACATGTCGACAAAGACGGATTGTGCTGACGCATGGCGAAACGAAGGATTGACTGAAACGATGCTTCGTCACATCATTCCAATTATCATTTATGAGAGATTGAAATTTGATTTTACAAATTTTTCCAATTGGAGATCCAACCAATGTCTAACAAAACAACAATAATGTCAAAATTGTCAGTTCCTTCTCGGCTGTCCTCCTCCGCCCCCTCCTCCTCGATACGCTCCCCGTGACTGTCCTCCTCCGCCACGTCCGCCTCCGCCCTGCGGGGGCCTTCCACCACCACCACCACTACCACTGCCCTGCGGGGGCCTTCCGCCGCCACCGCCCGACTGTCCGCCCCGTGGGGCACCTCTGGAAAACTGCTTCTTCATCCGCTGATTCTCCTTCTGCTGGCGTCGAACCTCCTTCACCTCGTCCTTGACCAGGTCGACCACCTGCAAAGGAATAACCATTAGAGAGCTAAACTGGTCAAGCAAGACAAGTGCTACTCACCTCGTCCGGAATTCGCAAGTATTTGATTGTCGATCCGCGCACGTAGACTTCCGGAATTTTGACAAAACGATCACCCTCCTTAAAAATTGAAGTTATAGCACAATGGCGACAACAAATGTGTAAGGTCAGCTGTCAATGAGCAAGTTTTTTTCTTCTTCTTCATTGTGGTATAAACCCCCAAAATTCTATTATCTAAGATTGACCAATATATCGGTGTACGGAAACGAGCACCAAGTGAATATGTAATATAATTTTTGTTGACATAATCTTAAAGCAAAATAATTTTTCTCCAGGGTTCGAAGTTGGTCGAAATAAATTTCAGAATCAAGGCACCCGAATACCCCTAGAAGCACCTTTTTAGGCTTTGAATACAATGAAAAATTTTTTTTTTGTAAAAAAATAGGTGAAAAAAGCGGACGTAAACGACACAAGTACCCAATACCCGACCCATCCGGGCACAAGTGCTTTGAAAACCCTGACCCCGTAGAACCAACGCCCAGACATTTTGGCTTTAACTCGCTCATGCCTGGACTAAACACAGCATTTTTGTTGCCCAAGTATGGGTGACTCTCCCTATGAAAAACTTTAAAAAAACCTTTGATGTGCATATGGCATCCCGCAAGTGGACATTCATCCACGAATCGCAGGCCACCAACATTCCGTTGTATGTTTCACCATTCTTCAACTCAATGAGCATCGGATGGTTTTGTGCCGTCTTCAACAAAGACAATGGCAACACCATTTTCTGCTAAATGCTCAAAAGAATTTCAATGACAGCAAATGAGTGAACAAATAGTGAAAACGAAAAATAAAATAGTTCTTTCACGAACAATGATGTAAATGTATTAAATCAAATATAAAAAACAAAAATTCATGATTTATGTAGCAACATCAATCGAAAACAACAACATGAAGAGCACATCGGCATGTTCAGAATTGAATCACTTGCCCTCTCGACTTCTTCTGTCCTCCCAGCTCAAAGTGTTTGCAGCGCTTGATCGCCTTTTGAACGCGGTGCTTACACTGAAAAGCATAAAATTATTTATATTGGCTTTTCCTTTTGTTAATGTTCACACACAACCTCAACACATTCCATGCGAAGGACAATTTTCTTCGTCGTTTTCGCCTTTTTGCGGAAAATTGGCTTGGTCTGGCCACCATTGCCCTTCTGTTTTCGGTCATAACGACGRCGTCCTTGCGCAAACTTGGACTCCTTGCCCTTCTTGTACTGAGTCACCTTGTGATTGGTGTGTTTACGGCACTTTTTTCCCGGACAAAAAGTACGACGCGCCTTTGGCACATTCACCATTTTTATTGTAAGCTAAGAACTTTTCTGTAAAATGGATTAATCACAACCAACATTCTCACAACAACAAAAATTTAACTTCAAGAGCTCACTAGAAATCGGTTAAAGCAAGATAAATTAGGTTTCTGAAAATGACAAATGCAGCCGTTGCTTTTGCTAAGAACATCTAAATTTGAGGGACTCGCGCTTTTTTGATGTGATTTTTTTAATCTACCGCGGAGTTTAATGTCTGACGGTGTTGAAAAGCACTATTGCTTCGATATTTTGCCAGAAATGATGTACCTAATTTGTAAGCTTAAAATCCGAATTTACCCGATCACAGCGTTTCATTTTTCCATTTTACTACCGCTGAACCATTTTGCCAAGAGTATTGACACGAAAAAAAAGTAAAGAAAAAAACGCTAAATTCAAATGCTACCAATCGATTCTTTGGGAATTATTGAAAATCTTTTTTTGGTGTGGGTGGGGCATTGGAATTCCGATTTTTTAAAATTCTATTAAATGTTATTAGTAATAAAGCATCAAATTCAGCAATTACCAAAGGGCGTATCTAGAGCCTTTTTTTCGGGGGGGGGGGGCTAATTTGAAAAAGGTCAATCTTTAGGAGTGCATTTTTAGCGGTTTGTATTGCATTTTTGTTAAGGAATTTTTTTTGCGATAAAAGTTAATTTTCAAAAATGCAAATTTTGAGAATGTTGCTTTACTTACTTCTGGGGAGGCGGGGGTCGGCGGTTCCGATAGGCGCCGCCTGGAAATTTGAATTTTTGGAGGCAATGGCGAGAGGGCATCGGAATTTTGATTATTATTTTTTTCTCCAAATCAATTTTTAAAATTTTTTGTTCAAATGCTAATAAATTTATGCCTTTTTTTTCATCAAATTCAGCAACTACCCGTTGGCTGTCGCTGTGTTGCATCGTGCGACCACGCCGCCCTCTACGCGACGCAACAGTTACTTTGACGACTCGGCCAAGGTGCAGAATCACGTGTTCCGCTCGCTGAAGTTGTGGTCGTTGTACGCCGACATTGAGGAGTCGATGGGCTCGTTGGAAAGTTGCAGGACCATTTACGAGAGGATGTTGGAGTTGCGCATCGGTGGGTGGTTGGGAGACGGATTGGCATTTTTTTATGGTTTTGGAATTAATTTTAAACAAAAAATGGTCTCATTTTGTTCATGCCCAGTCTAATAATGTATTTGTTTGGATTTTCAGCCACTCCACAGATCGTGATCAATTACGCGCTGTTTCTGGAGGACAACCAATATTATGAGGACGCGTTCAAGGCGTTCGAGAAGGGCATTGGCCTCTTCCGGTGGCCGTTGGTGTTCGACATTTGGAACGTTTATTTGACCAAATTCATTCAGCGATATGTGCGATTTTTATTATTTCTATTTTTTTNCACACAACCTCAACACATTCCATGCGAAGGACAATTTTCTTCGTCGTTTTCGCCTTTTTGCGGAAAATTGGCTTGGTCTGGCCACCATTGCCCTTCTGTTTTCGGTCATAACGACGCCGTCCTTGCGCAAACTTGGACTCCTTGCCCTTCTTGTACTGAGTCACCTTGTGATTGGTGTGCTTACGGCACTTTTTTCCCGGACAAAAAGTACGACGCGCCTTTGGCACATTCACCATTTTTATTGTAAGCTAAGAACTTTTCTGTAAAATGAATTACTAATCACAAATAACATTCTCACAACAACAACAACAACAAAAATTTAACTTCAAGAGCTCACTAGAAATCAGTTAAAGCAAGATATGTACCTACTAATAAATTAGGTTTCTGAAAATGGAAAATGCAGCCGTTGAAAATTTATAAAATTTGTTGTTTTTGAACATCTAAATTTTGAGGGAGTTCGCGCTTTTTTGTGTGATTTTTTTAATCAACTGCGGAGTTTAATGCCTGACGGTGTTGAAAAGCGCTGTTTTGCTTTGATATTTTAGCAGAAATGATGTAAGCTTTAAAAATCCGCATTTTACCCGATTAAAAATGCTACCAATCAATTCCTCTAATTTGAATTTGGCATAATGACCTCTCCCCGCCAATAAATAATTTTTTGTTCAAAAACAGGCTAGGTATGTAGGTTCCCTTGTTTTTTCTTGTTTCCTAAAGTACGGGCTACTGGAATGCCCTATTCAAAATGATTAGAGACCGACCTGTATCTGGATCCAGACCTGGATTTTCTGGATCCAGACCTGGATCTTCTGGATCCAGACCTGGATTTTCTGGCTCCAGACCTGGATTTTCTGGATCCAGAAATCCAGATCCAACGGGGGCTTCAGACGTCCTGGATTTTCCTTGATTTTAGACTTACAATTATGGAGGTCGATAACCCTCCCGATGTTTCTGAAACGCCAAACTCATCAGCAATAGAAGTTGATGAACAGTTGCATCCGGCAACAAAAGGTCCAGCAATAGAAGTTGATGAACAATTGCATCCGGAAGTTGTTGAACAAGTGCATCCGGCAACAAAAGGCATCGTTTTTGTAAGTTTAAAAAAAAATGGAATTGAAAGCCAAAATTTTTTTAAACAATTTTCAGGAATGCGGTGACATTGCCTACGAGGAGGACATTCTCAGAAATCCGGGCCTTCTCCGGCCCTGGGAGCGGTACATTGAGCACAAAGTGAAGACCAAGACGGACCCGAAYCAAGTGCGYGTRGTYTTRGAACGCGCTCTCAAGCTGTTCAACCGGAGCTACAAGCTCTGGTACCAGTACCTGAAGTACAGACGAAGAACAATCGCGCACAAACCGATAACCGACGTCGCTTACGCACATTTAAGCGACGCGTTTGAGCGATGTTTGGTTTTTTTGAACAAGGTTTGTCCATACGTCCAGCTATGGGAACTGGATTTTTCTATTTTAGGAATGTAATTTGGTTCCGGAATTCAAAAATTATTTAAATTTTTCCTTTTTTGAGGGTGGGGGGGTTTGTAAATTTCGAAAATCGGTGGCTGGATTGCTCTTTCGTTGGTTAAGTCCTTTGGACAGGGCCATTGTCAGAAAAATTTTTGGTTGGAGGGGGGGGGGGTGAAGCCAAAAATCTTAATACTTAGGTGGTATTAAATGTGCAACAAAAATTTAAATATAAACTACTCTTTTTTTTTCTCAGATGCCACGCATTTGGATTGACTATTGTACGCTGATGATGCGTCGCGGGCTGATAACGGAGACGCGTCGCGTGTTCGATCGCGCCATTCGCGCGCTTCCGATCACTCAGCACATGCGCATTTGGCCCCTGTACATCGACTTTATCACTCGGCACAAAATCCCCGAGACAGCCATTCGTGTGTACCGCCGCTTCCTGAAGGTGTACCCGGGCGGACGGGAAGATTTTGTTGAGTACCTGAAGAGCATTGACAAGCTGGACGAGGCGGCACAACAGTTGACCGTGTTGGTCAACGAGGACAGAGCGATCAGTGAGAAAGGCAAAACNGGTAGACAATTTGTCAGTAGGACAATCCGTCCAAAACATTTGGCAGTAAGACAACCCGTCGATAGACAATTTGCCAGTCGGACAATCCGTTAATGACAATTTGTCAGTCAGACAATCCGTCGGTAGACAATTTGTCAGTAGGACGCGTCAATAACAATTTGTCAGTCAGACAATCCGTCGGTACACAATTTTTCAGTCGGACAATCCGTTGGTAGACAATTTGTCAGTAGGACAATCGGTCGAAGACAATTTGTTAGTAGGACAATCCGTCGATAGACATTTTGCCAGTCGGACAATCCGTTGGTAGACAATTTGTCAGTAGGACAATCGTGTCGAAAACATTTGGCAATAGGACAATGCATCGATAGACAATTTGTCAGTCAGACAATCCGTTGGTAGACATTTGTCAGTCCGGACAATCCCTCGATAGACAATTTGTCAGTCCGGACAATCCGTTGGTAGACAATTTGTCACTACTTTTTCAGCTGATGCACTCACTGGGCTTTTGGCATGAGCACAGCCGAGCAGGTACAGTAGCTGGGCGAGTTCAGACAAATCGATGGTGTACGGTATTTTCGTTTCGATCTGTGAAGACAGGGACGAGCACATCATGATCCGATGGGCGAACATTCTGCCCGGCATGTTATAACTGCTTTAACATTGTGTTAATGGACTGCTTGACAGGCATGGACTCGCAGTTCGACATCGTTTCCTCCGCCATACAGGACACACTTGGCGAGCCGTACGACTACAGGTCCTCCGGCTAGAAACATTTTGTTTTGTGGTTAAAGCTTGAGATCAGAGAGCTCGTACTGATCATTTTGTTGCAGTCGAAAATCGGAATTCCGACCCCAAAAATGTTTCGGGAATCGAAATTCCGAGGCTTTAAACAGAAAAGTCGGCAAAAATGTCGGGAAAAATTGCAATTCCGACTCCAAGACATCGTCGAGTGCCATTTTTAACAATTTGACCCGTTAATTAGGGGGTAATCAATCAATATCAATCAATCGATTTTTGCAGGTCCATTATGCATTACGGCTCATCGGCATTTAGTCGAAATGGACGCAACACATTGGAGGCGGTTGTTGATGAAGTCAAAAAATGCTGGGCGGGGGGGGGGAAGGTTGCCGTCCGTTGTCAACCAATTTTGGCACTTTTCAGTTCACCAACATTATTGGCACAGTGATGGAACTGAGTGAAATGGACGTGGCAAAGGCATAAAAGCAAATTTTGCGTTAGCCGTACGCCCTCCCCACGTGTTCAATGTGTTCAGATCATGAAACTGTACCGCTGCAGGCGTCATGAAAGCGCAAAAGGGGACGGCGACTCATTGCCATCATCGACCGGCTCGCGCAGCAACATTGTCCCATGGCGGAAACGGTGAGGGATTTTGAACTGAACACTCTTGATTAGTTTAAATTGGGGTTGGTCCCCGACCCCTCGGGGGCGGTAAAGTCGGGGTCGGCGAGGTCGGGGTTGGCCATGTCGGGGATCAGAGTCAGGGACGGCCTAAATATTCGGGGTTGGGGACATCAAAATCTTTGGCATCGGAGTTGGGGACGTCCATGGTTTCGGAGTTTTGGGGACGTCCAAATTTTCGGGTATCGGAGTCGGGGGCCAACTTTATTTAAAATATTATTTCAACTTCTCTCTTTTCCCGCGCAAGGAAAACGTTGTCTGACCGTCATCTGTCGGACAACCACAACCAGTCACCTCCATCATCGTCATCATCATCTTCGAGCAGTACACGTCGACCACCAATGCCATTTGTTGACGTCGACGACGAAGACGGCGGCGCTGGCACGGCGGTGCCCACGGGCAATGAGGACACCGAATTTGGTGTGCCGAGAATATTTTCGACGACCACCCGACGCTCCACGACCACGGCGGTGGAGGAAGAGGACGAAAGTGACGAAGAGCAGTCAACTCAATGTGTGTAGAGATACATAGTAGGGATGCTCGAGAGTCTCGGTCTGGTTCTCGAGTCGAGAAATTTTCGTTTTTTTTGGGTCTCGAGGTCTTGATTCTCGGGTTATTTCTCGAGTCTCGGGGTTTTTCGGTCTCGAATCTCGGGGTTAATTCTCGGTCTCGATTCTTAAGGGATTTGGTCTCGGTCTCTAGTCACGGGGTTTTTGGGCCTCGAGTCTCGGGTTATTTCTCGGTCTCGATTCTCGGTTTTCGGTCTGAACCGACCGCAGAGAGAAGCGTGTGACCAACGCGACAAAAATTTGGGCTTGGAATTAGCGGACCGCCGCCCGCAACTCCAATTTCCTGCTTCCAATCCACCGAAGGTCGAATCGCGTAAATTTACAAAAAGTCATTATAACCTCTACAAATTCAACCGATTCAGTCGATCTGAAAGCTAACATTCAGAAGAAGCCATCAACAGACTGAACCGAATTAATTGAACAAATCACAAACAAACAAAAAAAGTTATGGGCGTCAGAAAACCCACACTTTTTTTCACTTTTGAGAACAAAAATTCGACCCTCGACGGACCGGTAACCCTCCAAAAAAAATCACTCTTTTTCCCTCTCGAGCGCCATGTTCAGAGTGTTCAGCACCGTTTCCATGTTTTTATTCTCTTTTCTTAAAAGCTTCGTTGGCATCGAGTGCGGGCCGACGGCGCAGAGGCGGCGGCCATTGCCGTGACCATTTCCTGGACTGCCCGCAATTCCGCGACTACTGCAAGCGCATTTCTTTCTACTTCATCATGCGCTCGTACTGCCCGCACACGTGCGGTCGTTGCAGCAGCGGCGGTGCTGCACCCGCTGCACGCACACGCGTACGTGCAGCGGTCGAAGAGCGTACGGTGGAAGAAGATGACGACGAAAACAATGAAAACGGGGAGGAGGAGCAGGGAGAGAGACACAGCAAACGGAAGAGACGGTAGAGAGCGAGAGATTTATGACATTTTGATCATTGATCAATTTTTTGAATATTTTTTGGAAAATGCTTTTCTGTGTTATTTATGTACACAATGATCAAACCATGTTTGCAGTCCTTCTAAAAATGTAGGTCTGGATTTGGCCTCGGATTTTGCGAATTCCAAAATCGAATTTCGAAAAAGTAAATTCAGAAAATAAAAATTCCAATTAAATTTAAAATCAATCAGCAGCCGTACTTTTTAGAGCATTAAATTCAAAAAATGATTTATTAGGCATCATTTAAAATGGAATGTTAAAATGGGAATAAAATGGTAAATAATCCGAAAATAGAAAATTTCTTAAATCGATTTTACAAAAAAAACATCGAGATTTGTCAATGATCTCGAACGAATCTCGATTGTTTAATTTTTTTTGTTTTGAGATACGAGATTTGTCGAGATTCTCGATCGGTCTTTAAGTCCGATCAAGCATTCACTGGGCTCGCAAAATTTGCATTCCAAGATCGGTCTAGAGATAAAATTTTGCCATTTTTAGTTAAGAAAAAATTGCCTATGTTAATCTTGTCCTGAGATTGAATTTTGGTCCCCGTCAAAAATTTCGAATTTGTGTGCTGTTTGCAAACTTTTATCAATGATCAGAAATTAAGTGATAATTTGATATCGGATTTTAGCTGATATAATTTGATTAATGATCAAAGAATGGCTGAAACGATTTGAAAATTAAACATATCTCTTTCGTCATTTAGATCATAATAATTGATCGCGGCCTGCTGATCTGTTCCAGTCTTCAGATCAAACTTTTGCTCTGCACACCAAAAATGTTTTTACTAAAATTTCTTACAACAAATTTACGAATGAGGCCAATTAGAGAAAGTGTAAATTCTGTTTTCCAATTCATCTTTTTTTTTTCAAAATAAATAAAAAATTTAAGCTCCAATTTTTTAAAATAAAAAGATGTGCGGGAAATAGGACAGGAATAATTTAAATTTACAAATATTTTTTTAATTTTGTATTTAGTCAATAAGTAAGTGTGGGTAGTACGGGACCGGTACCGGGACGGGATTTGCAAAACAAAGAGTCCCTCCCCCCTATGGTTTTGTGATTTGGTCCAACCAATAAATGAAATGAAAAACTTGTGAAAATATTAAAAACAAAATTGGAAAAATCTAAAAGAATTTTAGTGTTCAGAGAATTTTGAATTTGCTTTCTCACAATTTGCGGGGTCAACATTTTGCTGGGAGCAAAAAAAAAATTCAAATTTATGACAAAAAAAGATAAACGAATTCCCAACAACGAAAGCCCATCCCCTGTCTCTTATACACATCTAGATGTGTATAAGAGACAGTCTCGCGATATGCCTGTCCCCACTTCCTCCTGAACTGATCAGCAGACAGACAGATGGAGTCCCGGCGGTGCTGAATGCTTTTTTTTTTGCCGATCACTAATCCCTCCGCCTCCTCCTCCTCCTTCGCCAACGACGACGACGACAACGACGAGCGCCGATCATTCTCTTTAGCTGAACGCAGCAGCAACACTTTGGGTACGTACATTCACCGATGATCATCTCCAGATTGGTTCTGCTCCTCCTTCTACTTTCCATGTTGTTGCTGTGCCAAATTGCCGTTGGCCATCAGCAACATTTTTTGTCGGTTTGTTGCAATTTCTGTTAAAAAGTGAACAACAATGTTCTCTTGCTCTTCAGTAGAGCTAGGACTTGAAGACCGATCGAGATTTTGATCGAGAATCTCGAAAAAATCTTCAAAAATCTCGACGAGAATCTCGATCGTCGTCGCTCTAATCTCCCGTTCTAAATGTTTCTGATCAAACAGAATCTTTTTTTTCGATAAAATTTCGATTCAAAACCCGGCAGGTTCGCAATTCCATGTTTTCTTCGTCCGCGGGCGGCGGCGGCACTTCCGCTATGGCCGGTGGTGGCGCCGTTGCGCAACTGTTGACAAATTCGCCGGAGGCGCACAATTTGTACGGGCACTTTTCGATGCCGGAGGCTGGCGGCGGCGGCGGCGGCGGCGGCATGCAACAAAAGGGACTCCGATCGGACAGTCGGCCTGGTGGTGATCAGACGAATCGGGCCGCTTTGCTCCCCGCCTCAACTCTGATCACTCAAGAGGAGTCCGGGCCCCGGCATTTTCCAGTGGATTCAACGAAAAGTGCCGACGGGCATCACTCGGCGGAAGCTTATGTCGAGCGGAAGCCGCCAATTCCGGCATCGACACCGATCGTCAAGGAGCCGGCCTGGTTACGATCGGGTCAGCAATTGGTGCATTTGCAGCATACCGGTTAAGCTTCATGATCGATCGATCGATCGGCAAAGAGTTCCGATCACTTTTGAGAAAACCGGCTCCAACAATATTGGCGGGCATTTTTATGCCATTTTCCGCTAATGCTTTCTTTGACTTTTAAGCCAAAAGAAACATTTTTAAAATTATTTCTGCCGGGGATTATTTTTTACTAAAAGCACAAAGTGCCAAATTGGGAAAGAAGATTTTCAAATAACAAACAGAACGCCAAATAAAGCAATTAAAATATTTCAAATTGTACTAACCAGGGTGCACTGTTTTCGGAAAATTTTCATTTTCCCCTCAAAAAGTACAAAAAGGTTCTAAAATATGGCCAAAATCATGGCATTTTCCCTAAAAAACAGGGCATTCTGAGCTCCCTATCGGCATTAATCTGGACTTTTGAAATTGTTCAAAACGCTATGACATTTTTTTTTGAATTTTAAAAAGCCTAAAACACAAAATTTTAAGAAATGGGCATACTCCGGAGTTCAAAGAATTTATTTAAAAATTTGATTGATCATCACATGGAGGATCGATTGATCAGAAATGCCAAAAAATAGATCAATTTGACAATTTAGAAAACTGTAATTGGGGGATCGGTAAGCTGCAAAATTTCAACGAAAATCGCGAGAAAAAAAAAATGCTTTGATCAAAACAATCAATTCCGCCTTAAGGCAAATTCCAGGGCGACATCGATGGCGTTGATGAACATTTGCTTCGTCAGGTTTTTGCGCACAATTCAAACTTTTGACTTTAAACCGTACCTTCAAGCTCCAAGACCCAACCATACAGTTCAACGCGTTGCGAAACCGTCAGCTGATATGGTAGCAATTTTTAATGTAAAATTGAGCCTTTAGGGTCTAAGTCTGATCGATCCGATTTCGGGTCCGGACCGATTTGGATTTCAATGTAAAATAAGCCTTTAGGGTCTGATCGATCTGATTTCCCATGTAAAATAAGCCTTTAGGGTCTAAGTCTGATCGATCCGATTTCNATCAAGACTCTCACTCTCGAGCCTTCAATCAAGACTCTCGAGCTTAATCAAGACTCTCGAGCCTTTGATCAAGACTCTCGAGCCTTCAATCAAGACTCTCGAGCCTTTGATCAAGACTTTCGAGCCTTCAATCAAGACTCTCAAGCCTTCGATCAAGACTTTCGAGCCTTCAGTCAAGACTTTCGAGCATTCAATCAAGACTCTCAAGCCTTCGATCAAGACTCTCGAGCCTTTCAATCAAGACTCTCGAGGATTATTGATGCCAGCTTTTGCGCTTTTAGTGCCAAGATGCTCGAGAGAGCATGCCTTTGGGCAATTCGTCAATGATTATGATCCGGTTTTTTAAAATTTTTAACTTTAGGCTTTTGCACTTTTCAACGCTTGCTATTGGACGTGAGTTAAATTCTAATTTTGAGTAAAAATAACTAAACCAAAGCCATCCCATGTTTTTAAGCTATTATTTGTCCTCCTATTACTCCACAAAATCGCTGATCAACCGATCCATTGATGTAGCCAAGGCTTAGGCAAAAAAGCAGCAGCAACATTTGAATGCCATTTTTGAAACCATTTTCATTTGTCCCCCAATTTGCTCACCTTTCATTACTGTATTATTCAAAACATCAACTACCGTAAGCACATTTTGTTCAAAAAAATTGTTTTGTTTTGCGCTTAAATTATTTTTGGCACTTTTATGCGCAGGCATTTTCTGTTGATTCGCTGCCGTTCACACAACGCCAATGGCTTAACGCACATTTAAATATTTGGCATTGGGCGTTGGCGATATGTCATTCAAAATAAAGAGTTCAGAGACCAAGTTGTCGCGCACTTTGAACTAGCGTTGGACGGGGTGACCAATCGTTTGGGCAGTGGATCGATTACTGCCCAAAGGATAGGGAACCTTGGACGGGACCGGGCCCAGTACTGAAATGGTCAATTTTTTTCCATTTTGGTACTGAAATTTTAGTCCCGGTTTTTCAAAATTCCTTTAAAATCCCCTTATAATGGTAATTATTTAGTCCCGGTCCCGGTGTTTCCAAAGTCCCGGTCCCGTACAAGCCTACTTTGAACCCAAAATTCATTTTGATTAAACACACCGGCACTCATTTTTAAAATTTGTCCCAAATCCCCAAAATTTCTGTCCAAATCGGTGGCAGCGGGCGGATCGTTTTCCCCCCAATCCAAAATTACCCCTTTCTGCACATGTGACCCGCGCGAAGAGCGAAATTTTTAGAGACGA
>MEIZ01000063.1:156774-169697 GCA_001723225.1 Globodera ellingtonae
AAAGTGATGAGCTGAGGGCGACCAACTCCACTATTACCGTTTAAATTTACAAAAATTTTAAAGCCAGGTATTCATACTTATTATTAAAAAATTCTCCGTGTTTTTCTTAAATTTTTAATGCTAAAATCTTAGAGTTTCACCAGCTTTGAGCTGAGATATGATTTTTTAAAGCCCTTGCGCGGAGGTTTTTTAAGAAAACATGCAAAAATTTCAATTGCATTTTTCGACCCTTCACTGTGTGGGCGGGGAAAAAAAGCCGAAAATTTGCAAGAGTAAATCGATGGTGCTCTACACGATAGGCATAGTTTAAAAGTGATCTGAGTGGTCACAGTAAGGGATGTTCCCCTCGTCAGGAACGTTTTTAACAGCTCATAACTTTTGTCAAGACTGACCAATCTTCATAATCTTTATATCATTCGAAAGGCCGTAATAAAAGCTATTGTAAGCATTTGAAAAAAAAAACATTGGATAAAATTGGACAACCAGAAAACAATGAAAAAGTCCGATTTTTACACTTTTTAATAGTGCATCGGAGCGCCTCGGTGTTGCTGAAATCATTTAGAGCCCCAATTTCAATGCATTTTTGTCAAAACCGGATAAAGCATCCGACCAAAATCTTAAACAAATGGAATTTCTATTTTTTTGATAAAATGTTCGAACTCGGGTCGGAGTTTTAAAATGACCAAAACGTAGCTCCGATTCGGATTCTACGCGATTAGTCTAAAAAATTTTGTGTAAACTATTGAAACGGCTTCACCGGAACTGAATCGTCACGGACCATCAAAATTATGACAAAATCAAGTGCAGCTAAGCTTCATGCATGAGCAAAAAATAGAAAAATGAAAGATTATAGAGGATATTTTCACCTCATGAACTTGAAATTGGTATGTATGAAAACAGTAAACAGTTAGCATCATTTATTACACTGAATTATACAGACATAAACAAAATCCCTGAACGGAAGGAACTTTTATCAATTGGATTTGGAAATGTTTTCAGTCGTCGTAAACGGTCGATTCAGACGTCCAAATGTCAGCAGAAATCATCAACCACCGAACATGTTCTCCAGCGGTGTGTCCTCCACTATCCCCGGCCAAAGCGCCACAACAACAATGAAGACGACGACCAAGAAAACAATGGCCATCACAATAATGGACAGTGTGATGCAGAGCATGTTGAAGCCACTGCTACCGCCGCTTCTCGACTTTTCTGAAAATGGATGGATAGAGAAAATTGTAAAAAAACAAAAAAAAAGAAGTTGCAAGACACTAACTACACTCTGAAGAAACCAGAGTTTGAAAGAAAATAGTGAAAGCAAAAACGAGTTGGCGCGGTTGGTTGTAGAGCCCGGCCGAGATCTCGACCGAGATTTTGTCTCGAATCTCGGAAATTTGTCGAAAACTCCGAGACCTAGACTCTCGGAATTTCGAAATTTTTGCTCTCGAAAATCCAGGTCTCGGCCCATCCCCAAATCTCGATCTCGGATTTTTCAAAATTCCGTGCTCTAGTTGGTTGAGCGGAGCAAAACTAACTCACCAGAAATGGAGAACTCGCCAACATTTGCGGTCGTAGCCTTTCGTCGTCGTGTCCGTGTCAGCCTTTTTTTGAAATTGCTAAGCAAATCGTAAACATCCGACATTCTAATTGTTTTTGTCGTAAGAGAATTATTTTGTTGTCCGCTAAAAATTTTAGGTATTCAATTCAACAATATTTTAGAATTGAATTCTTAAAACAACAACAAATGCCTCTAAATGAATGAATATGTATGACCAGGGGTGGGGATTTTTAGGCTTAAGCCTATTTTTTCACAAAAACACGTTTTTAACCCGAAAATTCTTGTTTTAACGGGCCTAAAAAAGCCTTTTCGAGCCTAAAATAGGCTCAGACTATTTCGGGTATTTGACGTATTTTTTGTACCTATTTCGGCATTTTTGGCGACTTTTGTGCCTAGTTCGACCTTTTTTAAAAAAATTTCTTAAGAAAAATGAATAAAAATTCGCCTTTTTCTTGCCAAGATCACCACTAACTTTTTGAAAAATTTTCATAAAAAAGAAAATAAATTTTGAATTTGTTGTCAGGATCCTTCATAAAATTCGTGTTTTTAGGCGCCTTTTTGCAAATGTCTTGCCCTAAACGTAGCAGATCTACTGAATAATACTTTTGTATGTAAAAAAACAAATTTTTAAGCTATAATTGTTATTTTTACACTCATTTTTTCGAGCCTATTTTTGCTTATGAACTCAATTTTTGGAGCTTATTTTGGCACTTTTTCTCGCATATTCAGGCGCCTAACGAGTTCCAGCCGGATCTAGAAATAGGATCAGTGGGAGTGGGACTGCTGCGGGATTTTAACGAAATTCCCGATCCCGCTAGTTCGAACTCCCGCTCCCGGAGAAAAAAATTTTAGTCTTTCTCCCGCTCCCGGAGTTTCAAAAATTTTTTCAAATTTAAACATTTTTGGTGTTTTCATATAAAATCTGCACCATTCTGTTGTTTTTTTGATTTCTTGTTTTTAAGGCATCAATAAAATTTCTGTTAACAAATGTTGCAAGTTAAATTCTTTAACTTTCCCGCGGGCGCCGTCGGACCTCTTCGAGTAGGGGTCAGTCCCGTCCCGTCCCACCGACCGAGAATCTCGAGTTTCTTTCGAGCGAGATTCGAGACGAGACTCGACCATTCCGAACCCCAAACCCGAATTCGAACATTTTTTAAAAAGTTCAAAATCTTTCAAAAAACAAGTTCGGCTTAAAATTATTGAAAAAACATGAATTTTATCGTTACTTGCGTTTTCGTTGTATTCTATATTTTTTTAATGATGTTGCAACTTGCAACATGTGAATTTTGAAAAAATTTGTCGCTATTAACTTTTGGAAGCTGTACAAGCAGCCTTCATGTTAAACTTTTTGTTGTTTTGCTGGTTTTATTTCTTGATTTTCATTGTTGACGCTATAATCTATTTGGAAAAATAGTATAAACTGAACAATGTCATATGTAGACAAAGAAAAAAGCAAAAAAACTATTCAAATGGGTTAGAAGCTTAAAAAGATGAAAAATTCTAAAATTCGAAACGTGATTATGTTTACAAAAAAATAAAAAACATAACTTTGTGGGTGGGACGGGACTGGCCGGGACGGGACTGACCCGCTTCGGACCCCTTCAACGAACAAAGATCAAGTCGATTGTCCAAACCTCCTACATCGAATACCAATGTGCATTTTAAGCGATTTAGTGAATAAAGCACCAAAACAAGGAAAAAAACCTATTTTCTTTTGTCATAAATATCCAGTTTTGCAAAACTGGCATTGGCTTGCCCACTTTTTGTCCGCCCGACCTTTTGTTTATAGCAAATTACTTATAGCCTATATATATATATATATTTATAGTACAAGAAGATAACAAATTGTGGGGCCCTTTTTTTATTCCAATAAAAGTTCGACGCAATATGTGACGGACGATGCATGAAAAAGAAAAAAAAAACTTGTCAAATAACCGCTTAACAATTCCACCACAACAGTGTGAACGAAAAGACATAAATCACTCAGCGCTTTTTTCGTTTGGCCATCAGCAGCTTCCTTGCAGATATCCCGTGTCGAATGGTCCCCGAAGAAGCTGAATGTTCAGCTACAGCAACAGAAACATTTATAAACTTACAATTAGGCGCCTCAGCAAATTGAAAAGCATTCCCGTTCGCCACCACTGGTGCCGCAGCAGCATTAGCAAATTGGAATCCGCCGCCAACTGGAGGAGGAGCAGTGTTGCCAAAGGAAAATGCTTCGGTAAAAGTTGCCGTCGTCGTTTTGTCACCGGTTGCCGGCACTGCAAACGAAAAACCTCCGTCAGTTGGCCCGGGTCGAATGGTCGTCGTCCCCGAAGAAGCTGAATATTCAGCTACAGCAGCTAATATAAATGTTTTTTTATGAAAAAAAAAACGTACAATTAGGCGCTTCAGCAAATTGAAAAGCATTCCCGTTCGCCACCACTGGTGCCGCAGCATTGGCAAATTGGAATCCGCCAACTGGAGGAGGAGCAGTGTTGCCAAAGGAAAATGTTTCGACAAAAGTCGTCGTCGTCGCCGCCGCCGTCGTCGTTGTTGTGCCACCATTTGCCGGCACTGCAAACGTAAAACCTCCGTCAGTTGCCCCGTGTCGAATGGTCGTCGCCCCCAAAGAAGCTGAATGTTCAGCTACAGCAGCAATAGAAATGTTTTTATGCAAAAAAAAAACAACTTACAATTAGGCGCCTCAACAACTTGAAAAGCATTGCCATTTGCCACCACTGGTGCTACCGCATTGGGAAATTGGAATCCGCGAGCTGAAGCAGTAGTGCTACCAAAAGTCGTCGTCGTTGTGTCGCCGCCGCTTGCCGTCACTCGCTCAGTTACTAGTACTAAAGATAGAATTATTCGACCTTTTTTTTAATTTTAAAGTCTTTCAGCATGCCTTCGGCATCCAAAAAAGCATTTTACCCAAATGGGCAAAATTTCTAACAACAACAACAAAAAAATATTACAATCAAAAGGTTTCCCCTGGTTTTGAACAGCCACCGGTGGCGAAGCCGTAGGCGTAACAATCTAAAATTTGTGTTTATATAGTAAATGTTGCTCAAATGGGACAAATGAAAATGAATTTATGTGCCTGATCTGTCTGTGTGCCAGTCTCCTTCGTGTCAAGTCGGGGTGCTCGCTCGGTGGGGTTGGAAAATGTGAACAACGACTGCCCGAGCTCGCCAAGAAAACCGGCTTTAGGCGCAATGGTCAATGGCTGCACTTTGTCCAAAGCATTATTATTCTGCACAAAAGTTTGTGTAAGGCTTAAGGAACAACAAACAAAAAAATTTGTTGAAGCAGCACAAACCTCTTCGTTTGCGTCGATGGTCAAGATGTCCTCGTCCACGCTGAACTTGTTCATTATGCCGTTCTCTGGATCCCGTCGCCGGACAAACGATTTCATAGGCCCCTGTCGTACCGTCGGCGTGAGTGGAATGCTTGCAGGAGGCGATGGCATCATCTGCTTGCCCAATGCTGCCAACGAGGAGGAAGGCGTAGAGCCTTCTTGCAAAATACGCTCAATGTTGGACATTTCACTCGGCTTTGTAGATGGCATTGGACAGCGCCTGAAAGCATGGAAAACGCAATTACCTAATAGCGTTTGAATTGATTTTTTGTTTGGCGCACTACTAAATCAATTAGTAAGTGTGTTCAGTACCAGCGATCTGTTCGCGTTTCAGTACCAATTTCTATTCTGGTGAATCATTACTATAATTGGAAAGCGATAAATTTTGTTTAATTACAAACTTCCTTAAAAACCAATTAAGTCGTATAGATGACATGGCTAATTTTGCAAATCGGATAATTAATTAAGTTTCGGAAATTAATTGACCGTTTTGCCCGGGTTCTTTCTTTATATGTTTCGTTTAAAAAAATCAAACCAGTATGGCTTCCTTGCTTCGCGGCCTCTCTGTGCTGACAAAATTTGGAGACGTGAAGGGGTAAACATTGAACGTCGAGGCGGTGCCGATGTGTCCTGTTGACTGTCCGCCCGAGGAGTAAACCAACGCTCGCTTTCGTATGCCTAAAGTTTCATGTTTCATTTGAAAATCGTCTTGAAGTTAGCATGGATGTAGCAAAATATTTTTGGGGAGGGGGGTGGGTGGACGAAAAGCAAACTGAATGTCCTACTCCGGGAAGACCCCTCTGGCTACGTCACTGGATGTTATTAAGTTAAGCTTAAATGCCTAAAGCTTGTTGTTTCAGGGCCCGCCCAATCAGTGATCACTTAGGCCACAACCTATGGTAGAGCAGGCTTATGTAACGAGAACGAAAAAGAAACTGGGCCCAATGATTTCTGATCAATCTAAACTTCCGAGCCCCCCCTAAAAAGTAAATGTCCACCATCTACGTACTTTCATTATGTCAAAATCTATCGAAAAATAAATGAATAAAAATACCTTTGATGGCGAAGATGCGCTTATCTTCTGCAACTCATTGAAAAACTGCTTGGTCTTCGAGACTGGTGCCGGTGTGATTTTATTTCTGAGATCAATAACCTTCGAATTGGATGGATAAAGCGGGTACAGGTCCTTTGACATTTTTATTTAGATCTGAAAAACAAAGTGTATTTAATCGTGACAAGTCAAAGAACGGCAATAGGGTTGTTTCAATAATTTGCTCCAAAAGCTACTAGAAAGATCTCGGAGAGTTGAAGCTAATGGATAAGGTTTAAAAATGCCAATTTTTGGGAGGTTTATGGCCATAACTTTTTGATATTTTCCCAATTACAAAGCTTTAACTAAATGTTAGCCTCGTCGAAATCTTTAGAGTAATTTAAGACTTCCGGTTAAGTTGAAGCAAGTATTGCCCGGGTCTTGATTGGTAATGAGATAGGGTAGACCCCAGGAAAAGCTAATGCAAAAATGCCTAAATTTGGCAACATTTGGACTTAAGCATCCCGCTAAGAAAGGAAAAGCAACAAAAACCGGAAGACGCACGCGGGTGTGACTTAAAAATGTACGAGCAAAGGGCGCGCTTTCATTTCGTCACTTTTTTGATTAATTAATGTTGTACGTTTTGTAGTTTAATGTCCGTCTGCTATTTTCTGTAAACAAAAATCATTGAAAGTGAGCAGTGAGCAGTGGTGACAGGAGCAACGAGAAAAAATATGGCGACGACAAAACGACAACACTAACACACTCACTATGGGTCCACTCCAGCAGCAGAGAAAAATCCCTGTACTATCTCGCTTTTCCCTTTTATCTCTAACATGTTCTCTTCCTTTGGCGTTATCTCTCACCTTTTTCAACAATTAAAAAAGCATCACGAATTCCGATACTCATAACTTTTGTTCTATACTTCAGATCCTTCTCAAACTTTCGTCATCCCTAGTAAACAAAATAATACATCCATTAATGCATCAGTTTTTTGATTAATGCATCAATTCATGAGTTATAGTCAAAAACGTTCAAATTTTTCATGCCAAATTTTTTCAAAATTCTTCAAACTCCACCAAATTTTGGTAGAGGTAAGAAGGGAGCACTAGAAGCCCGTCTGCAAAATTTGGTCACGAAATATAAGTATTGGCCTGTTCTACAAACTTTTGAAAATCGAAAAAAATTTCAATGGTGGGGGATATAGTGTCTGACCATGCGCTGTCTGCCGCATGGTTATTTTTTTGAATTAGTGGTAAAATGGCATAAATTTTGGCGCATCGTTCATTTTTGTCTGCTGCTGGAGTGGACCCATAGTGCACACTCTCTTTTTCCAACCGATTCAATTCACTTTCTCTCTTCACTCATCATGTCAAAAATTCCACAAACCCACGCCAAACGGTACCGTAATGTGTGCCGTTTTTTACTTAACGCCAAATTTAAAAATTCAAAATTTTTTCAGGCAATCGTTTCGAGTTAATTTCATTGTGGCCATTGCTTTTGGTGTCCCTCTTCTGCTTCTTTTCTGTCTTTTCCTTTTCTTTCGCTCCCTTTCTCCCCTCCGGCGTCGTGTTCATCGTTCTCTCTCTCTCTCTTTCTCGCCCATTCATTCGCATTTTTCATTTTCCAAATGGTCACTTAACAATTGGACACTCACAGTGGCCATTTTGGCACGAACAAGTGCCAGTTTTGGAGGCCACTTCATTTTAGAAGCATTTTTCATTCAGAGCATGAAGGAGGAGACACTTCATTTCCGCAGCATTTTTTTAAACAAAAAATAAAGAAATCAAAAACAACAAATTTAATTGGCACATACTAAGGCTTAAAATTAATTCAATTCACTTTTTAATTTGCTAATTATACAATTTATGGATTTAAATTTTAGCAAAGGAGGAGCACATGCAAAACAGATTCTGGCCGGCACTTTTCAGATTAAACATCACACGAAAAATGGTAAGATATTCATCAAATTATATATGTTAAATGTTTGACTCTGAATTTTAACAATAAGATTTCATCAAATTATATATTAAATGTTTAATTTGTTATTTTAACAATTGCTTACATTTTAAATTTCATTTTTTTAGCCCTTTTTTTCACCATGACATCACGCTTTTCACACGAATTATTGCTGATTTTTGCCATTTACGGCGCGTCGTATTCGTGTTTTGCGGATGATCCGCTGATAATCAACCACAAACATCGGAGGAGATCGTCCGACATTGAACACGGTGTTGTAAACTTTTTTTGTTTTGTTTTAACATTTAAAATAAAATTGAATTTTTGTTTAGATCCGCGCTTGTTGAATTTTCGCTTTGTCCATGAACCGTCGAATGCAATTGCATCGTCATCAGACGGGTCGGCATTGTTGGATTGCAAATTCGTCATGGCTTCTCCTCCGCCAACCGCACCGGATCTGATTGACGCCGACGAGGACGACGACAACACGCTGATCAGCAACGAGTCGTCAGACGAAGAGCTTGGGGGGCTTCTGACTCGTGTTGAGTGGAGAAAGGAGGGCTCGCCAATTCATCCGCTTGGCCGGATGTGAGCTTTAATCATGTTTTTAAGGACGGGAAATCCCAAGAAAAATGTTATGCCAATTTTGTTCAATTAATGTCCAGAGGACGTCTTGCAAAAATCGAACACATTTCCTTTTGGTCCGATTTTGTCTCGAATGCCGTCGCCTCTCATTTGTGGCACAAATTCACGAGAATTGGGCATTGCCAGTTTTTGCTTTCAACTGAAATTTGCATATTTTGCCGCTCCAAATCCTCCCCCCCCCTCATTACTCATCCTTTCTGAGCATTTCGTAACGAATCTTGGCCCAACCAAACCCACTCCATTCCCATGGGGGGAGGGGGGGCTTTTGGTCTGGCCATAAATTCATCCATTGGACTTGGGGACTACCCATCAGTGGCCAGATTGGGGGGGGAGGGGGTGGAAGAAGCTCGCCTTTCTCTCTCTCTTTCACTCATTGCTGCCACTTTTCCCTCTGTTTGTGTGTCCAGTGGGGCAATTAAGTGTCCTTCTCGCTCGGGGCGCCCGTCGCCCGCTTCTTCCATCCTTGTTTTTACCCTTCCCCCGAGGGGAAAAGGATGGATAAATGAATGGGGGGGGGGATCTTTTGGCCCCTCTGCTTGGTCAAGAGCTGTGGAGAAGGGGACAATCTGGGGGCGAATAGCAGCCGAATTGCTTCTTCAATGGCAATAAAACAAATCGGAAATCGGTGTTGGATCCTCTGAAATCGGATAATGTTGGTGTTGATATAGTTTAAGCAGTGAGAGAGGGGCTAAGTACTTACTCGACGGAAACAATTAATCACTAAATCGCGAGGGTTGATCAACGGGAAGGAAGTTGATCATCTTTAAAAAAATGATTGAAAGGGGCACCCAACAACAAAATACTTTTGAAAATGAGATTAAAATTGATTATAAAAATTCAAAAAAAAATGGCAACAAAATTGTGACAAATTTTTTCTCCCAGAAAACTCATCTCCAACGGATCGCTGTGGATTGAGTCGGTGCTGCCCGTTGATGAGGGTCAGTACCAATGTGCTGTGCATGTGATCACCCAACAACAACACACCGGTGCTGATCAGCATGGAAAGGAATCACATTGGATTTTCCTTTCCCGTCGTGCCGCCCTTTCGTTGCCGTCGTTGCATCGTTTTGAGCAACAGCCGACAGACCAACATGCGCGGGCCGGTCAAATGGCTGCGTTCCGTTGCCTTTTGGTCATCCATTTTGGATTTTTTTTCAAATGATTTACTTTAGAGAGAATTGAGCAATTTTTTTAAATCGAATAATTTGCTAAGCTAGTCAATATTTATGATAATTTCAAACTCATTTTTGGGTAAAAGCTACTAGGGCTGGCCAAACCCGGATAATCTGGAACCGGTATGGGACAATTTTGCATAAAAATTATCCGGTCTTGAACGAGATGACAGCTAAATTATGCTGGATTCGGGACCGGTATCCGGGTGTTTTTGAGCTATCCGGAGGACCCGGATAAATCTCCGGTTTTGTCCAACCCTAGTAAAAGCAATTAAAATGTTGGTTTAGTCTTTAAATTGGGTGACATTTGAAATGAATTTTTTTCAGAATTCAAAACCGCCGGCTCAAATTGAATGGCACCATGACAATCGGTTGTTGAAGAATGGAGAAGGTTAATAAAATAGCAAAAATTCATTATTTAAATCAAATTTAAATTGTAATTCAACATGTTTAAGGTGGTTATTTGGTGTTGCCCGTGTCACAAACATTGGAAATTGCGCATGTGCGTGCTGAGCATGCCGGCGTGTACAAATGTGTTGCACGAAATGGAGACCGAAGTCGGACGAGTCAACTTGGCACTCTCACCGTTTTGGATGGTATTCCAATTAATAAACAAATTCAAAAATTAGGGGAAAATGTGTTGAATTTTCTGATGGTTTCATAACCCGACATTAGCAAAATTGGACAAGATTTTATCTGAACGTTTTGAAAACCACGAGAAGCTCCAAAAGAAAAAAAATGTGTGTTGAATTTTTTGATGGGTTTATGACCACCAGAAAATAGCAAAATTGGACAAGATTTTATCTGAACGTTTTGAAAATCACGAGAAGCTCCAAAAGAAAAAAAATGTTTGTTGAATTTTCTGATGGGTTCATGACCACCAGAAAATAGCAAAATTGGACAAGCTTTTAGTACCTGGACGTTTTGAAAACCCCAACATTTTTTAGGAGAGGAATCTCCGCAAAGCATGCACTGGGTGCTTGAGCCGCGCAACCAGTTGGTCACCGTTGGCGACTCCGTGCTGCTCGAATGTTTGGCCAACAACGGCGGTGCACGTCAAAGCACCAAAATTCAATGGCTGCACAATTCGGAGCCGTTGGCTTCTTTGGCCGTCGATGGCGGCAAGGCGTTGAACAATAACGAGTAGGAGGCGGGCCATGGTTTGGGGGGTTTGGCGTTGGATTGCGCGAAAATGACTATTTTTTGGTTTTGGTTTTGGCAAAAAAGAATCCAAGTTTAGAAGACAATTCGCCAGGTTTGGGGGGTTGGACTGCGCGAAAATGCCCTTTTTTTGGTGTTTTGGCAAAAAATAATCCAAGTTTAGAAGACAATTCGCCAGGTTTGGCGTTGGACTGCGGGAAAATTACTATTTTTTGGTTATGGTTTTGGCAAAAAAGAATCCAAGTTTAGGCAAGACAATTTCGCCAGGTTTGGGGGGTTGGACTGCGCGAAAATGACTATTTTTGGTTTTGGCAAGAAAGAGTCCAAGTTTAGAAGACAATTCGCCATTTTGAACTTATAGTGACGGTGCTGCTGTTGCTGCTGCTTCTGGTGCTGCTGCTGCTGATGTTGCACCATCGTCGACGACGTCCACGGCTTTCGCTATGGTCGGAAGGCGACGAACGCATTTGTTGATTCGGAATGTGAGTGCGCAAACCGCCGGCCAGTACACGTGCAGAGCACAGAACGCGTTGCGCACCCAGGACGTTGGGGCAACAGTGGCGGTCCGAGGTGTGAGGGAGGCTTAAAGTTCAAGGCCGAAGCCAGGATTTTTCCGAAAAAAAAGTTGGACATCACTTTAAAATTTTCAAAAAATTTCATTTTCGGGGGGGGGGGGGCGCCCCTCTGGCTACGGCCCTGTTAAAGTTGGAAAAATCTTGTGAAGTTTTTTTCTTAAAAAATCGGAAATTATTAAATTATTTGAAAACATTTTTTTGAGTGTCTCCAACGATTACAATTCGACCCGTCGATGTGCTAACACAAGAGACCAACGATGTTGAGGTTGGATTTTTGTTTATTTATCGATGGGTTTATTTTTATTTATTTTTTGCTTAAGTTTGAGTGTGTGGCGGAAGGTGTGCCGACGCCGCGGATCACTTGGAATAAGAATGGCGAAGTGATCATTCCCAGCGAATATTTTGTGGTAAATTAAAAAAAAAAATTTTGTTGTAAAAAAATTCGTCCAAAATTGCGATCAAAAAACAGTTTCGGTGTTTAAACTAGAGTCCGGACCCAAAAACTATTCCTCTTGTACTTGTAGATTGCCTCGAACAAATTGCGCATTTTTGGACTGGTCCGCGATGACCAGGGCGTCTATCAGTGCATTGCGGACAACGAGGTCGGTACTGAACAGGCGGCTGCTCAGTTGCTGGTCGACCAAGCCGGTGAAGATTTTTGTCCCCCATGGGGCTTTATTATGTTGAATATTTCGAGTTTTTTTAAAAATCAGTTTAGCTCAGGGATACTCAGATTGCCCCCCTCTTCTTAATGGCAAATGCCATTATTTTGAAAATTTGTCATTACATTTGCCATTTCTTGGAACTTTGGGGGAAAATGTTCATTTTTTGAGGGAAAAATGAACATTTCCTGAAACAAATAAGAGTCAAAAATTCAAATCGGCACCGCCGACCCCCTGCAGAATTTTCAAAAAAAAAAAATGTCTTTTTGAAATTTTTTAAGAAAAATTGGCATTATATGTAATGCCATTTTAAGAAACCGTTTGCCATTTTTTCCTCAAAAGTGATCTGAGATGCCTGGTTTAGGCTGATTCTTCGCAAGTATAGTAGCCGTATAGAGTTCAGGATTGTGTTGATCTTTGAAGCTAAAAAAAATGGCATTTTTCTTTTTTCCATAAATTTTTCCCCAATTTTCCCCTTAAATATATAATTTTTGTAATTTTGTGTTACTTGCTAATCCGTTTTCCCGCCTGTTGTTGTCTCACCAACTCTTTGTTCTTCCAGACATTCTCTCCTCCTACTATTCCCTCTTGAACCGCTCCACCCATCAGCCCATCCCGGACGATGGGCTCAACCCCAACCCACCATTCCAAACGGATTCTGCTGCTGCACATCAGCAACACCATGGCGTGATGTGGTGGAGGAGGAAGAATTTAAGTGGGTGCTGAAAAGAGATTGGAGGAGCCCTAACATTGAATTGTGTTGTTTGCCCCAACTGTGTGTGTGGTGTGCCACTATTTATAGTATAGTAGGAGTGGTGTACTGGTGT
>MEIZ01000063.1:169747-181793 GCA_001723225.1 Globodera ellingtonae
CAAACCGAACCGAAA
Source organism: Globodera ellingtonae (assembly GCA_001723225.1). Taxonomy (NCBI): domain Eukaryota; kingdom Metazoa; phylum Nematoda; class Chromadorea; order Rhabditida; family Heteroderidae; genus Globodera; species Globodera ellingtonae. Next base: position 169,763 of record MEIZ01000063.1, read on the forward strand.
AAAATGTCGTTTTTCGGTTCGGTTTGAAACCGACAACGACGCCATTTGCTGTGAGTGGGTGGGGACGGACTGCAGTGTTCTCTCTCTCTACCCCTGCGCTGACAACCAGAGCTGCTGGGGCTGTTCAAAAACGAATTAGGAGGCCGGCTCCGGAACAATTAATCCTAATTTGGAAGTCAAACTTACCTACTTTTCTTTAACTATTGTTAACTTTTCTACAACATCCTCGGTCTCTGTGTGTTTCTGATAACAACTCTTTCCTTGCCCTAAACTGCTTCAATTATAACCCTCATTTCTGTTTTTGGTTGTGTTGCAGTGTCTGTTTGAAAATGATTTTACAAAACTCCAAAACTTTCATTGATGTCTGTGCCTTCAGCTTCACATTTGCCACTGATTTCGCCATCATCCGACGATTCCGTCCGCGCATTAGTCGTCCCCAAAATTCCGGCACAGGCACTTTCACTGCGTGCCACTGACATTGGGGCACAAAGTGTACAGTTGCGATGGGACGCGCCATTGAATAGCCAAAAGTTTGGGCCAATAACGCATTACATTGTGGCCTACCGGGAAGAGGGGTCGACGAGGTGAAAACCATTTTTTAAAAATGAATGTTTATTTTTTGAACATTTTAGGGAACGCACGTTGAACAGCACCGACACCCAACAAACGTTGGACAATTTACGACCGCAAACGCCCTATTCGGTCAGAGTGATTGCGATCAACAAGGTCGGGCCCGGCACACCGTCCGATGCGCTGTTGATCACCACCAAAAAACAGGGTATGGCCGGCCACATCGCCAATTTGGTTCACTTATTGTATATCGGGATTTTCGGGAAAAACCGGGACCGGGACCATGAAAGCCGGGACCGGGATTTTCGGGAAAAACCGGGACCATGAAAGCCGGGATCGGGACCGGGATTTTCGGGAAAAACCGGGACCGGGACCATGAAAGCCGGGATCGGGACCGGGATTTTCGGGAAAAACCGGGACCATGAAAGCCGGGATCGGGACCGGGATTTTCGGGAAAAACCGGGACCGGGATTCCAAAAACCGGGAATTTCCCTACCGGTCCCGGTCAGGATCTACTCCACTTTGGACAAAAATGGCGCTTATTCAGAATCGCTGCCTGGCAAAGTGCGCAGTTTACGCGCTGAAGTTCTCAGTTCGGAGAGCATTCAGGTTGAAAAAATCGGAAAATTTTTGATGTTTTTCGTAATTGCTTTAAACTCTGATCACCGATCAGGTTCAATGGGATGAGCCGACACCCATCGACGCGTCATCAAATTTGGACATTCGTTACAAATTGTTTTATGTAAAAGTGGCCGAAAACGTAACGGGACAAGAACATGAAGAAGACAACGAGGATGATGATGATGAAGACGAAGATGGTGATGATGCTTCTTCCGAAACTCAAGTTTTGGTAATGTTTTAATGAAAGATTTCAATTTTTTTAAATCATTAAAATACTATAAATTGGCCACAATTCTATTTTATTTTCTTGTTTTGTTCATCACAGATGGTCAAAACGTCGTACACCCTCCACGGAGTGGCCAAGAACGCGCCGTACTCTATCCGAGTTGAGGCCGAGAATGTGCACGGTGCTGGGCCCTCCAGTGAACCAGTCGTCATCCGAACATGGCCTGACACGCCGTCCGCGCCACCACGGGATGTACAAGCGGACTCACTTCCTCAACCAGGGGTAGTAAAGCGGAATTTCGGGAGATTTTCAAAAAAAAAGAGTTTTTTAAACCCAGGGGTAAAGCGGAATTTCGAAAACTTTTCAAAAACGAAAAAATCATTTTCTAAAAATTTTCTCCACCACGGGATGTGCAAGCGGACTCACTTCCTCAACCAGAGGTAAAGCGGAATTTGGGGAACTTTTCAAAAAAAAATTTGTTTTTCTCAAATTTTCTCCATCACGGGATGGATGTGCAGGGGTAAAGCGGAATTTCGGGAGATTTTCAAACAAAAAAACAAAAATTCGTTTTTCTCAAAATTTTCTCCACGACGGGATGTGCAAGCAGGGACTCCTTCCTCAACCAGGGGTAGTAAAGCGAAATTTCGGGAGATTTTCAAAAAAAAAAGTTTTCTTAAACCCAGGGGTAAAGCGGAATTTCGAAAACAAAAAAATCATTTTCTCAAAATCTTCTCCACCACGTGATGTGCAAGCGGACTCACTTCCTCAACCAGGAGGGGTAAAGCGGAATTTCGGAAGATTTTCAAAAAAAAAGAAGTTTTCATAAACCCAGGGGTAGAGTGGAATTTCGTGAACTTTTCAAAAACAAAAATCGTTTTTCTCAAAATTTTCTATCCCATATTCCTTCCCCTCTGTGACAGCACGCGATTCGTGTCCGATGGCGACCACCGCCACATGCTCAGTGGAACAGCGATGCACTCATTGGGCACAAATTGCGCTACCGAATGAAAGGCGGACGGACACCAGGCGGCGGCGGCGGTGGCGGCAAGGCCACAGCAAACACTGTACTTGTTGAAGAAGAGGAGGGTGAAGATGACGATGACGGCATGGACGGATGGTGGACACACACGCTGGACGGCTTGGAGCCGGGCACCCCTTATTTGATCCGGGTTGCGGCCGTTAACCAGGTCGAAATTTGTGAATGCAGCACTCACTGATTGTTGTGCATTTTGCAACTTTTTCTGGGTGCATGGGTAGTAGAAGAGCCCGGTAAAATAAAATGTCCGGAACGGGGACCCCGTTCCGAGGTTTTCAACAAGTACGGGACGGGAATCCCGTCTTTTTCCCGTTCCCGTACTACTAATCCCGTTCATTTCTTGGCGGGAACCCCGGCGGGAACGGGAAAAATTTTGAAAATTTTTAAACTAAGAATTTTTCGAATTTATTTTTTGGTGCGCATTTTGCGATAAATTTTTGATATGCAATTGGAGAGTCCGAGCGTGGAAATTTTTTAAAAAAGATTTTGTTAAGAAAACCGCGAAAATTTTTCAAAAATACAAGGTTAGTATAGTACATACTACCCATTGGCCTGATTTTGAGCTTTTAGGGCGGTCCGGTTTTAACGATTTTTTGTTTTTAAAACAAGTATTCTGGTAAAATTTTTGGGTGCTGACCTGATTTCTGTGTTCCAGAACGGGACTGGACCATGGACAGATTGGACACCGGTGGACACGCCGGAGGAGCAAAAGGAAGAGTCCCAAATTTCGGGTGCACCATCGGAGCTGCGCGTGTTGGCCTCACACGACTCCGTGCAGGTCTCATGGCTTCCACCACGGGACGACAATGTGCTGATAAGAGGATATTTGGTACTATAAATGGGTGTACTTTATGACATGTTCATCAACAATTTTTTGTTGCAGATCGGTTGGGGTATCAACATTCCGGATGTGGAGAAGGCGACGGTGGAGCCGGAGGTGCGCCATTTTACCATCCGTGGACTGAAGCCCAACCGCGAGTATGTGATTTCGTTGCGCGCCTTCAACAGAATTGGGCACGGCTTCCCCATCTACGAGACCGTCAAGTTGGTGGTGTTTGAGTATTTCAAAACATATTTTGTTTTGTTGTTGATGGTACCATGATTTTCTAGCAGTACTTGTAGCAAGGTTGCCAATTTTTATCGAGAAATTGTTACAAAAATTGACCATTTTCCTTAAATTTTTATATTTTTTTTGTCATTTCTCAAGGACTTCTTCATATGGTGCACATTCGTCGTCCGTCTCGTCCTCCTCAATTGCCGACCCAAAGCCCACATTTGGCGGATTTGGACACCAAAAGGACGACAATGGCGCGAACAGTTTGCCGCCGCCGGCACCGGTTGGTGTTGTTGCGGAGGCAATTTCCTCCTCTCAAATGCGCCTCACATGGATTGACCCCAACGAGAACGCGTTCAACCAACTGTACACCATCAAATACGGCATGAGGCCAGTGTGGTGGCGCGCAACTGCTTTTAATATTTCCTACCCCATGGAACTTTTAAAAAAAAATATCAAATAAAAAATTTAAAAAAAAAGTCACCTTTTTAGGGGTGCATATTTATAGTAGTTTAAAAATTTTTTTGAATGTTAAGGGTACATTTTCGTTTTTATTGCATTTTACACAAGAAAGCCTAAAATATTGAATTTTTTTCAAAAAAAAAAAATCGAAAAAGTGCCTACGGCATGAGGCCAGTGGGCTAACTGCTTTTAACATTTCCTGGGGGGGGGGAGGAACGTTGGACCTCCCCCCAAAAATCTATAAAAAACGAAAATTTTGAAAGGGTTGTGTTCTTAACCTAATTTAAAAAAACAAAAAAAAATTTTTTTACAATATCTGGCAACCATTTTAGCAACACTGATGAAGCGCAGTACAAATTGTTGAACAGCACCGAAACTGAACACACCTTTGACGGCCTGAGGCCGGACACACTGTTCGAATTTGCGGTCAGGCTGGCCCAGTCGCCGCATCATTGGAGTCTGAGTGCCGTCAACCGCACTTTCCCGGCACCGCCTTCTTCACCACCGCGCGATTTGACCGTCATCGGCCCGCAGTCGGGTCGGCCACATGAGGACAGCAGCGATCCCAGCATGGTCACGCTCACATGGCAACCGCCCAAATACGCCAACGGCGAAATTCAGGGTCCGCTTTTTGGCTACCCCGGTCCGAAGGTCGAAAGGGGTTTGAGTGCCGAATGCTTTATAACTTTCTACAACCTAAACCTATTAGGTTGATCATTATAACAAATGAAGCTCTCGATGAGGAGAAGCAATTAATAAGCAAACACTAAGCGATCTGATAATGATGAAAAAAGTTATGGCCAGAAAACCTCCAAAGATGGCCATTTTTGGAGTTTTTCATTTGTTTGGCCATAACTTTTTTAAGCATTGTCCAATCACTTAGCTTTAACTTAATGATAACTCTAACTCATCGCAAGCTTTCATTTGGTATTTTGTTCGACCTAATCGGTTTGATTGAAGAAAAAGTTACAACACTTTCGACCTTCGGACAATTCGACCTTTGGACCGGATGCGCCCGCCACAAAAATATGTCCCAATTTTTATTTATTTTTTATTCTTCATTCAGAGTACATTGTCCTGTATTCGGACCGTCCAAATTTGCCGGACCGAGACTGGGTGATGGACAGTGTGAAGGGTGATCGGCTTTCAATTGCGATGCGAAAGCTTCGGCCTGACCGCACCTATCACTTCAAATTGCAGGCCCGCAACGTGAAGGGCTACGGCCCGTTCACGCCGGTGGCCAGCTTCACCACGGCGACCACATTTCCCGGACATCCGCCGTTTGGTGGTGGTGGTGGTGGTGGTGATCCAAATCGATCTGGCGACGATGACAGTTCTGCTGCAATTCTGCTTGGACAGTTTTTTGTTGGGATGAGGTGTGCCAAACGTTTTGAACTTGATGGTAGTAAAAACCAAAATAATAATAAACAAAGGTCCAACATGGCTTTTGTGCTCATCGGTGTGGTCGTTGTTGTTGTGTTGCTGCTCGTCGTTGCACTGCTCGCCACCTGCTTTCAACGCAGCAAAAATGATCACAACAACGCGCGTGCCTCCTCCGCCACCATGTCTAATCGATCGCAACGAAGACACAAAAAGCAGCGCGCTCGCTCCCAACAGCAGTCGTACATCCCCGGGCGTAAAATGTCCGTCTCCACACCGTCCGCGGTTGCCGAGCTGGACGACGACCTGTGGATGATCCATCAGCAACCGCAACAGCACAACGCCGGTGGAGGTGGCGGACGTTTTGCTACACTTATCAACGCCTCAGCCATTGAGGTGTGTGTTGTGGTTAGAGTCCGGACCCAGAACCTAAAAATTTTTTGGGTTTTTTGTACAAAAAAGTGACCAAAAAATTTTTGGGTTTTGGGTCCAAGTTTCCGGAGCAGCTGAAAACGGAGCCGCGAAAACGGAGCCGCGAAAACGGAGCCGCGAAAACGGAGCCGACCGAAAACGGAGCCGCGAAAACGGAGCCGGCGAAAACGGAGCCGCGAAAACGGAGCCGGTAGAAAACGGAGCCACGTATAGGTTCCAGACAAGACATCCATTTTATCGCTTCCTAGTTCGTTTTATGAACTAGGATTAGCCTCAATCTACCATTAAACTAAAAGTAGACAGATGAGTTGAGTTAACGACGCGATTGGGAAGGCGGGTGGACTAAAGTAAAGTCATTTGCATTTGAATTGAGTGGGGTAAACCCGACTCATCCATACCCATCTCATCCAAATCATCCATAGAGCATAACTTGCTTCAACCTTAACCGATTTAAAAAGTCTTAACGCAATTCGAAAGATCTCGAGGAGTTGAAGCTAACATTAAGTTAAAGCTTTGTGATTGGGCAAGTTTTAAAAAAGTTATGGCCTTAACACTTGAGAAAGTTTAAAAATTCCGATTTTTGGGGGGTTTTCTGGCCATTACTTTTTTGATATTTGTCCAATCACAAAGCTTTAACTTAATTTTAGCTTCGACTCTTCGAGATCTTCGATTGGCTTTAAGAATTTCTTAAACGGTCAAGGTTTAAGCAAGTTATGCTCTATGGATGAGTTGGGTGGGACCCGAATTGAGTGAGCCTACTCATTTTACCATTGTACCAAACTACACATCTTTTCTTAGTTCACACTGCGTAACTATATATTATACTCAAAAATTTTGTTTTATTGTTATGGGGTATAATGGCTCCGTTTTCGCGGGCTCCGTTTTCGTTCGGCTCCGTTTTCGCGGCTCCGTTTCCGCGGCTCCGTTTTCGCGGCTCCGTTTTCGCGGCTCCGTTTTCAGGTGTACCGCCAAGTTTCCGGTCTCTACTTGTGATTGATCCGTACTCAATACAATTGTGCCTCCAGTCCCGTCCCATCCTGTGCCAACCAAAACTATTTGTTTTTTTTTCGTCTGTTTTTAATTAGGTTCATCTTTTTGGGTACAAAAAAACGATGAGTTATCCGGGGTGTCCGTAGGTTTTGCCAGCCACCCCAGCAAAAATGTTACATTTCGCCAACCCATCAAAAACTTAAATTTCGATCACTTTCGAACCCCGGACCCGAATTCGAAGGTTTTTCGATCGCAAAATTTTTTCGGAATCTTTTGACCTCAAAAACATTCTCAAACACATGCTCAAAATTATTCAAAAAGACGTAACATTGCCAAAACGTAACGGAGACAAAACGTAAGGTGGCAAAATGTAAGGTGGCAAAACGTAGTGTACCTAACCGTTATCGGGATTGTTAAAAACAAAAGATCAAGACCTTTAGAGCAATCAAGTTATAAGTTTTTATGTTTCGGACATTTCATCATGTACAACATGTACATATATGTTTATAGGACTTTGAATCGGCGGCCACGGTTGATGACGGAACCGGCATTTTGTTAATCGATGGCCAACAGCGGGCGTTCATCGCGCCGGCCGGCACCGCCGGCGGGCTGAACCTTCACCCTGCCGCAATGGAATGCCTTACACCGGCACACTACCACCAACAGGCATTCCACGCTGCAACTACACAACGCCAAGGTGTAGTTTTTGAAAAATGTTGTGGTGTTGATTTTTTTTTAAATTTGGTATTTATATTGTTGTAGTTGTTTTCCTTCTCCACTCGTTTCAATGACAATTCATCCCCTTGATTTTGATTTTTGATGACATTTTATACCCTCTGTGGTCCATTGTACATTTTGGTTTAATGTGTGTTGGCGGTCCGAAAAGACGGGATCTCCATTGAATGGAATTGTTCGAGATCTCATGTCGAGAGTCTCGACCACGAGTTTTAAAACGTTTAGAGAAGAGTCCAATGATGAGTCTGTGTTGGAGTCTAAAAGGCGAGATCTCCATTAGACGGATTGTTCGGGATCTCACTATCAGGTCGAGAGTCTCGACCACGAGCTTTAAAACGTTTAGAAAACAGTCCAATGATGAGTCGTGTTGTTATATTTATGTGTAGAGGCAGAACATGGACAACTGGAAGGCGGTGTTGTCGAAGTTTGTCCCTCCACCTCTTTGCCCCATGGCATGTTGGAGTCGTTCCACTCAATGACAACCGCCGCCACCGTCGCTGAACAGTCCTCCCCAAAAAGTGGTGGCGTCAGCAGCACCGGCGGCACCAAGCAGCGTCGGAATCAGCACCGAAATTCGCTACCACCCCACATTTGTCCGTCCAGTTCGGCCAAAATATCACCAATTGTTGCACAAAAATCTCAACAGCTTCATCATCATCACCAGCATGACCATCTTCAAAATGTTGCCACGAGAGGAACAACGACAAATTTTGGGCGAAAGAGTAACTCTCCGGCGGCTGCCGACATTCGTCCGGATCATCAACGGGTGGCCACCGTTCGAATGCATTGCGGCAGTGGTGGACGGATCAGCAAGAGTTCACTGAACGCACTGGACCTTAGCATATCGCCATGTCTTGGCTTTTATCACGAGTGCTACCATCATTCTGCTTCTTATTCTCCAGCTGCACACTCTTCGACGCCAAAAATTGCGGATCATCAACAGAACAACGCAGCGGAAACAGAAACAGAATTGTTGAACAAAAGCAACAACAATGCGGTGCCACGGCACTTCCAAGTTGGCATTAGCCTCCCGTCGGTGGCATTGCAAGTCAAACAAGCGAAGCGTACAGCAACCGCAAATTATGAACCAACAACACGACGGCACATGGCACCGGTGAAAAGTGTAAATTTTGCCTCCAAATTGGTCATCGTTTCTGCATCGGATGACGACGAATGTGAAACTGAAACGGCAGCCACGGCGGCACAATGCCGTCGTCGGCGGAATGGAAACATCAATGTGGACAAACTTGCGTTCATTGACGATATTGGTATTCGCAATGTTGACGATGGGACTGGTGATGAACATGCAGAAGATGCTGGTGGTAATGGGAAGGTGGACGCCGGAGGGCAAGCAGTTTGTGATGATGATGATGAAGATGAAGCCAATTGGATGATAAAGAGGAAGAAAGTAGCAGCAGCAACAACAACACCTGCCCAGAATCATTCTGGCACTAATAAACAGAATGATTGGCGAACAGTGCCGTCGTTGTTGCCCGCTTCGTCCGCTGGATTTGCCAGTAAGTGCATGCACAGGAAATTGGTTGGTCTTCTGTGCGCCGGTTGGCCTTGATTGGATTACTTTGTTGTTTTTTGGTTGTTGTTACCAACTGCTGCTGGCTGCCGTGTTTTTCGTGCTGTTCACTACTGCTGTTGGGTTTGAAAATTGCTTTTTTTGATGCGGTTTTAATTCATTTTCCTATGTTCGGTTGGAGTGAATGAATGAATGAATATATGCGTTGTTGGATTCGAATAACAACTTCAATTTATACTTCTTTCTTTTTTTGTTTGATGGCATGGTTTCCCCCTCCTCTAACACTTGGTGAGGTATCACAAGATCAATTTATTATTTAAAAAAATGGATGTTTCATCCAAATACCGTAATTAACCCCCGGAGGCTATTTTGTTCATGGAGCAGGTCATTTCAATGCCAGCAAATTTTGAAAGGTTATAACACTCACAAATCAACAAAATTAAGCAAACAAGATGCCATGAAGTCTCTAAATGCGGAGGAATCATTTGAAAAAAGCAAAGCGCGGTTCAATTCCGCTTTAAAATGCTTGAAGCGGAAAGTATAAAAAAATCCATGGTTTTCGAGGTTTTACGGAATAACCTTTTTCAAGAATTCCCTAATTGTTAAGCTTTGGTTTATTAGCAACTTTTAAAACATAGAGCTTTCAAATAATATTTAAGTTGTTTAGTTTGGTTGAGTTTGAAAAATTGCCGGCACTGAAACGTTTCTGGATGCCGGATCCTGTCCTGGACAATCGGTCCCGTGTTACCTCATTGCATTTTCGAATGACAAACACATGAAGCATTTTGCCTTAATGCTCAACAAAATTTAGTGAACTCTGTCGGGACGCTTCCGCGCGGTCATCCCAATCACCACCATCAGCATCTGCACAATTCGTCTGCCAGCCTGGAGATGAAGTCGGCACCCCAACCGCTGCACCTTCACCACCAGCAGCAGCAGCAACAGCAACAGAACCACTACGTTCAACAGCAGCAGCAGCAGCAACAACAGCAGTTGGGCAGCACACCGTTGACGCCACGTAATCCGCACGTGGTGTACACGCGGGTGAACAGACAGGTCGGGGTCACACAATGTTTTTTTTGATGAATTTGGAGATGGGAAAACGTTTGTGTCGCCCTGACTCATTTAGCCCATTGCAAAAGTGGACTTTTCCATGAACGGAGCAGCACCAGCACCAGCAGCAGCAGCAACGACCACTGTTCCACTGCACGATTCGCCTCATTATCAACAGCGTCATCAGTTTGTTGGGGCCAACGTCGTCTCCTCAGCCTCTGGGACACCGCCGCTTCCGCCCCCGCCCCCGCCATCGTCGCTGACCGGTGCTTGCGCAAACAGAACCGCTACAACAGCAACAACCTCAACCACCATCATCTCCAGCCATGCTGCGCAGCACAACAGAAACAACAGCGAGGGTGGCTACCAAACTGTTGGAGGAGGCCGTGGCAATTGCGGTACAATGCGCTCCTTTGTGGATGTGGGGACGACAGAGGACGACGACAGTGGAAGTTGTGAAGCACTACCAGTACCATCGGCGGGTGAACATCAACAGCAGCAGCAGAGGATGGCACACATTGTCCGACCCATTGTTTATGCCGGAGGCGGTGGTGGTGGTGGCGGCATTGCTGGAGGCGCCAGTCCATCGCCGTCCACGCTGAGAAGTGCCGTTGCGCAAAAGACAACGCCGACGACGGGTAAAAAAATGAATGTGTGAAGAATATAACTAGGGTTGGACAAAACCGGATATTATCCGGGCCCCCCGGATACCGGATAGCTCAAAAACACCCGGATATCCGCCCGGATACCGGTTTAATTTGGCAGGGGTTGGTCCAAGACCCGGATAATTTTACCTCAAAAATTTCCAAAACACCCGGATACCGGTCCCGGATAACCCGGGTTTGTCCAACCCTAAATATAACCATGTGCTCATTTTTTTATCATACCTTGTTTTATAAAACAAATGATTTCCCCATTAATTAATTAATTAATTACCCAAATTCCCAAAAACCTTCCTAACCAGAAATAAAAAAAAGGATAAAAAAAAAAATTAACTATCTCCTTAAACCCTCTAATTACAAATCCTCCCTTCCCCTGCAGCGCATAAGTTTACCTACAACAACAACGGTGCCAAGGTGCCGGTTGGCCGTGCAACAGCGCAGCCGCGTGTGAATTTGGCCACCGCCGCTGCTGCTGCAAATTTGCAGTCTGCTGACGTCACTGCTCTTTACGGCTATTCCGCCGCTTCACCTTCCCAATACGCGAATGTCCGTGCTGCTGCTGCTGCCGCTGCCAATGCCGTAAACACCGGCGGCGGTGGTGGCACCAAAAATAGCATGGAACATGGCGGCGCAGGAGAACAACTGTACATCAACAACAACAACAACAACAGCAAGGTGGGCAGCATTTTTGATTATGTTTTTTTTTTTGATTGGAAGATAATTAGGTGTACCTCCTAATTGGTTTTTATGTTTATTTTTGCAGACCATTGACTCCACTGAGGATCTGGAAGAAATTGACCATATGGTGGGAACACTTTTAATTTACTCTTTTTTTTGTGTCAACCAATTTACATGACGACTATATAATATTTAATTGAGAACAGCAATTCATTCAATTGAATTATGGAGTTTTTAAAACAATCGGTTTTTTTTTGCCATTATTTTTGTCCTTTTTCTTTTCCGTTCTCTAGTCTTTTTTTAGAATTGAATATATTTTTACAATAAAAAATTATTGAACTTCTTGGAAATGTGTGCTATTTCAAGGCTACCTATTTCCCGTCTTTTCAACACGACAATTTTCACTTTCCCCGGTGCACTTTTTCAAATTAAAATGTTTCATCGGATAACAAAAAAAAGAGTTTTTTATTATGTGCGGCGGCTTATAAAAGTGTAAAGCACTTAAGCATGTGCTAATTCTGCTGGCCAATGTGTATTATATAAAATATATTATGGCCAAATTAATGCTCATTTAAAAAACAAACAAACACAAAAAGTTTGG
>MEIZ01000063.1:200546-216044 GCA_001723225.1 Globodera ellingtonae
CATTTTAGAACTTTGAACTAGAGCCCAGACTTAGGACCGATCGAGATCACTAAAAGATTCCAAGAAAAAATTTCAAATCTCAAAAAATTTTGGTGAAATTTCGTCGATCGAGAATCCCGATCGTCCAAACTCTACATTGAACAATTTCGCGTTCAGGAAATTTACAAACTGCTCGAGAATGACCAATTCCCGCGCTTCCGGCGTTCCCAACTCTACTTGGGCTTTCTGGAGCAGCTGTTGCCCCGTTCGTACGCCGAACGTTGGACAACTTCGTTTGACGCTCTGCTGGGCAACCAGGTCAGAGAATTGCTCGAGAGTCTCGATGTTGGAGCAGTACATGCATGCATTCATTCGTTCAAATACCCCAAATACCCCTCTAAGAATCATTTGTTGGAGCAGTACATGCATGCATTCATTCGTTCAAATACCCCTCTAAGAATCATTTGTTGGAGCAGTACATGCATGCATTCGTTCGTTCAAATACCCCTCTATTGTTGGAGCAGTACATGCATGCATTCGTTCGTTCAAATACCCCTCTAAGAATCATTTGTTGGAGCAGTACATGCATGCATTCGTTCGTTCAAATACCCCTCTAAGAATCATTTGTTGGAGCAGTACATGCATGCATTCATTCGTTCAAATACCCCTCTAAGAATCATTTGTTGAAGCAGTACATGCATGCATTCGTTCGTTCAAATACAGGTCGGACGCCATCACTTTCGCCAATTCCTGTTCAACGTGCGAGCGGAGGAGAATTTGCGCTTTTGGGTGAGTCGACGACGTGTGTTCTGTTCGGAAACAGAGCCCGGAAGTTTTGTACTCAAATTGGAGCTAAGACAAAATGCCAACCAGAGACAGTTGGCATTTTGACCGGTTGGCATTTCGTTCTGGCACGCTCAAAAAATTGCATTTTTTTGTTTTTTAACCGTTTAAGGAATCCGTCATCGAATATCGCCAGCTGAGGAACAAAAGCACTGCAATGCAGGTGTGAAATGAATGATGGGTACGAATGGGCTTTGCTACCGTCCCCGAACCCCCGACTTTTTTTAGTCGGGGTTTTCGTCCCCGACCCCCGACCGTTCCCGGCCCCCGAGGGGTCGGGGAGCAACCCTAGTCGGGGGTTTCGTCCCCGCCCCCGAGGGTTGGGGAGCAACCCTAGTCGGGGTTTTCGTCCCCGACCGTTCCCGCCCCCGAGAGGCTGGGGAGCAACCCTAGTCTGGGGTTTCGTCCCCGACCGTTCCCTCCCCCCGAGGGGTTGAGGAGCAACCCTAGTCCCTAGTACACAAATGTTTCTGACAAGAATCTTCAGAACATGGGCCGAACCATTCAACAACAGTTTTTGCGTGAGGGCGCCCACAACGAGGTACACACCGTAAGCACCACGGAATTTTGTGGGACTAAGAATCCCGACGTTTGACCGGGACGAGAAAAATGTTAACGTACAAAATTTTCGATTTTAAATTTTGTTTTTTTTGTAATTCCGATCCGATCCCCCGGTCTGGGGACCAAAAATTCCCGCGAGGTCTAATGCCAATCACCAAATTCGATCGCAATTGCTGCTGCAGGTGTTTTTGCCGTTTGGCCTTCGGCAACGCGTGGAGAAGAAGATCCGGGAAAAGGATGTGGATGACACGCTTTTTGACGAATCGGTGAAGCAAGTGGAGCTTATTCTGAAGTGAGCGATCCCCCGAGGGGAGGGACGGGGGGGGAGGGATTTTCCTCGGATTCGTTGAGTTCAAAATTGATTGATGAAGCGTCCGGCCCCCCCGGGGGAGGGCATTTTCCTCGGATTCGTTGAGTTCAAATCGATCGAAGCGCCCGGCCCCCCGGGGGGAGGGAATTTTCCTCGAGTTCGTTGAGTTCAAATCGATCGAAGCGCCCGGCCCCCAGGGGGGAGGGAATTTTCCTCGAGTTCGTTGAGTTCAAATCGATCGAAGCGCCCGGCCCCCCGGGGGGAGGGAATTTTCCTCGAGTTCGTTGAGTTCAAATCGATCGAAGCGCCCGGCCCCCCGGGGGGAGGGAATTTTCCTCGAGTTCGTTGAGTTCAAATCGATCGAAGCGCCCGGCCCCCCGGGGGGAGGGAATTTTCCTCGAGTTCGTTGAGTTCAAATCGATCGAAGCGCCCGGCCCCGACGGAATTTGTGGCCAGCAAATACCCCCCCCCCATCACACACTTTCTCATTGTGAACACACAGGAACGACCCGTACGTCCGCTTCCTGCAGTCCAAGGAGTACAATGATCTGCTAGCCAAACTGCACTGATCACCACCAGCAACAGCCAGTCCCACTCAGCCACAACCAACAACAATCAGTCCATTCGTCCACATTTAACACATAAGACACAAGCAAATACATACCTAACTCTGATCAGCACCAATTTAAAACGACGACCAAAAACTGAATGTGCGCAAAAATGCAATGTTTAAAATCCGTTTTTTTTTGTTTAAATCGTCGTCAATTATGAAGTTCAAACAGTGCAAAATGTGTTCTCAAAATGATAAGGCGCCGGCCAGAAGACGTCGATCTCATCACAAGCGAAAAAAAGAAGAAGCGAATTTGTGCATTTCAAAAAAGCCATTTAAAAAGAGCAAAGCGCGGACATAACGCCAACAAAATACAAATCAGAGAATCAGAAAAAACGAAGAGAGAGAAGAGGAGAGCAATATCACAGGAGATATTATATTATACACACAGTCTCTGTCCCCGTCCGTCCGTCCGCCATGTGATCAGCAACGACAGAGAAAATTTTTTGTTTAAAACTGGGCTCCCGGACGCTAGCATTTGAGTCTTCCACTCTAAAATGCATCAACAATAATTATTAATTAAAATGAAAATTTTTAAAATATAAAAATCGAGGGGGAGGACACACAAATGGTGTTAATGCGACTCTTTCAGCGGGTTGTTCTTCCTTTGCTACCCCTCACCTTGTACAGGGCATAGTAACTTTGACGTCGATTCTCAATTGAACGTGCCGGGAACGGGTTAAGACAGTTGAAGGCAATCTGTATTATAATAATTTGTTAATTTACAACAACAAAAAAAAAATGTTTTCTTTTTAAATCCATGGATATATTAGTGGGGCGCCGACATTTCATATACTGACACTTCATATAACGCGAAATTGGGTTAGTATATGAAATGTCGTTTTTTTGCTTAGTATATGAAATGTCGCGTATATGAAATGTCAGTATATGAAGTGTCGCGTATATGAAATGTCGGCGCCCCGAAATGTCGCGTATATGAAGTGTCGTCATATTTTGGGTTAGTATATGAAATGTCGCGCATATGAAATGTCATCCTGCCATATTAGTGTATACCGGTATATATTATACAAAAATCAAATAAAACTGAAAAAAGAAAGGCTTCTTTCACAAAACAGACAGACATGGGAGAGCGTTTTGAAGTCGGTGATCAGGCTGGACAAATTGCTCAAACAGTGCTGAACGCCGGACAACGAAGCGCACTCCAGCAGACGTTGTTCGGCCATCTTCAACAGGGCAAGCGCAAAACGGAACAGCACCTTTGGGGGAAATAGTTTCAATTAAATCAACTTCAACAATTGTTATTAATTTTAAATTAATCATTTTTATTACTTTGTTGCCTTCCAACAGAAAAACGTCAAAAATTTTGATGTAAATCTGAAGAGAAAAAAAAAAGAAATTAGTTTATTCCGTGGGCAGAAGATTTGTTAATTTCGAATATATACATTATGCGAAAGCACGTCGACGAACACGGTGAGGAACCAGGAAAGCGTGAACAGGGACAAGTCCACCTCCAACTTCTGCAAATGCGTGTGCAGTGTGGGCATTTTGTCCTGCACAAGGTCAAGCAGTACACGTTGGTCAACCACCGAACCGAGCAGACTGGGCGTGTAGTAGTTGGGCGGCTGCAGATGGTCAACACAGGCAACAAGGAACCAAAAAGCCTACACAAATTGGGGCTTTTAAAAGAAAACATTTAAAAATTTGCTGTGGGGGGGGGGGGACCTGAGGTTCGTCAAGATGAAGCAGTCCGATGGCGCCAAGTCGGTTCAACCCCTGGCAGTACTCCACGCTTCGGTTGTGAAATCGGAAGGCGTACAGAATGTGCTTCAGCGATGCCACCTTTGGGCTCTGTTCCGACTCGAACAGTTTGTTGTTGGGCAACGTACGCACCAAGTCCAAATCGATCTGCGAATGGACGGACGGTGTAAATTAAGAGAAACATTTTTTTACAGGAAGAAAAAACCTTTTTTGGAGGGCTTATACTATAATTAGAGACCGGACCCAAAAACCAAAAAATTTTGTTTTTTTGGGTTTTTTGTACAAAAAATTGGACCAAAAGTTTTTTGGTTTTGGGTCAACTTGGAGGAGCACAACCCAAAAAAACCAAAACCCAAAAAATATCCGATAACATCTAAGGCTTTAAAAATCTATTTTTTTTTAAAAAAGGTCAACAAAGGCGGCGCTGCCCTAATGTTCGTTAGGCTTAGGCCTAAGCCTAAGCCTAAGCCTAACGAAGCCCAAGCGAGGGTGGCTACCGAAAAGTACCAAAAAAATTTGTTGGTTTTGGTTTTAGGTCCAAGTTTCCGGTCTCTACCAGTGTTTTGCTGTTCCAGCTTGGCCTGTTCTGCTCCTGTTCTGTTCTAAAATCGTAGAACAACCTGTCTGTTCTGTTCCGACCTCGAGAACAGAACAGGAACAAAGCTGGAACAGGAAAACACTGGTCTCTCTACTAATAATAATAATGTTTAGGACACACAACATCAAAATTCTCTGAAAACAAAATGGATTTGGCCCGCGTTTTTCATGACACGACACGACCGGACCGGCCTGTTTCAGTGCAGCGTCTTCATCCACTGTCCCGGCGGCACTGTGCTCTTGAATTCGACACGCTTTGCGCAACAAACATTCATAATAGCCTTTGCCCGTCTCCGATTGGGTGGAGCCGACCAGAAAATTGACGAGACTTTAAACAAACAAAAGCAGATTTTTAAGTTAAATTTTGAAGAATTTAACCAACTTGAAATAAGCTTTGATTGGAAAACCTACGTTTTGCCAACTCATCAAAAACTTAAATTTCGATCAATTTTCGAACCCCGGACCCGAATTCAAATCGAAGGTTTTTCAATTTCAAATTTTTTTTTTTCGCAATCTTTTGGCCTTAAAAACATACTCAAAATCATCCAAAAAACGTAAAGTTGGCAAAACGTAGGGTAACCATTTTGAACAATTTGAAATATAGTAAAAGCGTTGTGATTGGAAAACCTGGTCCAAACCCGAGTGCGATATGCGTTTGGGATGCCGCAACGAATCAGCGCCTTCAGCTGCGGGTTCGGGCTCATCGGTTGCAGCACGTGGTTGACCAGGAAGGCGTCCCAACGCTGCAACCATTCAACAACTTCCTAAACATTCATTCGTTTTGCAACACGTTCAAGTCCAAGTCCATGACCATGTGACCGAGAGACAGAACCCTCATCAACAAAAAACTGATAAAACGCACACCTGGTTGTTGCCCAGCTCAATGGATGCCATGATGTCATCGGATCGCTTCTGCAAATCGGCGGCCAACCGCAGAAGCCAATCGTCCTGCTTGAGCACATCGCCGTCACAATTGAATGGTGGTGGTGCTGCTGCCGGCGGACATGGCACCGCAGGGGCAACAGACGACGACGACACATTTGAGGTGGACGGACTGAAGAAGTTCAGTGCGTATTATGAACAAAAAAAAAAGAAAAAGAAGCTGACGTAAATTGTACAATTCCAACCCGGACTAGTCCAAAATTACCCGAAAATAGAAGTGGTGCTGGTGGTGGTGTTGCTTGACAACTGTTTTGCGGATTCCGACGCCATTTGATCAGTTTGAATGCCAGCAGCGGTTGTTGAAGCATGGTCCTGCCAAGAAAAAATTAGACATTCAAAATAATTCTAAAAATTTTTTTGTTTTAACCAAACTTTTTGCTCCTGCACATTGTCTGGCGATTGTCTGTCCACCACTGCTGCTTCACCACCAACTCCGTTCGCAGCATTAGCCGCCGTGAAGAATTCGGCCAACGCTTTGCGCGTCCGTGGTGAGCTCAAATAGAAGCCCAACGCGTCCGTCTCGGGGTCCTTGTGGTGTGGAACGCCGTTGCTGTCGTCAAACACAGCGATCGCCTTGCGTGGACACGACACCAGGGTGGCCAACGCGGACGAAGAGGTTGCCTAATTTTTGGGGGTTTTTCTGGTGTCCGTACGTTTTGCCAACCCTGGTACGTTTTGCCAACTCTTCAAGAACTTAAATTTCGATCACTTTCGAACCCCGGGTCCCGAATTCGAAGGTTTTCCGATTTCAAAATTGTTTCGGCATCTTTTGGCCTAAAAAGCATTCAAAAACATGCTCAAAACAAACCAAAAAACGCAAAGTTGGCAAAACGTAGTGTTACCTTTTTTTCTTCATTTAAATTTTAGTAATTTTACATTTCCAAACTCTCCGAACTCCCCCAAAAAATAATCATTTCCACACATGCACTAACCGTCTCCACCGCAAGTGAATGGGAATTGTGCATCCGCATCGGAGAGTGGGGCCTGGTCACCTCATCGATCAGCTCTTGGATCAACGACGGCTCGACCGGTGGTCGCTTTTGTCGGTCCATTGACGGTCGGAAATGGTTGAGCAGCTGCGCAACAAAACAATTTTTAACAAAAATAAAAAAAATCCGGTACTTTTCTGTTATGTGCAATTTCTAGAGGTATTAGGGCACTCAGCTTCCGAATCTCGCCTCCTTTTCGTCCGATTTGGAACCCCGGACCAGAGTTACAATAACAAAAATCGATTAATTGAAAATTGTTCGAATTCGGGTTTGGGGTCGGAATCAAATTCTACGCCCCGGAATACCCCCCATAGACACATTTTTAACGTTTTTGTTGACCTTTTAAGTCCGTACCATGATATAGCGACTCTTCAACTGATAGTACACAGCTTCAATGTTGAAATTTTGTCGGATGAGCTTTCGCTCCCGGTCCTCCAGCGATTGGACAATTTTTTGTAACTCTTAAAAAATGAATACAAACTGATATTTTTTGCAAGAACTAAGTCACACGAACGCACCCAACACTTCGTTGTTCAAAAACTTGTTCTGATTCCGATACCCGTCCACCAGATCCTTCATCTCGCTCAGATCGTTCACCGACGTCTCGTTGAACACGCTCTTTGCCGCCACGTCTGTTGGTGTGCCAAAGTCGACAAGCAGTGCCTCAGTCGCTTCGGCTAAAAAATATATTCGCGTTCACTGAACGCCTTGATCAATGCGTTCACTGACCACCACCACCACCTGTTGATGGCGAGCTTTCGCCCAATACTACAGCCGACGACGATTGTGGCCTGCTGAACGGTGGTGCCAACAATGTTTTGCGGGGTTGTGCCGGCGGAGTGCCGTTTAATAACCCATGCGGCACAATAGAAATGAGGGCACCACCGCCGCAGGCGCTGGACGATGACGGCACATTTGTTGATGTTTGGACGTTGGTGTGGCTGTTGGAGACGATACTGAACCCATGGGAGGAATGAGTTTTCTATATAATGTGAGCAATTAGCGCCATTACTAGTACACAAAGGTTGAGTCACAAAAATGTTCATTTGATCAACGAAATTTGGCATTTTATTAATGGGTTAAAAATCCTCGAAACCCGTTAACCGCTGTTGTTCCAAAATCACATTTTCAAACTCAGACAGCCTGCTGATTCTCTGTCTGATTGAATGCAAAAAGCGCATCGTTCCGATCCGTTAACTCTTTGTGATTTTTAGATTTTTTTTTGAATTAAAAAATTGTTAAAATAAAAAATGTTGAATTTTTTTAATGACACTAACACATTACTTCATGATCAGCTCATCTTTGGTGCGCACTGACTCCTGGTAGGCTTCCACCGTGATGTTCAACGAGCTGTTCTCCGCCTCAAGACGCCTGAAATACGAAGACGTTCAAACACATAAATATAGTAAAGCAAATTGGAACAAAAAATGAACAATAATTTTCAAAAATGTTATAGTAAACAAAATTGGTCCACCCTAAGGCTGTCGGTTTCAAATAATTTTCGGTTAACCAAAACCGAACCTTTCGGTTTCAAACCGAACCGAACCAAAAAAATGCCGGTTTTCGGTTCGGCATCGGTATCGGTTTGAAGCCGACAGCCTTAGCCCACCCTCAAACAGAGACAAACAGACGGACCTGTTCTCCTCCTTTAACGTCTCGATGTCTCTGCGCAGCTCGGAAATGGCAAATTGCGCGGTGGCCAATGCACTTTCGCGCTCCAAAATGAAGTCAACCTTTTCCACGTCCGTCGACGACTCCATGCAATAACGCTTTCTTAATGAGAGGACAAACATTGGGAAACAATTTATTGTCAAAAATTTAAATTTTCAATAAAAAAAAACAAAACATACAATGCGTCCCGTTGATTGTGTGCAGCGACAACGCCATGCTTCAAACATTTGACCAACTCCTGGTGGACCACCAAATCGTCGGTGAGTTCGTAGCAACGGTTGCGCAACTGCTCCATCAAGTGGACCAACTGAACAACAACAACAAACGAACTGTGTGATTTTGTTGTTGAAGGGTGTCCACTAATTTGTAAGACTCGGACCTGAGCCTTTGAGTAGCGATTGGACCAAAATGAAATGTATTGGTCTCAAATAAATCAAAATAAAATTGCGTTTTGATGCAATTCAAATCCCTAGTCCAAACAGAGAGACCTTTTTTTGTCTATTTTTTTTTAAATATTATTAAAAACAAACCAACTTCTTGGCATCGATCGCAACTTTCCCTGGGCTGTGGATGTATTGGAATCGGATGGCTGAAGGGGATAAAAATGGTTTTCAAAAATTCAAAGTTTCATTTAAAAATCTTATATTGTTTAGATGTTTTTTTTTTCAGAAAAAATTTCATCAACAAATGAAAAAGAACATGAAAAAAAGGGTTCCAGAAACGATTCTTTTTAACTAAAAATCAGGATTTTCTTTTTAATTTTTTTTTTCTAAATCCCGCCGACATGGCGCACAACCTGAACGATGTCCTGGCCTTGTGCAACAACTTTTTGGTGGCCAACTCCAATTGCTGGGTTTCCTCCACGCCGCGGCTGAGCAACGCGTCAATTTTCAACTCGACCGCATCACAAACGGTGTGAATGGGCGGCGGAATTTCCAAACTGCCCGGATGGAGTTCCCCGTCCTCGCGCAGGTAAAACACCGACCGGGGCGAGTCGTCAGACTTAAGCAATTCATTTTGTTGTTTTTTGAGCATGTTTTCAAAATGGAATTTCGTAATTATAGTCCAAATTTAAAAAAAAATCCAATAATAAGGAACATTTTGTTTTTTGAGCATGTTTTCAAAACGAATTTCGTATTTATAGTCCAAATTTTTTTTAAAAAAATCCAATAATAAGGAACATTTTGTTTTTTGAGCACGTTTTCAAAATAAAATTCGTATATGTTTTCAAGATGAATTTTGTATTTATAGTCTAAATTTTTTTTAAAAATCCAATAATAAGGATTTTGAGCATGTTTTCAAAACGGAATTTCGTTGTATTTATTCCAAATTTTGAAAAAAATCCAATAATTGCTGTTAAAAAGTGCCAAAAGCACACACCTCCTCATCGTCCGTTGTTGCCGACGTTGACGCCACCGTGCGCCGGCCGTCCTCCCCAATTTTGTTCTCGAATTGGTCATCATTCACCGGCGGCGGTGCCGTTCCGGCGCACTGTTGTACTGCTCCGTCCTCCTCCTCCTGCTGCTGCTCCTTCTCCCGACGGTAGTAAAGGCGTCGACTTTGCTGCAACGAGCTCAACCAGTCCAGCCGAGCGCTGTTGTTCGGCGCTTCCAACAAATAGCATTTGTTGTCAACACTGAAATAGTAATGGGTTGTTCATGCATCATCATTTTGATAACTTTAAAAAACGGACTGGTTGTTCTTTAAATCCTAACAATTACAAAAGTCCAAAGAAATAATTATTGTAAAGTACTCAATTTCGTAAAAAACAAACACCTTAAAAGATCGGGACCAGGGACGGGCGAAAATTTAAAAAAAGTTAAAAAACCAAACTTGGATCAAAACAAAGTTTTTTTTCCCGAACCCGAAACCCCAAAAAACCCGAAATTTCGCCCATCCCTGATCGGGACCTCCACTACCACCCCCAAGAGTTAAGATTTTAAGAGAAAATTGAAAAAGAAAAAAACACCCGGAATCCAAAGGCTAGAAATTTAAAAGCCCCCAAAAATTTCGGAATTTATTTCCACAAAACCCGGTCCCGTCCCTGATCCAATCTAAAGATTCCGAAGTCCGATTTTGTTTTTAAATGCCAATATTCTCCATAATTAATTAATTAATGCCCTTACTGAATTTCAAAAATTCCGTGTTCTCTGGGATTATAAATGAACGCAGCGCCGGAGAGAAGAATGCGACCCGCACAATTGAAATCAATGGGAAATTTGTACCTAAAAAAATGTAAAAAAAAAATTTTTTTTTTACAAAAAAATAAAAAATAATACCAATACAAAACGGGCGAATCGCGTGGTAGCACAAACCAGTACTTTTTGCGCATTTGTCCGACAAATGGACGCTGCTCCAACTAAACGGTTTTGGCAAAATTTGAGTTTTATAATTTTTTTTTTTGATTTTTTTAAAAACAAAACCTTGTAAAGGTATCCATCAATTCTCGAGCTTTCAAATGATGGCGGCACATTTTCTGTTCCATCATTTGTCATCTTCAATTATTGTAAGAAAGTCAAAAATTCTTAATCTAAATCCAAAAAAAAATTCAATGCCAATTAGTGATTATTATTAGGTATGAGAAATGTACAAAAAATCGCAAAATATGTTTTTTATATGTGCTAAAAAAGTCGCCAAAATTCTATTTTTTTCGGGGGAAAATGCCATTGTTCGGCTTCTCTTACGATAACACCAATTCAGTGCTTATGGGGCATTACAGATCGGAAACGGTCTGAAATTTTGGGGGGAATTTCGAAAAGGGGGGTAGAAATGAATCGGTTACCAAGCTTGTTGTTGCTTGTTTTGTTGATGGGCATGTTGTAGTAGAGACCGGAATTTTGAAAAATCCGAGACCGAGATTTGTTCGAAATTCCGAGAGTCCAATCAGGTCTCGGAGTTTTCGACAAATTTCCGAGATTCGAGACCTGGACTCTCGGTCGGAATCTCGATCTCGCCGATCTCTAGTATGTAGAATTTGTTTCGATTTGAATCAAAATAGCGCCGGTCTCCCAAGTGGACTATCGGCCTTTGGTGTGGCGTTATGTAAGGGTAAAGGAACATTTGAAAATGATCCATTTTCATTTTGATGATTTTCGCGATTTAAGATTTTTTCACCGGAATTTTGAGCACAAAGCTGGCACTAACTTCATTTTGAATTCACATATTAATCAATGTTGAAATGCCCTAATAATGCATTCTGATCGCCAACGTCTCTGGCCCCAATGGATTTGGCAAATTTGTTACTTTTTTTTAGCTAATTGGTCTCGCAATGAATCCGGATTTGGAGATCGCGCAAATGTTCTTTCTCTGCAAGGAAAACAAAAAAGATGTTGCAACAATTTTCCTGGAAATGCTCAAGGTCCGTCCAGAACACGTCGTTGTTGCCTAATTGAATATCTTTTACTGATAAATATAGCCCACGGCAATATCGAAAAAAATCAGAGGATCTGGTTTGGAAAAAATGCCCGAGGGTCCCGACCAAAAGCCCGTTCCCGTGGGGCTCAAGCAGCCGACAATTGGTCAAAAAGTGGTCCGACAATTGGTCGAAAAGTGTGTACGACAATTGGTCGAAAAGTGCGTTTTGGATGGTGTGCAGTTGAGAAATTGCCGTTTTGAAATGAAAAAGCGCGGTGCTGAACCGGTTAAACGTACCAACCATAGCACATGTCCAAGACGTACTTTTCGCTCAAATTCAAGCTGTTTGACTTGATTCTGGCCCATATACTATAAATATTCGCGGTCTTCATTTTTTAACCCCTTTCAGAACATCACGGAAAACGAAATGGCGCCTTTTTATGAATATGCGGCCCCCCAAGTCGGCGTTCCAATCGACAAAGCAAAACTTCAAAAATTGAAGGAGCAAAATGCGGAAAAATTGGAAGAATTTGAAAAAAAAATTAAGGATGCTGAAGAAAATTTGGGTAAATTGCCTTTGTTTTTGCTTCAAAATTTGTTCATTTTGAACGTTATTTTACGCGACGATCACATGAATATGGTATTTAGTAGAGACCGGAATTTTGAAAAATCCGAGATCGAGATTTGTCTCGAAATTCCGAGAGTCCAATCAGGTCTCGGAGTTTTGGGAAATTTCCGAGCTTCGAGACCTGGACTCTCGGAAAATCTCGATCATCTCGCCGATCTCTAGTATTTAGTCAAAGGACATCATAACCAAACGTCCC
This sequence comes from Globodera ellingtonae, assembly GCA_001723225.1. Classification (NCBI taxonomy): domain Eukaryota; kingdom Metazoa; phylum Nematoda; class Chromadorea; order Rhabditida; family Heteroderidae; genus Globodera; species Globodera ellingtonae. Next base: position 212,946 of record MEIZ01000063.1, read on the forward strand.
CATATTCGTGAATGACTGACGCAAATTATTAAAACAACGATCAAAAAAGATTCAAATTTTGATCAAAAAATTTGATCAAAAATTAACCCAAAACGTCACGCTTAGGCGAAAGCGAAGTGCGGCAGTCGCATTTGGCCAAAGCTGAATATTTGTGCAAAATTGGGGACAAAGAGCGCGCGTTGGCCGCCTTCCAGCAGACCTTCGACAAAACTGTGGGCATCGGCTATCGCATTGACCTGGTGTTCAACATGATCCGCATCGGCTTTTTCTTCATGGACCACCAGATCATCACGGACAACATCGCCAAGGCCAAGGAGTTGATGGAAAAGGCACAACACAATTTGTCCTATAAATAAATAAATTGAGGGGGCTAAAAAATATGTAGAAAACAACGCGCGAATCTAAACTCAGATTCGAACACAACCGGGCTACTTTATTTTTGCATCCCCTCCGGCATTTTGTTTTCATCCATTTTCAAAATTAAAACTGTCCACTAAACGCCACAGGAGTGATTTATGAAATTTTTAATTTTGCCAGCAAAAATCGAGTGGAGATTGTTTCGTACCCAATCTGAGGGGGAGGGCCTTGCCATGTCCCTGAACCAAAACTACATTCTGAGAGGGGAGGGCCTTGCCATGTCCCTGAACCAAATCTACATTCTGAGGGGGTGGGCCTTGCCATGTCCCTGAACCAAAACTACATTCTGAGAGGGGAGGGCCTTGCCATGTCCCTGAACCAAATCTACATTCTGAGGGGGTGGGCCTTGCCATGTCCCTGAACCAAAACTACATTCTGAGAGGGGAGGGCATTGCCATGTCCCTGAACCTCTCATCAGACCAAAACCCGGGTCTGGAGCTTATCACTTGCACAGACAGCAAAAGGCTTTCACCGATCATTTAAAAAATAATTAGGGTGGCGATTGGGATCGGAAGAATCGACTCCGTTCATATGAGGCCCTGTACAAAATGTCGGTGCGCGACATGCGCGGGGCGGCATCACTTTTTCTGGAGGCGGTGCCCACATTTGACGCGTATGAGCTGATGAACTACGAGACATTGATTTTCTACACATTGCTTTGCTGCGTTTACGGTAAAAACGATTTTTTCCGAATCCAAAATGGTCAAAAAAGCCGAGATTAAGAAATGTTTGACATATTTTTTTGTGCATTTTCAGCTTTGGACCGTCCTGACCTGAAGGAAAAGGCGATAGACTGCAGTGAAATACAGCAGCAGGTAACCGCCGATCGATGAAAATGAGGCATATTGAGTGTTTCTTGAGGACTGATCGAGATTTCGATCGAGAATCTTGAAAAATCTCGGTCGAGCCAAAATTTTGTCGATCGAGATCGTCCTGCCCGTACTCAAAACCGGTATACTAGTTCTGTACGGTTCCATGGTGGATTTCAGTCCAATAACTCATGAGAGTCTTGAATAACACTTCAGTTGAATTAACAGGAACAGGGAGCCGACATCAGGTCTGGTTACAACCCGTCAATGTACCCCCCCCCCCCCCTGGAGACCATTCGTAAGGGGGGGGGGGTTGACCCCCATCATAATATTGGACTAAGATGACCGCTTAAAGCAGTCCCTCCTACCTAAATCAGCTGAACGCCGAGCCAACTGACAAAAATGGGCACTTGCCGTTGGTGAAAAATTTGTTGACCACCTTCTACAATTCGGAGTATGCGCAGTTTATGTTGGCACTGGCCGAGATGGAGAAGTACTTGAAGCGGGACCGTTACATGCACCCGCACTACCAATTCTACACACGGGCACTGCGCGTTCGGGCTTACCAACAATTCTTGACCCCTTACAAAACGGTGATTGGTTGGGATCATGGAGAGGGGTCGGGTCTCGGGGAGGGGGTAAGGTCGGCTGAGTCTCTGTGGTCAGTTAGCTCTGTTGATTTTTGTAAATTCAACAGTTTGAACTTTAAAGCTAGCGAATGACACAGTAATGGTCATGATAAAAACATCATAAAGTGTATAAATAAATGATGATAGCTTGGCCAAATGTATTCAGATGGACGGACTGCCATTGTCAAAAATTGTTTGGGTGTGTGTTTTTTGAAAGTTTTTTACGACGGAAGTGGAGTAATTTTAGAAAAAAAAAAAAGCGCCTGAGGCCTTAAAAACTTTTTGTTTTTACGAAAACCCCTTTTGAAGAAAAGAGCCAAAAATTTTTGGGTTGATAGGGTTTGAGTTGTACTATAGTTGTTCAGACTGGGGTTGGACGGGACCGGGACCAGTACTGAAATGGTCTGTTTTTTCAATTTTGGTACTGAAATTCCCGGTCCCGTCCAACCCTAGTTCAGACTCAACTGACCAATTGCGGGCCGACGGCGCCGATAGGTGCCGCGCGAAATTGAATTTGTTAAAATAGAATGTGTTACATGACGGTTTAAATTTTCTATCGGAACGCTTTTAAGCCAGAGGGGAAGTATGAACATGTGCCTCATACTTAATTAGGTGGTTTGACATTTTCAGGTTAGTTTGGAGGTGATGGCCAACTGTTTCGGGGTGAGTGTGGAGTTTGTGGACAAGGAGTTGTTCATGTTCATTTCGTCGGGGGCACTCAACGTTCGGATTGACGCGGTCAAACGGGTGGTGGAGATGGGGCAAATGGACGGCAAAAATCAACAGTACAAAAAACTCCTCCAGTGAGTGTTTAGAGGGATTTTTGGGTTGGGAAAAAAAATTTTCTCAAAAAAAAAAGTGATGGAGACATTCTGCTGAACCGAGTCCAGAAGTTGTCGCGGGTCATCAACGTTTAAGGATGATGATGATGAAGGATACCCAGTTGGTGATCGTTCAATTTTTTTTTTGTCGTTGTGGGTAAGTTTAAACAAGCTGTTTTTGGGCAATTTGTTAAAAAAATTACCCTTAAATCTTAAATGAAACACGCACAGTTTGCTCCACACCCACTGTGGTGGAGTCGTCCAGGGCCGTAGTGCATTTTTGAAATTTTTTGGAAATTTCAACAAAAATGTTAAAAATTCTAAAAAATTTACTGGAAATTGAACTTTTTTTGGAAAAATTTTCTAAAAACCAAAAAATGCACCCCTAAGAATTGATTTTTTTTTTTGCTTGCCCCCCCCTCC
>MEIZ01000063.1:222935-245047 GCA_001723225.1 Globodera ellingtonae
GTGTCGTGCCATGGCTTTTGGACTTGTTATTGTTGTGCCATGGCATTTTGGACCTGTTCTTGTTGTTGTGCCATGGCATTTTGGACGTGTTGTTGCTGTCTCTTATACACATCTAGATGTGTATAAGAGACAGGCATGTCGCTGACCGGCGGGAGTTTAAACAGACATCTTGCCTGGCGAACTAAGTTTTACCCCTGAGGGGTTGGACACTTTTTTGTTGAATTACCCCTGAGGGGGTTTAAACACTTTTTGTGGATTTACCCCTGAGGGTGCTCATGGAAATTTAATTAAAAAAATTTTTTGCCGTTTTTCAGTGTTGCGAAGATGGTCTACCATTCGTTCGTTTCGCTCGCCTACTTCTCCCCTCTGTTCGGCTCCATTCTCGCGGACAACTTTTTTGGCCGTTTCCGTGTCATCCTTTGGGTTGGCACCAATTATTTTGAATCCGGCACTTTGACGTGGCATTTTCATTGAAAGAAAGCGATCACTTTATCGATTGTTTTTTAGCACAGCGATCGATAATCCCCTAAATTTGTTCGATCAGAATCCGTCAACGCTTTTAGCGTTAATGAATAGAGAGATTGGACGACTGATCGCGATTCTCGATCGAAATCTCGACCATGTTTCTCAGTAAATGTTGATCGAAATCTCGATTAAGATTCTCGGTAAATTTTGATCGAAATCTCGATCAAGCTCGGTAATTTTTGATCGAATAATCACGATCAAGATTCTGGGTAATCGATCGAAATCCCGATCAGTCTACAAGTCCAATCTCTATTAATGAATACCAAAAAAAATCCCGAAACGTTTGATGGACGGTTGCCACTGCCGTCCGATCATTAGGTACTTTTGGGCATTGACATCATCTTCCCCTCCGGGGTTTCCGGTTCAGTTCATATTTCCGGACCATTAATTTTCGGATAGCCGGAGGGCCCCATTTACACCCCCTCCCCCACTTCGTCAGGTGTCGCTTGTCTACGTGTTTGGCCACGTGTTGCTGTCCGCCGGTGCCATTCCGTTGATGGACAGTTTGGTGCGCAAAGTGTTGGACTATTCCGGGTTGGCGGTGATCGCGCTGGCCACCGGTGGCATAAAGCCTTGTGTGGCGGCATTTGCTGCCGACCAGTTTGGCGATGATCAACAACGGCAGAGAACACAGTTTTTCTCGGTCAGTCAGTCGTCATGACGGGGGGGCTGTCAAGTTCAGCGCCCGAACCGCTTCAACTTCGGGGTACACGGATTCCCGAAACATTTGGTTCACCCCTTCCACCCAGTTCGGGCTCCCGTCGGGGAAACTGTACGTTGCACCCGAACCGCTTCAACTTCTGGGTACACTTACTATGTGTCGATCGATACGCGGGCTCCCGGGATTCCCGAAACTTTTGGTCCCCCCCCCCGAGCAGTTCGGGTGCCCGCAGGGGAAGTTGTCGCAATTTGCCATTCCAGTTCTTCTACTTCACCATAAATGCCGGCTCGCTGCTCGCCATGGGCATCACGCCACGGCTGCGCACCATCAAATGCCTTGGCGCAGACCATTGTTTCCCGTTGGCATTTGGTATTCCTGGCATTCTGATGCTGGTCGCTTTCCTGACATTTCTGTTCGGTTGGCGCTACTACAAAATCACACCGGCCAACAAGGGCAACATTCTGTGGAAAGTTGTCCGATGCATAAGCTTTGCCCTCCGGCGCAAAATGCGCAACACGTGCTGGTGCGTGACATTTGAGTTAATTAGATAATATTAAACGAATTAATTTTCATATTTTTTTGGGGGGTTTTATACTTTTTTGAATTTGTCCAATCGTAAAGGCTTAAGCTTAATAATAGCTTCATTACGTTAAGAGCTTTTAAATGGGCTTATAGAATGGTTGAATCAGTTAAAGTTGAAGCGAGTTTTATTTAGAGTCCGGACCCAAAACCAAAAAATTTTTTGGGTTTTTTTTGTACAAAAATTGGACCAAAAGTTTTTTGGTTTTGGGTCAATTTGGAGTAATACCGAAAAAAATGGCTTAGGCTTAGGCTTAAAATTTTTGGGTCCAAGTTTCCGGTCTCTAGTTTTATTGCTCCGGCCCTGGTTCAGTCCGCCCGCCAATTTTTAGATTTTTTTAAAAATTTTCTCAAATTTGTTGATCAATGATCATCTATTTGAATTGAATTTAAATTAAATACATATTAATTATTAAGTGGTGGCAAAAATGGCCGCCTTCGTCGGCCCGACCACTGGTTGGACTATGCCAGGCCAAAATTTGATGAGCATCTGATCGCCGGTGTCAAAAGCATGTTGGCCATCACCGTCCTGTTCATTCCCATCGTTTTCTTCTGGGCACTTTACGATCAACAGGTGGGCACGGCACGGCACGACGGCACGTTCATGTAACAGGATGCCAAAAAAGTGTCCGGAATCCGGCATTCCGGTTACATCCCTTGGACAGATGCCGAAATTTCTGATCAGTTTTTTGATCAATTTGTTGCATTTTTGAAGGGCAGCACTTGGGTGCTGCAGGCGAGGCGAATGGACGGCCGAATTGGATGGTTTACAATTTTGCCGGACCAAGTGAACACGCTGAACCCGTTGCTGGTGCTCATTTTGGTCCCATTGTTTGAAGCATGGCTTTATCCAAGTGAGTTTCATTCTTTCAGTGTGCCGTTACCGGTGTGCCGTGCCTGATCAGGCATGGAACCGGATGCCAAAAAAATGTCCGGAAACCGGCATGCCAGCCAGACCCAAAAATGCCCGGGCATCCGGCATGCCGGACCCATATGCCCGGGCATCCGGCATGCCGGACCCAAAAATGCCCGGGCATCCGGTTACATCCCTGGCCTTCTTGGCACATTCTTGGACTCAAACTTTCGAAAAATCAAAAAATTTTAAATCAATTTTTAACGGCAATTTCACGTGCATAGAAAAAAGGAGGTGCATAGAAATTATATTTTCTTCAATTTTTTATGTAAAGTTAATTTACAGAAAAGTTAATTGGATTAGCGAAACGGACACTTTTGTTGTTCAATTCTCTTTTTTACTGTAATTGAACAAATATTTAATATTTGTCCCCTGCAGCGACAAACAAAATGTGCAAAGTGACGCCGCTCCGCAAAATGGCGATTGGCGCAATTTTGGCCGCTGTCGCGTTTTGCATGGCCGGCTTTTTGCAGGTGACACGGACACTTTTTATGATCAAATTAGGCCCTAATTGGTTGGAATTGTGCCAAACTTTGAGCGGCGCTTTTCAACGCATTAATTAATGAGTTTTATAATTGAAAATTTGTGGTGCAGTCGTTTCAGTACCGTTGATTAACGTTTTGTTAAATCAATTTGAATCGATCGAAAGATTTTGAATGGTGCCATCCTGAACGTGCGGTGCCATTCCGAACGTGCGGTGCCATTCCGAACGTTTGGTGCCATTCCGAAGGTTTGGTGCCATTCCGAACGTTTGGTGCCATTCGAACGTCCGATCCGGTCGATTAGAATTAGCCTTGTTTAAGACTAAGAGCTTTCGATGGGCGTTACAAGCACTTTTAAAATTCGGTTGAGTTTAAAAAAAGTTATGGTCAACAACGGCACAGAAACGTACCGGCGGTACCCGTGCGACGCGACTTTTCCTATTCATTTGGACCTTTAAATTTTTTTTTAAAAATATTTTTATTTAATTTTTCCCCAATTTTTAATTCAAATTTTAATTCAAAGTTTTCCCATTTTTTAATTCAAATTTATCCCCAATTTTAATTCAAATTTTAATTTTTTTAGATGAAAGTGAACGACACGATGGAGCCTCAGCCGGAGGCTGGCAGCGTTTTTTTGCAACGTTTAGGCAACCACACGGGCCAATTTGAGGCTAATTACTCCAATTTGATATTGCCACTCAAATTGTCGGAGGAACGAAAGCAAAAAGTGCAAATTCGTGCCGAAAATTACACATTTTCGACGCTCAGCGGCAACAACGACGCGCACGACTTGAACTTCACGTTGAATTTGGGCACCAAAGTGCCAACGAGTCGCGTTGTTGGGCTGTTCCGGATGGACGAAAGGCAATTAATTGGGCACTTTTAACTGGGGTGGCACCCCCCCCCCCCCCCCCCATCTAGATGTGTATAAGAGACAGCCCCCCAAATTCGCACTTTCCCACAATTTGCCCAATTTGGAGAGAATGTCGTCGTCGTCGTTGTCCTCTTCGCCATTTTTTGACTATTTTTTCCGACTTTTTTTTGCATAAAATACATCAAATTTGTTGGATATTTATTGGGTTCCGTATCATTTTTTTATGTTTTGCAAATTTTTCAATCGAAAAAACAAAACAAAAGTTTGATCGATTGGATGAAATTAAAAATGCTCCTTGTTAAGTTGAGTTTGTTTGGGTCCCAATCAAAAATAATGCGCGGATCGATCGAACTAAAAATAAACGACTCCTCCCATTTTTTGGGCCTTTTAAAATGCTCAAAATGCTAAAAAATGAGCTTTTATAGGACCCTGGCATTCTCAGCAGCTGACTTAAATTAACATAATTTAAATTGAATTTAAATGCAATTTTATTTAATATTCTTTGTTAAATGTTTGCTAAAATTTGTCATAAATATTATTTGTTGAGAATTTGGAAGGTCCCCCAAATGCATTTTATTATTATTTATTTTCAATAAATTCCCCCGCCCTTTTTGCACAGATTGCGCAAGAAAAAGATCGTTCGTCCACCACCAGGAACGGCCGCGTCCCCTTTATTTCACCGCCGCCGCTGAACCGCTCATAATTGTTGAACCGGCGACGCCCGTTCGAACAACAACAACTTCAAGCAGTACAACCGGGCAAAGTGCAACAACAACAACAAACAAAACATCAGCTACTGCTGCTGCTGCTCAAGTCGGTGCAAAATGGCCCCCGGCCCCGACCCCCGCAAATTTTGTGGCTTGGAAATTTGCGGGAAAACAGAATTATTTTGCCGCTCTGTCCCCGGGGGGCATTAACCCCACCCCCCCGGCAATTTTTGGTTTTCCATGCACATTTCGCCAGGCCCAAAAAATGTTCAGAATTTCGGACCGGACCCAAAAATGTCCGGAAATCCGGGTACATCCCGGGTATACATATACCGGGCTGAACCACGGGTTCCGGGTTGCCGAGCAGCCGGTCGAAAAGTGTTCGGCATTGGTCGGACGGGACTCAGTCGGGATCTCGAAAAAAAGTCGGTGTGCTTGTCCGGGCTCTCTAATTCCCGGGCGATACCCTCCGGGGTTTCTATGTACCTAAATGTTTGTGTGTCATTAAAACTAAACACGCTTCAGAATCCACGACAAATGACGGTGATCGGCGATCTGAACTCGGCAAAGCTCCGAAATTCCATGAAGAACGGCGCGGCGGCGGATGCCAACAATCGACGTGCGCAAATTGGCACCGCCACCAAATCCGTCTCCAAAAGTGCCAACGATTGCTACGGCACGTCGGACGAGGAGCAAAAAGTGGCAAAAAATGAGGAGGGCATTTTGCAAAGTCTTCGCTCCTATCCCACCGGTGTGTTCTTCATGTTGGGCAACGAGTTCTGCGAGCGCTTCTCCTTCTACGGCATGCGTGCCATTCTGATCATTTATTTGGTGGTGGATCACCAACTGTCGGACAAGTGCGTTTTTTTGTGATCCCCCCCCCGTTGACGCCCGAGGGGTTTTATGTATTAACAAATAAGAGTCGGCCCGCCCGACCCTTCGGGGGTGGAAAAGTCGGAACACATTTGTCGAACCCTAGGTTACACCCCTGNCAGCCTCGGGATTGAACCAAAATCTTGAGGGATCGGGCTTTGTCGGGGTTGAAAGGTCGGGGAAAAACAGATTGTCGGGGAAAGCACTGTCGGGGATTGGGGTCGGGGAAGAACAATTTTCGGGGTCGGGGGTTGTCGGGGAAAGCATTGTCGGGGATCGGGGTTGTGGATTGATTGAGCCGTCGTTTTTTAGCTCGGTGAGCGTCGACTTTCCATATTCAACGGAGAAAACGGACGTTGGCAAAACGCGCTTCTATTTCCTTGTCCTGCCCAATTCGGTGCTGAACGGTGTCAAATGTTATGCATTGGACGACGCGGGCACGGTGAGGCGACGGTGTCTTTGTTGTTGTGTCGTGCCATGGCTTTTGGACTTGTTATTGTTGTGCCATGGCATTTTGGACCTGTTCTTGTTGTTGTGCCATGGCATTTTGGACGTGTTGTTGTTGTGCCATGGCATTTTGGACCTGTTGTTGTTGTGCCATGGCATTTTGAACCGGTTGTTGTTGTTGTACCATGGCATTTTGAACCGGTTGTTGTTGTGCCATGGCATTATGGAGGACAACAACAAAAAATGTAGAGCGAGCAGTATTTCCTCAATTTTTAGGCCGTCGCAGGCACAAACATCACCAACGGCGGCTTCATCGACATTCAGCCGGGCTTCTTCACCACCTCACAATTTTATCACATCGCCTTCGGCGACTGCACCACGGACCACGACGCGAAGAAGCCAAAGTGTGCCGAACACATTGAAGTGCATGCGCAAATGGGTGCCGCCTATGTGATCGATTTGGTGTCATCAAACGGCAGCGAAGTGAGTGCAAAAAGTGAACGGTTACGGCACGGCACCCAAAAAATTGCAGGCAGAGCCTAAAAATTTTACGGCATTTTTTTGCTGGCAAATGTTCCATGTCTCCAATTAGAGATCAGACTGATTGACCGGTCTCAATGATCAAGATTCTCGGTAAATTTCGATTGGTTCTAAATGATCGGTCCTCAATGATCGAGATTCTTGATCGCGGTAAATCTCGATCGGCCTTCAATGATCGAGATTCTCATTTCGAAACTCGATCGGTCCTCAATGATCGGAGATTCTCGGTAACTCTCAATCGGTTCTCAATGATCGAGATTCTCGATCGAAACTCGGTAAATCTCGATCGGTCCCTAAGTCCAATCTGTACTCCAAATCAATGCCAACGTTCGTTTTTAACATTACAGCCCATTGAACTCGTCCGGCCCAATTCGGTGAACATTCTGTGGCAAGTGCCACAACTTTTTGTGATGACTGTCGGCGAAATTTTGTTGTCCGTCACCGGATTGGAATTCTCTTACTCCCAGGCGGCGCCGAGCATGAAAAGTGTAGTGCAGGTGGTGCAATTTACATACAAATTCAGTTTTGAAACAAAAAATGTTCGCAACGAAACGCCAAAAATTAGAAAAAAATCTTTTAAATATATTTTTTAAATAAATTTAATTGTTTTAAGGCTCTTTGGTTGCTGACAGTCTTCTTCGGCAACATCATTGACATTGTAATCTATTATTCACTAGGGCGCTGGGATTTTTTTAGAAAAGCCTACTTTAAAAAAGCTGGAAAAAAATTCGAGTTTTTAAGTTTTAAGCATTTTTCGACTTTTTAAACTTACTATTTTTGCTTATTTATACATAAACCCGGTTTTTGGGGTACCTTTTTGGCACCCATCGAGTAAAGACAATTRCCAAGTACAAACATGTTGATTCCAAGTACATAACGGGCCAATTTTTTGAAAATCCAAGTACACTCAAAAAAAATTTCTCCAAAACCAATTTTTAGGGTCAAATCTTCAACTTTTGTTTTACCCTAGACCGGAGCCGTATTTAGCCTTGGTTTATTTCGTTGTTGGTGGGTCTGGGCGCCGAGAATTTTTTTTTTACTATTTTTGTAAGTACGAGGGTCCCCGTTTCAAAATACTGTACTTGGGGCATCCAAGTACATACGAATGGGAGCCCGGTGATGCAATCACTTTCTTATAATTTTTGTTTTGATTTTTTATTCCATTTTTTTTTGATCAGATCATTTCGCACGTACAAATTTCTGATCCCGTGGAGGAGTTCTTTGTCTATGCCGCGCTGATGTTTGCCGTCATTGGACTGTTCGTTTTGTTGTCTATGCGCTACAAATATGTGGACGGTGAGTGTCCCAATAAAAATCAATCGATGCCACCTCCCCCCCCCCCTAGTGATGCACGAGACTCAATTACCGAGACTCGAACCGAGACTTGACCCCGAGACTCGAGACCCAAAAAACCCGAACTTTTCTCGAGTCGAGACCAAGACCGAGACTCTCGTGCATCACTACTCCCTCCGTACATTAAATTGAAAAGATCAATTTTAAATATAAATAAAACTATGTAATGTAAGAACCACTTTTTTTTTTATTTGACTTAAATTTACTCCCGGAATGAAACCCAAAACACAAAACAAAAAATTGATGCAAAAACGGACGGTTCAGGGCTTGGCGAATAAGCACGGCGATTGGCCATATAAATATAATATGTATTAAAATATAAAACAAAATTCAGCGAATAAAAAAATGCCAGAAAACTTTTGCCGGTCGGGGCCCCGACCGGTTTCCAAAAATTTCATTTAGTTCCGACTAAATGAAGGAGGAAGGAGAACAAGGAACACAAAACCACACAAAAAAGTATGGTATTTAGGGAATTGGTCAGTTTTTTTATGTATGGGTTGGAGACAAAGGCAGAGATAGCAACAAAAAGGGGTGAAATAGTGAAGGGAATGGAGAGGAAAAGAAGAGAGAGTAAAACGACAGGTGAGAGAGGCAGCGAATTGTGAAGAGAGAGAGAGTTGACAGACAACATTACTCTCATTCTCTCTTCTCTTTTCCTCTCCATTCCCTTCACTATTTCACCCCCTTTTGTTGCTATCTCTGCCTTTGTCTGCAACCCATACATAAAAGTACTCACCAATTCCATAAATCCACTAACTTTTAGCCGGGTTTTGTCGGGGCGCGTGTGTGGGGGTCCCTCGTTTAGTCGTAACTAAATGAAATTTTTGGAAACCGGTCGGGGACGCCCGACCGGGCAAAATTTTTCTCGCATTTTTTATGCACTGAATTTTGTCAAATTTTGTTTTTATTTTCCAATATAAACCTATTGTATTTATTTATAAACCAATTGCCGTGCTTAATCGCCAAGGCTGCACCGGGCCCATATTGTTTTATTTTTATTTAAAAATTGACCATTTCAATTTAAGGCCATTCGACTGATCCTTTCCGTTGTGTTATATCGATTTTATCCCATAACAATATCGATTGATTGATCGATTGATTGCATTTTCAGAGCACAACTTGCACATTCCGGACTCGCCGGAGCGAAGTCGTCGTTCCAGCGACGAGTTCAGCACCGACCGACGCAGTGACGACGACCGGCTGGAGTTGGGCAGAAACAATGGCACCGGTGGTGGCGGCGCCTCGGGCGTCATCAGCCTCCCGTCACCGATGCTAATCGAAAAAGCGGACAGAAATTGAAACAAAAAATGAAATAATATGAAATGAAACAGACACGAGAGTCTCGACATCGCCGAAAATGTGAACAAAAATTCCTCGTCCATCAATCAAATCATATTGCACATTTTTTTACAATTCAACGCATAATTTGTGACACTTTTTCCTACGGAAATAATCAATCGGCGGCTTTTTCATATTTAACAAAAAAAAATTCGGCCGTCAGCCCCTCCGGCGATCTCAAAACAAAAACAAAACAGCGCCCACACAAACGCATCCATTTTTTTAAATTTTATTTTATAAATTGCATTTTGTATGACTTTTTGTATTAATAATAATGCTCTCTCTCTCTTCAACCCCCGCAGTGTTGTTTTTTGTCCTGTCATTGTCACCCCCAACAAATTTCAATTTTTTTTTGTCTTAATTAATCTAACCGTTGTTAACATTATTTTTAAAGAGAATGAGACCAGCCAGCAGTATGGCACATTGTAAACTTGATCAAAATTAGAGATTGGACTGATCGTTTCTCAATCGAAATTTCGACGAGGCTTTTCGAGATTCTCGATCAGTCTTCAAACTCTACAAAACATGTGCTGTTGCTTTTCGGGTTTGGGGGCGAAAATCAAATTTGAAAGGCACCAGAAAATGCGCTAAACATTTAAATAGCGCAAGCTACTTTAAGTGGCATAGAAGCAACTTTTTTGTTTTTGCTTTCACTGTCGCCGCGCTTTTTGTTGCCTTTTTAAAAAAAATTGAATTTGTCGGTGTAACTTTCTTTACCCAAAAGGTAATGGACAGCCAAAGACAATAAAGGTCGCAATTTATGCAAATGAAGTGGAAAAAAACCAAACGCTAAAGGATGTCAATATATTTAAAAGCAAAAGTCTTCGAAAACAAAAACATAAAAGAGAGAATGTCTAATTTCTTACTGAGAGAACAAAAATAGGTAATTGAAAATTCCAGGTAGGAAAAATATTGTCAATTGTCAAAAGCGTAAAACGCACACATATTCTTATGTTCCCGACACTTCCATTCGTTCAATTGTCCGTCACTGACGTTCCATCGGTCGCTGACCAAAACGGCTTTGGTTTTGGTTGCCATTTGAAGGAGTTCGGCCATTGAAGCGATTGTTGTTGAACGAGATGTGCTGCTGTTGCATGAGGAGAACGACTCGAACTTCTGTTGTTGGGGCTGCTGCGGCGGTTGTGCAGGGGACGGCCGAGCGAAGTTGTAGACAGAACTGACCACCGGAATTCTTCCTGCAAATTTTTTTTGAAACTTTAGCGTTTTTGAAAAAAGGTTGAGGGTATACGCCAATGTTCTCCAAAATCCATTAAAAAAATATTACGACGGAATGAGTCAAAGTTTGTCGACTCCGGCTGTTGGCGAAAGCCGGCACTTCCACTCGCCATTTGACTGTTGTTTGCTCCATAGCCACGAGACGTCTTACGCAATTTGTCAAAAAAGTTGATAGGGCACTGACGCTCCAGGTCGTTCAAATACTGCTCCACCCGGTTGCCCGCTAAACGAAGAATCGAAATAAAATTTCCTTATCAGAATATTTTGTGCGGGGTAAATGAACATGTTCAAGAAAATTCCCCTTACGCATTTCGTTTCTGCTCGGCTTCGGCATGAACCCAGTGCCGGCCTCCTCTTCCTTGTACTCCTTCGCATTGTCCTCCCGGGTCTTCTGTTCCACTTGGTACATTTGCTTGATGATTGGTCCAAAAATCGGCAATTTGCAAAGTTCCTCAAAACAGTCCTCAGCCTTAATCACTTTCGGCCCGGCGGAGTTGCGGTTGGCATTTATAGTGTCAATGAGCTTCTTCCGATTGTTGTAAAGACTGAGCAATTCCTTAACATCGATTCAAAACAATTAAATTGAGTCCATTCTCCCAAAAACTGACTTTGAATCCCTTAATTTTCTCCATCTGAAGCTTCCGATCCGCTTCTCTATCACTTTTAACAACGAGTCGTTCCGCGTCCTGGATGGACAACAAAATGCACTCCTCGATGCTGTCGTTGTACGGCTTCAGTGCCCTCTGTTCTGTGGGGGAGCGCATGTTGGACTTTTTGCGCATAAATCCAAGATCATTGGAAGTGACCGAATGCACGCTGTACAAATTTCCAAGATGGCCCTTTCCGGACACATGAAATCGATCGCTAAATTTGAATGAAATTATATTGAACTGCTCCGTGCCGTGCTACCACTCACATTGGCTCCCAATCATTGTTGGCATTTTGTTGTCTTCCCATCGGCACATCATCACAACGCCGTTCACCTTCTTTGTTGGCATTCTGTTGTCCTTTCATCGGCACATCCCCAACATCACAACGACGTCCGCCTCCAACGTTTTCGGGCACATTTTTTCTGGCGCCCACAATGCGGCTGGCGCTGTTGTTGTCCAATTTCGAGTGAAGCAGTACTTTGTACTTTCCGCGATCTTTGACCCGCTCAGCACACCATTCGCCCGGGGCAATGTCGAAGAACTCGCCGAACTCGGTGTGCAGAAGTTGCAATTGCCGATCAAACATTTCCGTCAGTTGTTCCATAGACATGGCAAAATGCTTTGGCAGAAGCGTTTGCATCATGTGGCCAACCGTCGGATTGCAGTGTTCATCATCAGAAGCAGACAATGGTTCCGCTTCGGTTTCGAAGAATTCGTACAGCAGATTTCGACAATCGGTGGTCAACTTGTCCTTCCGTTCGACTTGCAGGGCCGCCAAACATTTCTTCTTTTCCGGTGGTCGCCCATTTGCTGTGGGATGCTGTTGCTGATGCTCACTGATTTTGTCCTGCTTTTTAAAAGGAATGTAATTTCACATATAATTAAGTCGCTTACTCCTCCCCCCCCCCCCTAATTTTATTAACAACAATTTTACATGCTGAAGCGTGGCCGCAACGGGGTCAGTTCCAACTTCAGTGCCATCATTTCCAACTTTAGTGCCATCATTTCCAATTTCAGTGCCATCTGAGTGTTACAAAGATTACACAAATTGTTGACTGCTCATTTTACGTTTCACGAGTGTCAAGGCCGTAGCCAGGATTTTTTTTCGGGGGGGGGGCGATTTAAGCTATTTTCCGGAAAAAAAAGTTGGATATCACTTTCAAAAAATTTCATTTTCGGTGGAGGGGGGGCCCCGGCTACGGCCCTGAATTACTCCCCTTAATCCTGTCTCTTATACACATCTAGATGTGTATAAGAGACAGCAATTGGACCGCGCAACAACAGCACGCACGCAATGCCCGGGGAGGACGAACATATATAAACTAGTGATGCACGAGACTCAATTACCGAGACTCGAACCGAGACTTGACCCCGAGACTCGAGACCCAAAAAACCCGAACTTTTCTCGAGTCGAGACNCATAAAGTCGCGCAGGTGCGCAAGATGTTCAAACGTCTTAAGATTTCGAAATTTCAAAAATTTTGAAAAAGTCGCGCAGCAGCCCTGCCAATAGGTTTGGGCTCTGGGACTCAGTTGGCTGGCGCTCAAATGGCCTGGCGCTCACCCGACACCCTGGCGCTCAATTGGCCACCACCCCTCCTGTACCTTTTGGCTCTGATGACGTCATTACCGTACCCGGACAAAAAGCAGGTAGTAACTACTCTCATACAAATAATGGTGCCCATTTTTGGGAATTTTGATTCAATCAACAAAAAAGTGCAATTTGTGTGATGACATTTTGCATTGAATAATTGAGTATAAACTTATGTCAACTGAAATTGACTTTGTCACCGTTAGGGAAAAAACTGTTGTTCTCCTATGTGTACTGCTCCAACGGCTCGACGGAGACGAATTGTTGTTATTCCTCAGCAGTGGTATCAATTCCGGGTGAAGATGAAGCCGAGCCCTGCTGATCAGTCTCAATTCGGGAT
This sequence comes from Globodera ellingtonae, assembly GCA_001723225.1. Classification (NCBI taxonomy): domain Eukaryota; kingdom Metazoa; phylum Nematoda; class Chromadorea; order Rhabditida; family Heteroderidae; genus Globodera; species Globodera ellingtonae. The sequence goes on from MEIZ01000063.1 coordinate 236,044, forward strand.
GAAGATGCCCTGATCAGTCTCAATTCGGGATGAAGCCGTGCTCTGATCAATCAGTCTCGATCCCGATGAAGCCGTGCTCTGATCAATCAGTCTCAATCCCGGATCAAGACTCGTAATCTGGATTTCAAAAATGTCCAAATTTGAAATCGAAATTTTTTAAATTTTTCCAATCATTAAGCATTTGCGCCATTTTTCTTAACCAAAAATGCAAAATTTTCTCGGCGGACGACCTTGGTACCAAAAACCAAAAAAGTACCGACCATTTTTTCGGTATTTTATCTTCCGTTTTCCTTTTTTTATTAATTTCCGCCCATCCCCGTGATGCACGCGTTGGTCAAAGATCACTCTAATTGAAGAGAAAATGTTAGAGATAAAAAAGAAAAGCGAAATAGTACAGGGGGGAGGAGAGGTTTTTCTCTGCTGCTGGAGTGGACCCGTCCATAGTGCCGCCCACAACAATTGTTTACAGTTCATCCCCCCCCCCCTTTGAAAACTGTCAATTCATTTCTGTCTTCTTCACACATTTTGGCAAAAATGCCATCCTCCGCGTCCCCCCAAATATGTTTTATTATATCGATCGCCCTTTATGCCATTTATTGGTAAAAGTTAATTTTGTACCCAATAGAAATTTTGTGTTTCTGGGGATTTTGGGGGCTTAGAATCTGAATGTGAGCTCCATTTCGACCAATCTCCATTCTTGATTGTGCATTATTACCCGACAGCAAAGATACACTTTCAGTCTATAGATGTCAAAACTTTTGTCTTTTTAGAACAAAATTAAAAAAAATTTTTTTTTGTTGAAAATAAACATGTCATCAATCGGGAACAAAACAACTGATCATCATGATCAGCAGGGTAAATTCGATATTTATTAAATAATTTCCAATGTTTTCAGAAAATTTGGGGCCAACTTCTTTTTTGGAGCCATTCGAAGAAATGCGTCTTTTGCTTGCCAGAATTGCCGAATTGGATCGCCAGATGAATTCGCCAACCTCCTCAAGCACCAGTTTCGATTTGGTGGCACCAAACAAAAATGGTAATAAAAAATGTTAACAAATAAATACAAATTGAACTTAATTTAATTTAATCTTTGACTAATTTGGACCCATTCATAGAAAAGCGCCGTTTGCTTGCCAGACTTGCCCAATTGGAGGGGCAGKAAACGTTGAATTTGTTAAGCGATGGCTTTGAGTTGCTGACTTACGATGGTAAACATTTAAATGATATTTTTATTTTTTTGTTTATTGAAGCATTTTTTGTCTATTTCAGTTGATCATGTATCGCTGTTAGCGACCAGACTCCGTTTGGCGAAGGTCGGTAAAGGGAGACAAGACAAAGACTGAATATTCAAGCTTTTATAATCTTTAAGCCGGTTTTTTGAATTCGCTTGAAAATGCATTTTAAAATTATTCAAAATATCAAAATTCAGCAACATTTAAAAAGTTAAAAGTTTTAATAGCGATTTTTGAGTTGCTTATTTACTGTTTTTAAGGAAGAATTGCATCACTTGAAAGAGGAATCGAAGAACACGAAAGAATCTTTCGGCAAAAAGTTTGAACAAATGGAGGAAAGTTTTGCGAAATTGGAGCACGAAAATGTGAATATATTTTCTAACAAAAAACATATAATTTTTTTTGCCATTTGTTCAGAAGGAACTCCGCGCTGAACACGAGAAACTGTCAACTGAACACAAGAATTTGAAGGAAGAAATGAAGGAACAACGGGAAATGGATGCTTTGAAGCAGCAAAAGGAAACCGAAAACAAAATTGACTCGTTAAAGAAGAACCAGCAGGAGCAATTTGGTAGGGAAATGGTTTTCTCTATTCAAAGAAAGATTCTTGAAAAAATATTAAAAGATTTGAGTGTCAATTCCTTCAATTTTTAAATGTTTTTAGCTAATATGTTCCGCGGAATGGAACAGAAGCAAAAGTATGCTCAAGAAGAACTCCAACGCAACATCCAAGCGATGGCCAACGCCGACTTGGAGAAGCAGAAAGTGTCGAATGCCAACAAATTCGCTGAAATTGAACAAAAGAATGCCAAATTGGAGAAGGATCAGAAAGAYCAGCAGCTGTACATTGTCTACTTGCAGAAGATTGGTAATTCCGGTCTTAAATTTTGTTCAGAGTTCGGAGAAATTCTCTACCTTTTTAAGCTTCAGTTTTAGTTTTAATATTAAAATAAAATTAAAAATATTTCCTTACTATTAGGGCTGACCCCACAACAGAATCGKTGGGATCRCARGGCATGTCACRACAAACTCGCGCTCTCTGAGCCCGATCGATTGATTGTCCAACGGAATGGKGATAGTTCAGGGTGGAGTTCTATGTTCGCTGAAAAGCCAATAAATCCTTACGGCTGTTCCTACTTCGAAGTGAAAATCTTAAAGAAACAAGGGTAATTTATAAATATTATAAAACATTTGCGGTGCTTTAAAATATTATTATTATATTTAGCACTATTTTGATTGGACTTGCGACCAAAGGAATGCCATTGGACAACTATGTTGGAAAGCACGAAGGCACTTTCGCATACGGAGACTGGGGCATATTTTGGGGTCACGAAGTCGAGGGATGTTCCCATGACAGCAATGGACATCCTTGCATCGGTGGAAAGCCCAAATTTGGCGTCGGCGACGTCGTCGGCTGTGGCCTCAATTTAAAAAATGGCCAAATGATTTACACAAAAAACGGGGAGCGATTGGGTGAGAAAGAATTTGTAAATTAATTCATTTGCGTTATTTATTTGTTTGTTTTTGCAGACACTGCCAATTTATTTGTCGCTTTTGCCGCCGATTTGTTTCCGTGCGTTTCGTTGAGCGTGCTGCCTGGCGCCAAAATTGAAGCGAATTTTGGCCCCAATTTCCAATTCAACATTGCCGGATGAGATTTAGAAAGTGAAAAACGAGGGAATTTATGGTTTTGTTGTCGTTTTATCATTTTATTCTTTGTCGATCAAAACATTTTACCAATTCATTTTGTTTTCGAAGTTGTCAATATATTTTTGGGGTTTTTTCTTTAAAATTGCTTTGCTTGAAACTCGAATTAAGGTTTTGGGGAGGGGGCGATAGGCGCCGCCGAGAAAAATTTTGACTCAATTTTATAAAAGAAATTTCATCAGAATTTTAGCAAATTTAAGCATTTTGTTCGGAGTTTAAGAAAATTTTTGTCTAAAAATAGTTTAAAAAATTTTGAAATTGTTTAACCACAGTAAATGTTCATATACTTGCTCTTATTGCAAAAATCTTTACTATTAGGGGGTGTAAAATCCGAACTTTAACCCAAATCCGATCCAAAAAAATCCGAAATTTTGCCCATCCCTGCACTGAACCAATACGGGCGTTGGGTAACGACTTTGTGCTAAATATATTAAATTAATATTTCTAAATTTGTATTTTTCAATATTGATTTATATGGACTAAAAAGTTGCTCTACAACATTTTTCAAAATGAATGCTATTTTTGAGCTTCTCTCGTGATAAGATATTCGCAAAAAAACTTTTTAAAAAATTAAAATCTCGCACAATCTATTTAAATGTTGTATTCCAGTTTGTTGTTTTGCTTCTTTTTTTTTGTCTCTTTCTGAGAAACCACTTTTTCAACCCCGGGAAGCCCCGTCCTCGACTTTTCGGTAAGGTTTCTGTTCTGACGTCTCGGACACCACGCCGATGCCACCAACTCCTCTAAAGTTTTTGAACTGGTTCAAATAAAGCAAGTGACTTTTTTGTCTCCTCGGGCAAATTTGTTGACATTTTTTAAAATTTGAATTTGTGTGAACAGACCGAAAAGCAACTTGCTTCCTTTTCTTTTCATATTTTTGTCGCATTTTTTGATCATAGGTGGACCTTTTTGGTCAAAAATTCGTTAGGCTTACGCCGATTAGGCCTAAGCCGTCCAGAGCTTAGGGGTTCATAAACTGCCCCACCACTCACCACTATACCAACACCAAGCTGCTCCATACCTCAAAAAATCCCAATCTTAGGGGTGTAAAAACGAAAATTTGCTCAAATTCCGAAATCCGAAATGGCAAAAACCCCGGTATTTCCGAAATTCCGAAACCCGAAATTTTGCCCAGCCCTGCTACGAACCCCAAGCCAGGGTGGCTTAGGCCTAAGCCTAACGAACCCCAAGCCAGGGTGGCTTAGGCCTAAGCCTAACGAACCTCAAGCCAGGGTGGCTTAGGCCTAAGCCTAACGAACCCCAAAAAAGGAAATAATCGACAAAATTTTGCTGGCGAAATTATTGGATACTTGTTAAGTAATGAAGAGATTCGGCGCCGACGGACCGATTTTGCCCATTTTGTTTGTTATAAAAAAAATTTTGATACCAAAGCAAAAACCCAAAAAATTGTTTTATCGGTTTCTAATATTTGGGAACAAAAAGATGGTTAATGCAAAAACACTATCAAAAAAGAAAAGGGATTTTTCCACATTAAAACAATTTACCCTTGAATATTTTTTGGGTAGATAAGGACTCCAACACCAGGGATGAGCGCCAAGTGCCTCAAAATTTCTTGTATTGGAAATCAGAATTCCGAGTCCAAAAGTACAACAAAACGTCTTTTTGGGGGTTGCATTTTTGAATTGTTTGAATATTTTTAAGGGTACTTTTTAATTACCCATGGGTAATTATTTTTCCCCAATACAACTGCTTAAAGTTGGCCAATCAAAAAATGGCAAAAATTTTGAAAATATTATCGCCAAAGTGAGTTAGGTATTACATTTAAAAAAATTCCACAGGTTTGGTCAATTCTGCAAAAAATTCAAAAAATGACGACTTTCAGAAAAAATGAAAGTTTTATTAATTTGACCTGGCCAATGGTTTTATTTTTTGTTCAACCAGCACCAGCACCAAAATGCGTCCAAATTTGGGCGGACATTGGCCCATATTTTCCCTTTTGGCATACGGTGTTTTTGGGCCAAGAATTTCGTTTATCAAAATTTTATTGTTTTCGTAAAAGTTTCGCAATTGAAAGAGTTGGAGCAGCGCAATTAGGCACAAAAACAGGGAAAGCACGGTGTTGATGCCCAAAAAAAGTGTCGGTTTTATTTCCTAAGCATTTTTCTTCTGTTTAAGATTAATTCCAAATTAAGGCAATGCACAATTAGTGAAAATTTAAATTCAATAAATATATTAAAAAGGATAGGCTAAATTTATTGTGTGTCAGGACAAAATGCCAATCAGGCCAAAGGTCCAAATGCCAACTTTGTGGTTGGCATTCTGACCTAGCGCCTTTATTTTGGGGTTGGCATCAGTAATTTGTTGCGAGCGGTGGTTTTTGAAGGTTTTCCAATTGTGGTCTGTACTAGAGCCCGGACTTGAGCTTCGAGCGAGATCTCGAGTCGAGATTCTCGAAAAAATCTCGGGTCTCGAAAAATATCGAGCCGGAACAGTCGAGATTCGAGATTTTTGATCAAAATTGAAATTTTTTCAAAATTCACCAAACTCCGCCAAATTTTGGTAAAGGTAAGAACGGAGTACTAGAAGCATTTTAAGCCGTTTTTTATTAATTCGAATTTTGTTAAAATGTTTTCAATTTTAAGTTAATTTGTTAAGTCTCGAGGCGTAATTCAATGAGAAAATTCATATTCCTTTTTAAATAGGAAGCGAGGTGGCCACCCTCGGCGCTTTAGCGGCGGAAAACGCTGGGTACCAAAATTTCAGTCAATTTTCTTACCAATAGTATCGTTAAATCTTCAAACAAACAAAAAAAATCCAGGCCGGCCTAGCCCATTCAAAAGCATAAAAAGTTAACGAATTTTAAGTTGCAAAGCTTCCATGCCGATGCCGAGAAGAAACGGAATGCGTAAGGGAGGGGGAATCTGCTTGAACATGTTCATTTACCCCGCATTAATCAGGATATTTGTTAGGAAATTTTATTCCGATTCTTCGTTAAGCAGACAACCGGGGGGAGAAGTATCTGAACGGGCTGGAGCGTCAGAGCCCTATCAATTTTTTGTTTTCGAAAAACGTTTAAAGTTTCAAAAAAAATTTGCAGGAAGAATTCCGGTGGTCAGTTCTGTCTACAACCGCGTTCGGCCGTCCCCATCACAACCGCCGCAGCAGTCCCAACAACAGCAATTCGAGTCGTTCTCCTCATTTCGCAGCAGCAGCACATCTCGTTTCAGCAACAATCGCTTCAATGGCCGAACTCCTTCAAATGGCAANGGCAATTTGTACAACGTGCTTTCGGACAATTTTGTCACTTCCAATGATCTTGGATTCATGCGCAAAAAGTTCATCAACACGCGCTCCCTCACAGAACAGAGCTTGCCAACACACGGGAATGACATCATTGAGATCGATCACTTGGACAGTTTGGAGGAATACAGCAAATTGTTGGGGACGGAGCAGAAGGTAGTTGTCATTGTTGGATGAGCGGGGGGGGGGGGTTGGATTGAGACTCAAATGTCCCCTTTTGGGACTGAATTATCTCTTACATGATCCGGGTTTTTAAAATTTACAAATCTTTGTTTATCCCGGAAATTGGAATTTATTTTGGTTTTGTGTTGAGAAATGAGCCTTTTTAGCTGAGTGTGATGAGTCGACTGGCCCGTCTTGACGATGTCTGCCCTCTTGGACAATTTCTTTTGGCGGCAAGTCAACAAGGAGGACAGAACAATTCGTTTGGCATCATTCAAATTTCACCAAAAATGGTGAAATAGGCAAATTTTTTTTTTGCTTTTTTTTAATTGCAAAATTTGATCAGACAATTTCGCTGAAACTTGACGCCCCGGAAGTGCGCAACTCCGTGCTGCAGCAGAATCCTCCGAAAGATGCCACTCATTTTGTCGGGGCGACTTGCTTTGGATCACTTGTCGCCGCAATTGTGACATTTGACCAACAAACTTTTGACATGGAAATGTTTGTTAAAATGGCCAAAAAGGTGCCAATCAAAGAACTGGAAAAATATTAAATAAATATTTAAGCTTGTGCAAAAGCGCATTCGTGGCTATTCAATGAACTCTTCGGACACGGACACACTCAATTCTCTGAACAGCTCTGTCCGGGTCAGCGTGTTTGTGGACCAGTCCATTGGCACCGGCGGAACTGATTTGGTGCTGTTTGGTGGCATTGTGTTCATTTTACTGATTGGCTCTTTCAGGAATTTTTGCATGGCCTCGACGTGTTTATGGAATCAACCAAAAAGACCGGCTTCAGCCAGAGGTTCGGACATCCGATCAGCTTTTCGCTGATCCCACTTTATGCCATTGACGACGACAAATTCCCCACCTCCATAATTCCAATCGAAGGTGTTAAGTTCAAATGTGTAATGATTTTTAATCTTTTATTATTTGAAGATTATGGTCTGGTGGAGCGGATCCAGTCTTGTGCGCAATCTTTGGAACAGTTTGAGTTGGAATTTCGAAAGACCGACCAATCGCTAAACGAACACGCATTCATTTTAAAGTTGGAATTATTCTCATTTATTAATCATTTTAATGACATTTTAATAATAATGTTATTTATTCAGCGTCCACCAAGTTGACGATTTGATACACAAGTTCCAGCACTGTGAAAAGAACAAAGCCGCTATCGATGATATGCTGAAGAATTGTGTCATTAATTTGCGTGTGGGCCAAGGCGCGGAGGAAGCCGAACGTTCAATGGATGAATTGGAGCGCGCTGTCGGACAATTTGTGGATGAAGGGCACGAGCTGTTGGGACATTGTGATCGGATGTTGGGGCCAAGAATGGAGCTGCTCCGGGAATTGGACTCAAAAGGCAAACACAAAATGGAGGGGGGGGGAGTTTATATCGAAACGGTGTAATTTTATTATTGTGAAGGTGTTCAATACATTGGACGTGGCAATCGACGGCTGAAGGATGTGCTGCTTGGCAATGGTTGCTCCAGCACCAACGCTTCTTCGACTTTGCACTTTGTCCTACTGTACAGCGGATCGCGAACATCTCAACCCGTCGCTGTTGGCTCTCAACACGACGGAGAACGATTCTATCGACAATGTTTGGGCCAGCTTTATCAAATGGCTGTACTTGGCAAGAGCTGCATCTTTGTTGATTTGGATGCTTTGTTGAGTGATGACGCCGCCACGGCATGCGACGGATTGCCGCAAGGCATTCTCGCATTGGACGGATTCCCGAACATTGGCAGTCGATTAGTCAAAATGCGCGGGCACAAATTGCTGTCGGCCGATTTTGTGACGGAGGAAGCGGAGAAATTGCAAATTTGCATTGCTCGAGTAAGTAAATAAATGTAATGGATCATAAAGCAAAGCGCAAATCTTCAGATTGAGAATTCTCAACGAACTCAAGTTGGAGCAGTACCTCCGAAGAAAACAGAACCATGCAGTTTGCCATGCCCCCTCTGCGAAGGCTATGGGGGTAAATGTCAAAACAACGACCTTTTGTGGGGCTGCGATGACTGTGGCCAAACGTTGGCTTTCGTAAAAGAGGAGAATGTGCGTCAATTATTATAATTACCTTTAAACATTAAAACATTGTTCAAATTTCTCCTTAAAAGGCGCCCATCACTCATTTCTATTGCGCTTGTGGTGCCACACCGGTGGAGGAGTTCTCTTTTCGTTGCAACGATGTGGACGCGCATGGAAATGAATTCAAGCATTTTGCATCAAAACTTGCATTAGACGTTGATGATGGGGATGTGCTGATGGAAGGACAGCAGAATGCAAACAGTGATGACGAAGATGTGCTAATGAGTGAAGAACAAAATGACAATGATTGGGAGCCAATGTGAGTGGTAGCACGGCACGGAGCAGTTCAATATAATTTCATTCAAATTTAGCGATCGATTTCATGTGTCCGGAAAGGGCCATCTTGGAAATTTGTACAGCGTGCATTCGGTCACTTCCAATGATCTTGGATTTATGCGCAAAAAGTCCAACATGCGCTCCCCCACAGAACAGAGGGCACTGAAGCCGTACAACGACAGCATCGAGGAGTGCATTTTGTTGTCCATCCAGGACGCGGAACGACTCGTTGTTAAAAGTGATAGAGAAGCGGATCGGAAGCTTCAGATGGAGAAA
>MEIZ01000063.1:262658-279759 GCA_001723225.1 Globodera ellingtonae
TAGGCCTAAGCCACCCTGGCTCGGGGCGCGTTAGGCTTAGGCCTAAGCCACCTGGCTCGGGGCGCGTTAGGCTTAGGCCTAAGCCACCCTGGCTCGGGGCGCGTTAGGCTTAGGCCTAAGCCACCCTGGCTCGGGGCGCGTTAGGCTTAGGCCTAAGCCTACTGATGTGTATCTATTTTACAATTTTTTCCTTAATTTTAAAATTTAACCGGTTTAAAAACGATTTAAATTCTTAATTTATATTTTCTATCGACAAATTCGTAATTTTGAAAGCCTATATGAGTGATTTTATATTTTAATCAGTGGACAATTGAGTCCACAGTCAAAAGACACTTCAGTCCCAGGCTCATAACTTCTTTCGGAGTTGAGACCGCGCAAAAATTTTTGCAGATTCGTGCGTTAGGCTTAGAGTGGAGTCGATTGGTATATGATTTGAGTGGTTTGGTTTCTGGGAGACCAAATACATATTTACCAATTCTTTTAATTGCCAATATTTTCAGAATATTTGTGGCCAACGTTCTCTAATTTGGAGCTATCCGAAGAATTGCGCCTTTTAAGGGCCAGAATTGCCGAATTGGAACGCCAACAATCGATTAATTCGCCAACTTCAAGCGCCAGTTTCGATTTGCTGGCACAAAACGAAAATGGTAAAAAAGTGCTAATGTAAATACAAAGTTAAAGCTTAATATTTATTATTTAATTTTTTAATGACAGATATGGCGGACACTTTGAATGGTCAAAACGACAAAATTGAGCCGACCAATGACAAAGAATCCACGGCTGATCAGACTGAGGAGAAACAAAAAAAGTCCGATCAATTGGAAGTGAGTTTTATTTTTGATTAAGGAAATAGCTAATTTTAAACTGTAATTGAATTGGAATTGCAGGACATGAAGCAGCTGAAAGGAGAAGTGATTGCAAATATGGAGGAGTTTTCGACGGAACTCCGTGCGAAGGTCGGTAAAGGAGACCATTTTGAGCTTAATATTTAAGCTTTTATAATCTTTAAGCCGGTCTTTTTAAAACCATTTGAAAAGTATTTAAAGCAAAATTTCAGCGAAATTCAAAAACAGTAAAATGTTTTAATAGCGATTTTTGATGTATTTTGGGGGTTGCTTTATTCACTGTTTTAAAGGAAGAATTGCGTCAAATGAAAGAGGAATTGAAGAACACGAAAGAATCTTTCGACAAAACGCTTGAACAAATGGAAGTTCTGCAGACAAAGATGGAGGAGTATCAGAACAAACAGCAACAGACAATCGACGAGTTGACACAAAAACTGAAGGGTAAATTGTTTGAATTTGGGAAAATCCTTTTGCCCCAAAATAATTCTTTTTATTTCTTCACCCTTTCAGTTTCCATCAATCATCTTTCGTTGAAGCATCAAGGACACGAGGAATTGCTAAATGCTCACAAGAATTTAATGGAAGAGAAAATTGACTGGTTAAATGAGGACCAGCAGAAGCTCGTTTCCATTGATCAGTTTTTGTTGATGCGTCAGGAACTGTCAACTGATCACAAGACGCTAATGGAAGAAATGAAGGAACAACAGAAAACGGATGCTTTGAAGCAGCAAACGGAAACCAATGACACGTTAATTAAGGAGCAATTCGGTAGGGAAATGGTTTTTCTGTCTTCAACGGATGGAAAAAATATTGTAAAATTTGATTGTCAATTTTTAGCTAATATGATCCGAGGAATGGAACACAAACAAAAGGAAGAACTTGAACGTAAAATGGATGAATCGCTTAACTCTGGTCAAGCGAAGGTTGTCGCCGAATTGGAACAGCAGAAACTTTCGAATTGCAACAAATTCGCTGAAATTGAACAAAAGAATGACAAACTGGAGAAGTATCAGAAAGAAGAGCAGCTAAACATCGTCAGCTTGCAGAAGACCGTTGCCACGTTGTGTGAAATTGGTAATTTCGGTCTAAATTTTGTTCAAAGTTCGGCCTTTTTGGCATCAGTTTTTTTAGTTTTAATATTTAGAAATAATTAAAATTAAATTCCCATACAAATTAGCGCTAATCAATCGGTGGGATTCCGCAGTATGCCATCCGAGCCTAGCACTCTCTGAGCCCGATCGATTGGTTGTTCAACGTAATGAATGCCTTTTGGGTAAATTTATTCTGTTAAAGTGATTTGATAAGAGTTTAGACAATTTTTGAATTAATTCAATTTTCAGGGGGGTGGAGCTCTGTCCGCGCTGAAAAGCCATTGCTGCCGGAAAATCCTTATTTTGAAGTGAAAATCTTGAAAGCGAAAAAAGGGTACTTTTAAATATTATAAAACATTTGCTGTGCTTAAAATTAATATTATATTTAGCGATGTTTTGATTGGACTTGCGACCAAACAAATGCCATTGGACACATTTGTTGGAGATCGCAAAGGCACTTACGGATACTTAAGCGAGGGCACATTTTGGGGTCACGAGGTCGAGGGATGTTCCCACACCGCCAATGGACGTCCTGTCATCGGTGGAAAGCCCAAATTTGGCGTCGGCGACGTCGTCGGCTGCGGCGTCAATTTGGGGACTGGCCAAATTATTTACACAAAAAACGGCGAGCGTTTGGGTAAGAAAGAATAAAAAATTTTGGGGTAATTTATATAAAAAAACCATTTCTTGGTTACGGACGGGGCGAATTCGAAATTTCTAAAGAATTCAAAAAAATGCACGATAAACAAAAAGCATCATCACCAAAGCAATTCGTTGACATAATATGTAAAAGCGTTGAGGGAGGTTTTGGAATTATTTCCGCCCAACTTTTGTTTAATATTTGTTTTTGCAGACACCGCCAATTTATTTGTCTCTTTTGCCGTCGATTTGTTTCCATGCGTTACGTTGGGCAGTTCTGGCACCAAAATTGAAGCAAAGTTTGGACCGGACTTAAAATTACAAATTCTGAAGGGGGAAGCCTTCATTTGTTTTGTAAAGATATATCGATGTAACAGTTGTACAATTTGTTTTGTTTTTACATTTTTCTGATTTGATGTTTTATTGTCATTTTGCAATTTTTCTCGATAAAGAAATTTACTTTTCAAGAATGTCAAAAACTTTTGTAAGCCGAGATACAGCTCGAAGTTGACAACCCGGCAAATACCCAACTCCTACACTCAACTCGCTTTGATTCTAGTTGACTTTACGCGTCCCATGATTGGGTAAATGTTGACCATAGGGCCTAGAATCTGATCTGCTTTGACTCACTCAAATAAATTAGGACCAGATCAGTGAATGGAATTTTAAGAAACTGATCACTTCGGTCATCATAACCGTGCACAGCAGGAATGTCGATATCGTCTCATCAAAATATTATATACACGATATTCGCCAAATTATTTACAGTATATAAAAGAATTTGTTAATTTAAAAATTTGCGTTATTTATTTTGTTTTTGCAGACACCGCCAATTTATTTGTCGATTCTGCCGCCGATTTGTTTGCATCCGTTTCGTTCTTCTTTCCTGGTGCCAAAATTGAAGCAAAATTTGGGGGGATGCGGAGGAGGCATTTTCATAATACCTTTCATAATACCAATGTTTGGAATAAACACAAATGAATTGACCGATAAAAAAAGGGGGGGGGGAGGGAATGAATGTAACCTGTAAACAACAATTGCCCCCCCCCCTCCCCCTGTACTATTTCGCTTTCTTTTTATCTCTAACATTTTTCTCTCCATTTGGCGTTATCACTCACCCTTTTAGTAATATTTTGGCCGGATGCGAAGCGGCCAATTGCGTCTCCGTTCAACAGCTTATAACTTTTTTCAAGACACTGATCATTTCGAAAGCTCTAAATGATTAGAAGATATATTTCAGTAACATCGAGCCGGTTCGATGCACTATTAAAAAGTTATAAATGAAAAGGTGTAAAAAATCGGATTTTTTTTTATTGTTATAACTATGTTCAATTTTATTCTGTGTTTTTTCGAATGCTTACAAATGGCTTCATCTTATTACGATATTTCGAATGATATAAAGATTATGAAGATTGGTCAATCCTAAAAAACTTGTTAACTGCTATTTTTTTTAAATAATTTATTTTAATAAATTTTGGTTGAAAATTCATATTATTTTTAAAAAATTTGAAGGTGCATTTTTTTTTTGCTTCAGCGGCCTTCTTAAACAGGGCTCCCAAATGAAAATTTTTAAAAACATTATTTGGCTAGAAAAATAGCATAATTTGGGACCAAAAAGCATCATTTAAAAAAAAGCTTTATTTAACCGGTAAAATATTCCAATGTTTCTTCAAAAGCCCGGGAATCCGGTTACATGTGTCTGGTCAGTCAGCTAGCTGTTTTAATCTTTCTGATTTTGGTCTTTTTGAGACCAGAAATTCTGATTTGTTTTAAAAAAAGAGGTGATTAGAGCACATCCCCTGCCCCCCCCATTCATTCATTGATTTCGTCACTTTTGCGACAAGTACATAAAGATTATTGACCATTCAAAAATTATTCCTCGCAACCGACAAACAAATACGTACATAAATAATATCAACTTTATATTTTGTTGGGTCTTAAAAAAGTGAAAAACATTTTCAATTCCCCCAAATAATCATTCTTCCCCGACACATCCATCACAAACATTTCTACGGATCATTTTGCGGGGCTTTTGGAATACATTTTTTGTCATTTCCATCAAACCGTAAAATATAATAACCCATAACATTCTAAGGATTGGGTGAATTCGGGGTGATGTTAGCCGGTGCTAGGTCGTTTCGTAAAAACTGCAAATGGGGCGCTTTTCAAGTTATAACTTCTTTTAAAGCTGACCAAATCAAACATTTTTGATACCCCTCGAAAGCATGCAATGACTAGAAGCTTACAAAGGCAAAAGCTAAACTATCGGACAATCTCAAAAAAGTTATGGCCAGACAACGTTTTTTTGGCCACAATTGGCCATAACTTTTTTAAGATTTGGCCAATCGCTTAGCTTTTGCTTGCTAATAGCTTCTCCTCCTCCTAAGCTTTTGAATAATACAATAGTAAAATTGTTTGATTTGGTTAGCTTTAAAAGAAGTTATAACAAAAATCCTCCCCCCCCCTCCCCCTTTGACCTGTCAATTCATTTTCGTTTTCTCCCCACATTTTGGCAAAAAAGCCCTCCTCCGCGAAACTAGGCATGATCATTGGTCACCTAATGAAGTTTTTTGAAATTTCAATAAAAAACGAAAATAAATGCACCCCCTAAAGGTTTCTATTCATAAAAAAACAGCGCTAAAATTGACTTAGAACTAAATTTAGTTAAATAAATATTTTCAAAACGGTTAAATGTTCAGTTTTAAAAATGTCATTTTAGAACTAAAATTTAAAATTTTCTAGTAAATTAACATGTCAATTTCGGCCGAATCAACCACTGCAGGGGACATAACAGCTGATCAGGGTAAGAAATCGATCGATTATTAATATTTATTAAAATCCTTTTAATTGGCAATATTTTCAGAATATTTGTGGCCAACTTTCTCTAATTTGGAGCCATCCGAAGAATTGCCTCTTTTACGGGCCAGAATTGCCGAATTGGAACGCCAACAATCGAACAATTCGTCAACTTCTGCAAATGCCGGCATTGTTTTGGTAGCACAAAGAAAGCGTCGAAGAATTGAAGGAGGGCATGAAGCCACGACAGAATTTCTCGGCAAAAAGTTTGAACAAATGGAGGAAAGAGTTGTGAAACTCGAAATCGAAAATGTGAATATATTTCTAACAAAAACATTTCATTTTATTTTTTTGCCATTTGTTCAGAAGGAACTCCGCGCTGAACACGAGAAACTGTTAAATGATCACAAGAAGCAAATGGAAGAGATGCAGGAACAACAGAAAATGGATGCTTTGAAGCAGCAAAAGGAAACCAATGACAAAATTGACTGGCTAAATAAGGACCAGGAGCAATTCGGTAGGGAAAAGATTCTTCAAAAATAATCTTTGATTTGAGTAATTAATTTTTTTCATTTTTTAGAAAATAAATTTTCGGAAATGATTCGCATGGAACAGAAGCAAAAGAATCAGGAAGAACTCCAACGCAAAATGGATGAATCGCTGAAGTCTGTCCAAGCGATGGTCGTCGCCGAATTGGAGGAGCAGAATCAGTCAAATGCCAACAAATTTACTGAAATTGAACAAAAGAATGACAAATTGGAGAAGTTTCAGAAGGAACAGCAGCTGAACTTCGTCGACTTGCAGAAGACAGTTGCCTCGTTGAAAGAAATTGGTAATTTTGGTCTAAAATTTTGTTCAGAGATCGGAGAAGTCCCCTTTAATATTTAAATAATTAAATATATTCCTTAGAGCGACTCAACGGCTAAGTAGAAATTTTTCAAAGCTTGTAAGATAGGCTGGGGGGGGGTATGAAACCGGAGCTTACTCCATGCAAACCGGGTTAAAACCGGGAAAACCGTTTTCGGGAATTTTCATCTCGCCGGTATCAAAAGCTACAGCGACCGTTGACCTATCCAAATGCTCTATCAGCAGATACTCTAAAAAAGCCATTTATTTTATCAAAATTTCAACCGATTCAAAAACCGCTTTAAATTTTATTTGTATTGACGAATTCGTAGTAATCAGTGCCAAGCAGGGTGTAGCCAGGAAAAATTTTCGGAGCGGGGGACTTATTTTACATAGCCGAGTTGTGCCCATGCCGAGTCAGCACCGCCAACCAACCTAAAATAATTAATCTATTTCACTGTTTCAGTTTCCATTAATCAGTGTTCGTTGAAGCAACAAGAAGCCGAGAAAAAAGCTCTGAATGCAACGAATGATCAAGTGGGTTTAAAGGGGTCGGCGAGGTAAAATGCCGTGTATAAAACTTTTAAAACCCATGATCCGTTATTTAAAATATGTTATAAAAATTTTAATGAAAAATGTAATCAAAGAGAACGAATCAGCTGAAGGGAGAACTGATTGCAAAGATGGAGGAGTGTCAGAAGCAACAACAACAGAACATTGATGCAAAGATGGAGGAGTATCAGAAGCAACAGCAACAGAACATTGATGCAAAGATGGAGAAGTATCAGAAGCAACAGCAGCAGAACATTGCCGACTTGCAGAAGACAGTTGCCGTGTTGAGCGAGATTGGTAATTTCGGTCTAAAATTTTGTTCAGAGTTCGGAAATTCTCTGCCTTTTTTACTTAATATTTAGAAGAAAAAAATTATATTTAGGGCTTATCAATCGATGGGATTACACGGCATGTCACGACAAACTCACACTCACTGAGCCCGATCGATTGATTGTCCAATATAATGGAGAGAAAAGGGGTAACCATTTATCTGTTAAAATGATTGGATTGTTTATGTAAAGAGTTTAGACAATTTTTGAATTAACTCAATTTTGAGATTGGAGCTCTGTCCGCGCTGAAAAGCCAATGTCGAAAAATCCTTACTTTGAAGTGAAAATCCTAGAGGCAACAGAGTAATTTATAAATATTATAAACGTTTGCTGTGCTTTAAAATATTATTATTTCTAGCGATATTCAAATTGGACTTGCGACCAAGCAAATGCCATTGAACGAATTTGTTGGACTTGACGACGGCACTTACGGATACGCAGACGATGGCGCGTTTTGGGGTCACGAGGTCGAGGGATGTTCCCACGACTTCGTCAATGGACGTCCTTTTATCGGTGGAAAGCCTCGGTTTGGCGCCGGTGACGTCATCGGCTGTGGCGTCAATTTGGCAACTCGCCAAATTATTTACACAAAAAAATTCAATTTATTTTCGTTGTTTAATATTTGTTTTTGCAGACACCGCCAATTTATTTGTCACTTTTGCCGTCGATTTATTTCCATGCGTTTCGTTGCACGAGCCTGGCACCAAAATTGAAGCGAATTTTGGCCCGAACTTCAAATTCAATATTGCCGTTGAGATTTAGAGCGTGAAAAATGAGGGGATTTATGGGTTTTGTTGTCGAAGATTTGGTCGTTTTATCATTTATTTGTTTCCTTTGTCGTTCAAAGAATTTTATCAATTTATTGTTTTCGAATTTGTCAATTACGCTCGTTTTANAACCGGAGCTTACTCCGTGCAAACCGGGAAAACTGTTTTCGGGAATTTTCATCTCGCCGGTATAAAAGCTACAGCGACCGTTGACCTATCAAAATGCTCTATCAGCAGATACTCTTCTAAAAGCCATTTATTTTTTCAAAATTTCAACCGATTCAAAAACCGCTTTAAATTTTCAATTTATTTGTATTGACGAATCATAGTAATCAGTGCCAAGCAGGGTGTAGCCAGGAAAAATTTTCGGAGCGGGGGACTTATTTTACCTAGCCGAGTTGTCCGTAGCCGAGGCAGGACCACGCCAACCATCTTTCTGTTCCCAAAATAATTCATTTATTTCACTGTTTCAGTTTCCATTAATCAGTGTTCGTTGAAGCAACAAGAAGCCGAGAAAAAGCTGATCAAAAAGCTCTGAATGCAACGAATGATCAAGTGGGTTTAAAGGGGTCGGCGAGGTAAAATGCCGTGTATAAAACTTTTAAAACCCTGATCCGTTATTTAAAATATGTTATAAAAATTTTAATGAAAAATGTAATCAAAGAGAACGAATCAGCTGAAGGGAGAAGTGATTGCAAAGATGGAGGAGTATCAGAAGCAACAGCAACAGAACATCGATGCAAAGATGGAGAAGTATCAGAAGCAACAGCAACAGAACATTGATGCAAAGATGGAGGAGTGTCAGAAGCAACAGCAACAGAACATCGCCGACTTGCAGGAGACAATTGCCACGTTGAGAGAAATTGGTAATTTCGGTCTCAAATTTTGTTCAGAGTTTGGAATTCTCTGTCTTTTTAGGCATCAGTTTTTAGCTTTAATATTTAGAAAAAAAAATTATATTTTCCTCAGGGCCCAATCGATGGGATTCCACGGCATGTCACGACAAACTCGCGCTTTCTGAGCCCGATCGATTGATTGTCCAATATAATGGAGAGGCTAATGAGGGTAACCATTTATCTGTTAAAATGATTGATTGTTTATGTAAAGAGTTTAGACAATTTTTGAATTAACTCAATTTTCAGATTGAATCTCTGTCCGCGCTGAAAAGCCAATGTCGAAAAATCCTTACTTCGAAGTGAAAATCTTAGAGAACAAAGAGTAATTTATAAATATTATAAACATTTGCTGTGCTTTAAAATATTATTATTTATTTAGCGATATTCAAATTGGACTTGCGACCAAGCAAATGCCATTGAACGAATTTGTTGGAGAGCACGACGGCACTTACGGATACGCAGACGATGGCGCGTTTTGGGGTCACGAGGTCGAGGGATGTTCCCACGACTTCGCTAATGGGCGTCCTGTCATCGATGAAAAGCCTTCGTTTGGCGCCGGTGACGTCATCGGCTGTGGCGTCAATTTGGCAACTCGCCAAATTATTTACACAAAAAACGGACGGCGTTTGGGTGAGAAAGAAAAAGAATAAAAATTTTGTAATATTCAATTTATTTTCGTTGTTTAATATTTGTTTTTGCAGACACCGCCAATTTATTTGTCACTTTTGCCGTCGATTTATTTCCGTGCGTTTCGTTGCACGAGCCTGGCACCGAAATTGAAGCGAATTTTGGCCCGAACTTCAAATTCAATATTGCCGTTGAGATTTAGAGCGTGAAAAATGAGAGGATTTATGGGTTTTGTTGTCAAAGATTTGGTCGTTTTATCATTTATTTGTTTCCTTTGTCGTTCAAAGAATTTTATCAATTTATTGTTTTCGAATTT
The DNA here is from genome assembly GCA_001723225.1 of Globodera ellingtonae. NCBI lineage: Eukaryota > Metazoa > Nematoda > Chromadorea > Rhabditida > Heteroderidae > Globodera > Globodera ellingtonae. The sequence continues at coordinate 272,363 of MEIZ01000063.1, forward strand.
GTCAATTACGCTCGTTTTATCATTTTCTTTCTTCATCGATTAAATTTGCAATTTTTTCCAAGTTTGATTGGCCAACTTTAAGCAGAGAAGCCCCCGGACGCGAATTCAAAAGTTCCAAAAAATCTTTTTGTTTTTGCAGACATTCGAATTTGGGTCCGGGGTAAGGAATTGGCTGAAAGGAGGTTAGATTCAGATTCTGCGCCCCCGAAAACCCCAAAAACTTTTTTGTGGTCCATTCAAACGAATTTACAATGAGCCTGGATTCGGACCGATTTTGGCTTGGTCGGTATTCGGACGGTCGGCATTCGGACCGATTAACGGGATTTTTTMGATTCGGTTTCGGAAACAAAAATTTTAAAAATATTTTGGCAGCAAAATTGTTTGAATTTTTAAMGATGCAAATTTCAGCTTAAAGTTGAGATAATCAAATGAAATAAAGCTTAAAAAATGCAAATAAATCTTTTACTTATTGAGATCACTAGTGTGCGAAATGTCCAATGTGCCAAATGTCCGTACACCGATTAAACTTTTGCTAAATTTGAACACGCCAAAGCAAATTTTATCGACAAATTCGAAAAACAAAGTGAAGATAAAATTCAGGAAAAAATTAAATCATAAGACGACCATAATCTTCGACAACAAAATCACAAATTTTCGTTATTCAATTTCTAAATCTCATCGGCAATGTTGAATTAGAAATTGGGGCCAAAATTCGCTTCAATTTATCTACTCTCATTTTAGGAATTTCATTTTTATTTAAGCATCGATTTTGTTAACATTTCTCAGCTAGTGTCCAACCTTTTTTTTTTGTTAAATACTTAAATATTTGAGATTTTTTGTTCGTATTCCAAAAAGATACATTTTTTTTTGTTAACCAATATGGTCATAAAAGACAAAAGGAATGACGAGTTGAATAAAAAAAATAAAAATTTGATAACCAAAATGTGAATTGRTTTCAATCAAAACAATTTCTTCTGTTCAATGTTCATTCTGTGCCGAAAAGTTCCTTGTGGCGTTCACTCAATTCCCTCACTGCTTGAGCCCCCAATTTGTTATTTTCCGAAAGATTGTTCAAGTAATTCTCCCCGACAATTAAAAAGTCCTGCTTGGTCATCTGCGCCAAAATTTGCTCCTGAAATTAATTTAAATTAATCTAAGAAATTGATTTTCGGACCTCATGCCAATAATGCCGCACTGATGTGCCAATCGGAATTATGCCAAAAATGCCGAAATGTGCACCGAAAAATGGCATGGCCATCTCCGCGCCACTCGAGCGCTGCACCATTTCAGCGCCGCGATTTTTCCTCTTATTTTTATGAAAATGTTCAATTCTTCAAGCCTTTTTTTCGAAAATGACTAAAAGTTATCGTTGAAAAGATGAATTCTTTTTCAAAAACAGCCAAAAAACCATTGGGTGCATTTTCTTGAATTTTTGGTCAAAAATGCCAAAAAACGCTCGAAATATGCAAAAAAAAAATGGACGAACTTTTTGGATAATTTGTAGAGAAAAAATAGTAATTGAAAACGTTTTATTTTGGCCGATGCAAAAAAAGAATTCAAAATTCTTTAACAAATTTTATATTTGTGCAAAAACCATTTTTTAGTAAACAACWAACGCCAAAATTTGCTCAGCGTTTTTTGGTCAATTTTAAAATTGCATATTTCTCATATTTCAGGGCTCGAGCTATTTTTTGCATATCGGTGATATTTGGGCATATTTTGGCATTTTTGACCAAAAATTCAAGAAAATGCACCCAATGGTTTTTTGGCTGTTTTTGAAAATGTGAAATTTGAGGGATTTTTTACTTGTAAAGTTGTTTAAAAAACCTTCGGATTCGAGCTTCGAGTTTCAAATTTGTTTCGTTTCGTTCGGATAGTGCGCCGAGCTTCGCCCAGCCCTGGTTCCGGCCCAAGACTCTCGTGCATCACTAATTGTTACCCCTTATTAGTTGCAAACATAAAAAAAAGGTTTAGTGTGAAAAAACAGTTTAGTCTTTTGAAATTTCATTCTCACAATTCTTGGGGTCAACATTTTGCTGGGAGCAAATAAAACATTTTTATATAATAAAAAGTAATTCCCAAAAGTAAATGCCCTCCCCCCCCCCTTTTCAGGTCAAAAATTTGCCCCCGCAAAAAATCCATTCAATTTATTAAGATAATCCCAACTTTCAGTCAGTCTATAAATATTTTAAGTTCATTTAAAACGGTTAAAACATTCATTTATTTAAAAAAAATCATTTTAGAAGCTAAAATTTTGGAAATTCTCTCTAACTTTAAGTTAAAGTCTTTGGCTTAAATTTTGTAGAAATTATCACTATGGGTCCACTCCAGCAGCAGACAAAATTGAACGATGCGCCAAAATTCACGCAATTTTACCACTAATTCAAAAAAATAACATGCGGCAGACAGCATATAGTCAGACACTATATCCCCCACCATTGAAATTTCTTTCGATTTTCGAAAGCTTGTAACCCAAGCTGACAGCTATATTTCTTGACCAAATTTTGCAGACATGCTTCTAGTGCTCCCTTCTTATCCCTACCAAAATTTGGTGGAGTTTGGATAATTTTGAAACAAATTCGGTTTGAAGAATTTCAAAATTTTCAACTTGCTTGCTGAATATCTTAAAAAATTTTGTGCTTTGAGCTTAATGCTTTTGCTTTTGGGTAGACAATTTAGTTGCCAAGCTCTATGCAAAAAATTAGGCAAATTGGTGTGTTTAATCAAAAATTCTTGTGTTCGAAGTGCGGGATGGTCAAAATATAATTAAAAAAGGTGAGAGAGAACGCCAAATGAAGAGAACATGTTAGAGATAAAAGGGAAAAGCGAGATAGTACAGGGGGTTTTCTCTGCTGCTGGAGTGGACCCATAGTGAATTATCATGTCAAATTTGACCGAATACGAGAAACTGGAAGAGAAAATTGGCTGGTTAAATGAGGACCAGCAAAAGCTCGTTTCCATTGATCAGTTTTTGTTGATGCAAAGTGATCAGAAAGCATTGCTTCAACGACTTAATGCACTTGAGCTAAACCAAACGGTGAATTCTGCACTGATTGTGAGTGCAACGATTTAGCGATTTAAAAATTTATTTTGTGTTTTATTAAAGGAAGAATTGCGTCAAATGAAAGAAGAATTGAAGAACACGAAAGATTGAACGGCAAAAAGCGTGAACAAATAGAGGAAAGTTTTGCAAAACTCGAACTCGAAAATGTGAATATATTTTCTAACAAAAAATATATTTTTTTCTTGCCATTTGTTCAGAAAGAACTCCGCGCCGAGTTGGCACATCAGAAACTGCTAAATGCTCACATGGCTCTGCAGACAAAGATGGAGGAGTATCAGAACAAGCAGCGACAGAACATCGACGAGACAGAAAAACTGAAGGGTAAACAAAAGGAATTTCTACACTATATGGGAGTGGTTCGGATCCGAATAAAATTACTACCAATCGACTCCACTCTAAGCCTAACGCACGAATCTGAAGAATTTTTCCGCGGAAACCACTTTGGAGCCCGGGACTGAAGTGTCTTTTCTAGTGGAGACTCAGTTCTCCATTGATTAAAAAATGGGGAAAATCACTCATATAGGCTTTCAAAATTACAAATTTGTCTATAGAAAATAAAATTGAAAATTTAAAGCGGTTTTTGAATCGGTTTAAATTTTTTAAAATTAACGAAAAACGATTTTTTTTAAATAACTAAATTAGGGGCTCAGGCTTAGGCCTAAGCCACCTTGGCTTGGGGTTCGTTTGGCTTAGGCCTAAGCGCAACTTGTTAAAAGTCGTTTTTTCCTTAATTTTCAAAAATTTAAACCGGTTCAAAAACCGCTTTAAATTCACAATTTTTATTTTCTATAGCCGAATTCGTAATCAGTGCATCAAATAACATATTTTCAGAGCATTTTTAGAAAAAAAATATTTCAAAAATGTTGACCAAAAGGGTCCCCCCTATGGTTTTTGGCATAACTTTCTTCAAAGTGGTTTCCGCGGCAAAATTTTGGCGGATTCGGACTCAGCTCGATGAGAGGAAACGATTGGTAGTATTTTTATTCGGATCCGAACCACTCCCATATAGTGTAGAAATACCATTGAAAAAAAATGTTTTATTTATTTTTTAGCTGCTAATATCCGTGAAATGGAACAGAAGCAAAAGGATGACCAGGATGAACTCCAACGCAACATCCAAGCGATTGTCGTCGCCGAATTGGAGAAACAGACATTTTTAAATGCCAACAAATTCGCCGAATTGGAGAAGCAGAAAGTGTCAAATGACAACAAATTCGCCGAATTGGAGAAGCAGAATGTGTCAAATGCCAACAAATTCGCCGAATTGGAGAAGCAGAATGTGTCAAATGCCAACAAATTCGCCGAATTGGAGAAGCAGAATGTGTCGAATAACAACAAATTCGTTGAAATTGAACAGAAGATCGTCAACCTGGAGCAGTATCAGAAGGACCAGCAGCTGAACATCGTCAACTTACAGAAGACAGTTGCCGTGTTGAGAGAAATTGGTAATTTCTGTCTAAAATTTGTTCAAATATTGGAAATTCTCTGCCTTTTAGGCATCAGTTTTTTTAGTTTTAATATTTGAAAAAAATTAAATATATTTCCTTAGGGCTAATCAATCGATGGGATTCCACGGCATGTCACCACAACCTCGCGCTCTCTGAGCCCGATCGATTGATTGTCCAAAAGAATGGAGATGATTGGGGTAAACATTTTCTGTTAAAGTCTTTGATTGTTTATGTAAAAAGATTTAGACAATTTTTGAATTACTTCACTTTTCAGGGGCGAGCTCTGTCCGCGCTGAAAAGCGAATGCCGGAAAATCCTTACTTTGAAGTGAAAATCTTAGAGAACAAAGGGTAATTTATAATATAAACTTTGTTGTGCTTTAAAATATTATTATATTTAGTCGTGTTTTGATTGGACTTGCGACCAAACAAATGCCATTGGACATAGGGGTTGGACGTGGCCGCGTCCGAAAACTGCACGAAAAATGGCAGGTTCAAATTTTTTGTAAGAATTGTCCAAAATATTGTCAAAATTTGTGTTTCAAAATTATCTACAGGATTTTGACCAAAAGGATTCCCCTCCCTATGGTTTTGTATAAAAATGTCCCCCCCCCCCCAGTTACAGAAATGCCAACATTTTCCATTCCCTTTCAAACAGAATCGATGGGATTCCGCTGCATGTGACGACAAACTCACGCTCTCTGAGCCCGATCGATTGATTGCCCAATATAATGGAGAGGATTATGGTAAATACAGTATTATCCGTTAGTGATTTAATTATTTGTTAAAAAGACTCAGACAATTTTGAATTAAAATTTTCAGGGTGGAGCTCTGTCCGCGCTGAAAAACCAATGTCGAAAAATCCTTACTTTGAACTGAAAATCTTAGAGGACAAAAGGTAATTTATAAATATTATAAAACATTTGCTGTGCTTTAAAATATTATTCTATTTAGCCCTATTTTCATTGGACTTGCGACCAAAGGAATGCCATTGAATTCCAATTCCCTGGTTGGATATCGCAAAGGCACTTTCGCATACGAAAGCAATGGCTATTTTTGGGGTCACGAGGTCGACGGATGTTACCACTTCAATGGACGCCCTTTTATCGATGGAAAGCCTCCGTTTGGCGTCGGCGACGTCGTCGGCTGTGGCSTCAATTTAAAAAATGGCCAAATTATTTACACAAAAAACGGGGAGCGTTTGGGTGAGAAAAAAAATAAATAAATAATTTTGAAATATTCAATTTATTTTCGTTATTTATTTGTTTTTGCAGACACCGCCGGTTTATTTGTTTCTTTTGCCGCCGAATTGTTTCCATGCGTTTCGTTCTTCTTTCCTGGCACCAAAATTGAAGCAAATTTTGGGCCGAACTTCAAATTCAACATTGCCGATGAGATTTAGAAACTGAGAAACGAGGGGATTTATGGGTTTTGTTGTTGAAGATTACGGTCGTTTTATCANCCGAACTTCAAATTCAACATTGCCGATGAGATTTAGAAACTGAGAAACGAGGGGATTTATGGGTTTTGTTGTTGAAGATTACGGTCGTTTTATCATTTTTTTTTATTCAATTCATTTTGTTTTCGAAATTGTCAATATTTTTTGGGGTTTTGTTGTAAAATTGCTAGAAATTTTATATGGATTTATCGTACATGGAATGATCAATCTTGTCACCTTTGAGCGCGAAAAAATTTTGTACCTTTCATGCTGTTTCAAAAATTTTTTCAAATATTCACCCGATATTCGGTCAGAAATCCGGGCTAAAGCCCGGTATTCGCCCGGAAAGCCCGCCCGAACAAAAAATTTAAAAAAAGCCCGCCCGGCCCCTTTTTGGGGTGCCCGAAAACACCCATTTAATTGTATGAATTTATGATGATTCTATTTGCATTTAATTAATGCTAAAAACTTTCAATGTCTATTAACCAATTAATTCACACTTCAATCGCATATCGCTATCGTATGGGAAAATGGTTTTATCGCCAATCGCATATCGCTATCGCATTAGAAAATTCGCTATCYCATTAGAAAATTCGATATCGCATATCGCCGATCGCTTTTTTCGGCGCGATACCCATCCCTGGTTGATACGATCGTCCTCGTAGGGGCTAAAAGGGGTTTTTAAAGCAATTTTGTAGTCTTTGAATGGAAATCTTCAACTTCAGCCCCCTTAAATTGGAATATTTTTGCACTAAATCTATTGATTATGCTCAGTTTGACGTTTCGGCGCCGGGTACGTTTCGGCTCCCCCGTTTCGGCGCCGGGTACGTTTCGGCGCCGGGTACGTTTCGGCTCCCCCGTTTCGGCGCCGGGTACGTTTCGGCGCCGGGTACGTTTCGGCGCCGGGTACGTTTCGGCGCCGGGTACGTTTCGGCGCCGGGTACGTTTCGGCGCCAAATAAAAGAATGTGAAAAATATGTAGTAACGCCTTTGAATTTTCTTGTTTCTTTTTTTAAGCAAAAAATATACCCATTTCATAAATATTCTCAGCCTATAATTTTTACAACATAGATGTATTATACCATGAAATCCAGATCCAAAAATGTCGGTTAGGCCTAAGCCACCCTAAGCTTTGAGGTTCGTTAGGCTTAGGCCTAAGCCACCCTAAGCTTTGGGGTTCGTTAGGCTTAGGCCTAAGCCACTCTAAGCTTAGGCTTACGTTCCCAAACCCAATTATCAAAAGTAACAACATTTTTCAATAATACATTTAGGACATTGAAGAATTTTTATTTTTCAGACAATAAAAATTGACATTACGAAATGCATTATAAAAAGCATTTAATAAATCTTAAAAAATATGCTACAAGAAATGTCTGTTTTAAACGGATATGTTATTTAAATAAATTAAAAATCTTCAAGTAAACTATTTTTATATTAATGATACCAAT
>MEIZ01000063.1:289318-302441 GCA_001723225.1 Globodera ellingtonae
TTGCATTTTTTCTGTTATGTCCTTGGAAATCAACATGTCTGTCCTTGGGAATTGTCTTTACCCGATCTCAACCCTGTTTTTTTATCGACTTTATCGTGGAAATTCGTTGTTTTGATAAACTGAAATTAATGCATTTACCTATGGCAACTGTATTCTGCAAGTCGACAATGTTCAGCTGCTGTTCGTTCTGATACTTCTCCAATTTGGCGATCTTTTCCTGTTGCAGAGCATTCTGCTGTTCAATTTCAGCGAATTTGTTAGCATTCGACACTTTCTGCTTCTCCAATTCGGCTTCGACCATCGCTTGGATGTTGCGTTGGAGTTCTTCCTGACCATCCTTTTGCTTGTGTTCCATTCCGCGAAACATTTTCGAAAATTTATTTTCTAAAAATGAAAAAATTAATACTCAAATCAAAGATGATTTTTTCCGGAATCTTTTCCCTACCGCATTGCTCCTGGTCCTTATTTAACCAGTCAATTTTGTCATTGGTTTCCTTTTGGTCCGTTTGCTGCTTCAAAGCATCCATTTTCTGTTGTTTATTCATTTCTTCCTTCAAATTCTTGTGTACAGTTGACAGTTCCTGATTCTTCAACGAAAGCTGATCAATGGAACCTGAAATAAATTAATTACTTTGTGAACAAAATGACGGATTAATGCAGCAAAAAGGATTTTTCCAAATTCAAACAATTTACCCTTCAGTTTTTCTGTCAACGCGTCAATGGTCTGTTGCTGCTTATTCTGATACTCCTTCATCTTTGTCTGCAGAGCCTCCATTTGTTCAAGCTTTTTGCCGAGAAATTCTTCCGTGTCTTCATGTCCTCCTTCAATTCTTCGACGCTTTCTTTGTGCCACCAAAACAAAGCCGGCATTTGCAGAGGTTGACGCATTGATCGATTGTTGGCGTTCCAATTGAGCAATTCTGGCACGCAAAAGCCGCAATTCTTCGGATGGCTCCAAATTAGAGAAAGTTGGCACCAAATATTCTGAAAATATTGCCATTTAAAAGGATTTTAATAATTATTAATAATCGATCAATTTTCTTGCCCTGATCAGTTGTTATGTCACCCTCTCCAGTGGTTGATTCGGCCGAAATTGACATGTTTATTTACGAAACAAAATTTTAGTTTCTAAAACAACAAAAATGTGACTAAATTGACATTTGATTAACCGTTTAAATGAATTGACATTATTTATAAATTGAAAGTTGGCACTTTCTTTGCTGTGGCCGGATAATGCACAATCAAGGATGCATTAATTAAATTTTTGTCCAGAAACAAGCAATTTTTAGCGGTGCATTTTTATGAATAGAAATCTTTAGGGGCCGTGCATTTATTTTTCGGCTTTGAAAAATTTATTTCTTTTAAAAAATTGATATTGAAATCAATCATTGCGTTTTTCTCTTTTTTGTTTGCCCAACTGATGTCATATTCGTGGTCAGCGAGCTCGAAACCCCCCGGGTATTTCAGAATTTCGCCAAACCATATTAAAACGTTTTTTGTAGGCCTGTAAACTCTACGATTTCCGTACAAATTACCAATAAATGCCAAAAAGAGCAATCGATATAATAAAATATATTTGGGGGGACGCGGAGGAGAGGGGGGGGGGCAATTTTGCCAAAATGTGTGGAGTAAAGATAAATGAATTGACAGGTCAAGGGGGGGGNGGGGGGGGGCAATTTTGCCAAAATGTGTGGAGTAAAGATAAATGAATTGACAGGTCAAGGGGGGGGGGATTAAAATAGTAATTTTGCGCAAATTTAGACATATTTTCCTAACTGAATTCTCTAATTTAATTTTTATTCCCCCGGAGGCGTCTTAATACATTAATATTAAATTTCGGACGAACAATTAATTCCCAATCTCACGATTTCCGACTTTTTTGGGGGTCGGAATTCCGATTTTCGAAATTTTTAGCAAAAAGTCGGAGACCAATTTTCTTATTCAAATTTATATAATAAAAAGAGATAAATTCCCAAAAGTGAATGCCCATCTTAGGTCAACATTTGTCCCCCCCCCCTCCCGCGCAAAAATCCATTCAAATTTTTATAAGATAATCCCAACTTCAGTCAATCTATAAATATGTAAGTTCATCTAAAACGGTTACATTCATTTATTTAAAATTAACTTAAAATCATTCAAAAAATATGAATTCGATCATTTTTTGCTTTTTCGTTGAAAGTGTTTTTTGGATCGCTTTTGTTTCCGTGCGTTTCGGCGGGCGGTTCTGGCACTAAAATTGAAGCGAATTTTGGCTCGAACTTCAAATTCAACCCTTCGGATGCTTAATCTAATAATAAATTTTAAGCGAGTAAATCTTGATAATCAAAAAAATGCCACAAAAATATAAAAAGAAAGGGAAGTAATGTGCTTTTCGGTTCTGTTCACACAAATTCAAATTTTTTAAGGAATTTCAACAAATTTGCGGCGGAGACAAAAAAGTCATTAGGGCTTAATTTGAACCGGTTCAAAACTTTGGACGTCGCAGAACAGAAACTTTTGTTTGAAAAAAACTTCTGATTTGCGTGTAAAACGGTTTTTGAACCATTTGTATCTTTTGCAAAACATTGGGAGACTTTATTAGTCAAGACCTATGTAACATTTTCTGAAATCGTCTGAAGTAAGGTACTGATAAATTAATTGCAAGAACAAACAGAGAGTACCTATTTAGCTAATAATAATTTATTGAAAAGTCCATACTTTAAACTCTAAAACATATATATTTTTAGAATAATTTAAAGCAATTATGATTTCTCGGGCTCAGAATTGATTCAAAATTTGGCGGTCATTTCCTTCAGAAACGCTTGCACAAAGTCTTTGGGCGGCGCTTCCCAATCCGCATTTGTCGTCGTTGATGCTCCGTAATTCGACTTTCTGAGCTTTAAATTTAGGAAAAAACTCGAAAAAAGTTAAAGGTCAGAAAACTTTTCAAAGAGTTTCGATTCTACGAAAACTTCCGAATGCTTTTTGGTGGATTGAAATTCTAGAAACTTTGTTTATTTGTTTTTCATGGAAGAATGTGACAAATTCGAGCAAAATCCCATAAATCCCATCGTTTACAAAATGCCATCGGCAATGTTGAATTTGAATTTTCGGGCCAAAATTCACTTCAATTCTGCCGCCAGAATATTTGACGAGTTGCCAAATTGACGCCGCATCCGATGACGTCGCCAACGCCAAACTAAGACTCCATCGGTGTAAAGATGTCCAAAGCTGTGGGGCAACATCCCCCAACCGCGTGACCCCAAAATTTGCCATAGCTTCCGTACCAGTCCGTAAGTGGTGAGTATACGAAATGTGGAGTGTTCGTTGACCCCAACGATGTTTTTCTCCCCTAAATCTGACCTCAAAAATATTTCTCACCCGATAAGAAATAATATTAATGCCATTTTTATAAATAATTCGACTCCGGCCTCAAATGCTTATCTCTAAAGAGAAATGACCCTCGGCTTGGCCTCTCCCATGTTTGTCTTCTATTTAAAGGCACCCTGCTCACCACTCGGATCACATCCTACCAGTGTTTTGCTGTTCCAAGAATTTTGAACCTTGATGTCAGGAAATTTTTCTTGGCAACCTTGGTATGTATAATCCGAATTAATGTTTTAAAACCATTAAAAATTTTAAATATTTTCATTAAAGAGATACAAAATCATTCAATTGTTGTTATGGCAAACTTTCAATTCAACGACGTCGGCGTTTACCGTTGGAATTGAAGGGTGAGGTGTGCCGTTTTTAAGCGCCACCATACCCAATCCAAAAATGGATGGAAAAAAAAATCATTTTTTTCACAAAATTTCTTAATTTTTAAATGTTTTTTCTTGTAAATATTGTCCGATTTCAGGTAATTTCGGCGTTGCCCTTTCAGCATGGCCGCCGAATGCTTTTGCTGTGCCGGTCAATCGCCAAAAATTGTATTGCGCTCGTCCGAAAACAGAAGGAACATTTTGAGGTCCAAATTTTTAGAAAAAAATATTTTGGCCAAAAGGGTCCCCCCCATGGTTTTGCATTAAAATGTTATCGCCCCCCTTCCCCCCCCCCCGTTACAGAAATGCCAACATTTTCCATTTCCTTTCAAACAGAATCGATGGGATTCCGCGGCATGTCACTACAAACTCGCGCTCATTGGGCCCGATCGATTTGTCGTCCAACGTAATGGAAAGACTAATTGGGGTAAGCATTATTTTGTTAAAATGATTTGATGATTATTTGTGTAAAAAGAGTTGGACAATTTTTGAATTAATTTCACTTTTCAGGGTGGGTCTCGGTCCGCGCTGAAAAGCCAATGGCGGAAAATCCTTACTTCGAAGTGAAAATCCTAGKGCAAGCAAAAGGGTAATTTATAAATATTTTAAAACATTTGRTGWGCTTTAWAATATTATTATTATATTTAGCCATATTTCCATCGGACTTGCGACCAAACAAATGCCATTGGACGAATTGGTTGGACCTTACGGATACGAAACATTGGGCAATCTTTGGGGTCACGAGGTCGACGGATGTTTCCACTACAAGGGGCGTCCTTACATCACTGGAAAGCCCAAATTTGGGGACGGCGACGTCGTCGGCTGCGGCGTCAATTTGGCAACTCGCCAAATTATTTACACAAAAAACGGAAAGCGTTTGGGTGAGAAAGAATAGCCCCCGGACATCGAATTCAAAAGTTCCAAAAAAATCTTTTTGTTTTTGCAGACACTGACGGTTTTCTTGTCGATTATGCAGCCGATTTGTTTCCGTGCATTTCGTTGTACAATCCTGACACCAAAATTGAAGCGAATTTTGGACCCAATTTCCAAATCAACATTGCCGATGTGAGTTAGAAACTGGAAAACGAGGGAATTTATGTAGGCTTTCGTTTGTTTGATATTTTTTCTTTATCTGTCAATTGCAAATCTCGAAGCATTTGTTCAGAAGGCACTTCGCGCTGAGTTGGAACAACAGCCGTGGCGGGGAGCGTTTGGCTTTGGGCCGGACTTTGACTACAAATTCTGATCAGGAAGCCCTCTTTTTTCTTTGGAAAGATATACGATCGATGGATTTTATTTAAAAGTTGGCAATTCGTTTTGTTTTCAGTTTATTTTTATTTTTGTCGATTAAAAGCATCACCCCCGAGGGGGACGATTGTATAACCTACGAAAAAAAAGTACGGCAGGTAAAACGCACAAAGAAATTTGTTGTGAATTGTCGTGCATTTTGGCCTTCGTTTGTCGCTAACTTTTTTTAAACAAATAATAAACAAAACAAAATGCGAATAAAATGGCAAAACAAAAAGATATAAATAATTTAAAATCATCTAGAGATCCGGAAAACCGCAAATTTCGGTTCGGTTTCGGTTAACCGAGGTTCAGTCGGTATGAAACCGAAAGCTTCGGTTCGGTTATCGGTTTTCCCGTACCTATTTCATTAATAAAAAGTTTCAAAAAATGACTGTTTTTAAAATTTAAGTTACAAATCTCTTAACCAGGGCTCCCAAATTTGAGTTTGAGCCTCATTTTGTGGTTTTTAAAAGTACGGGAGTTTTCTAATGCAAAAAAGAATCACATTCCTTCCAATTCTGGTTGCAAATCTGTTAACAAATTAAGTCAAAAATTCAAAAAATTTTCCGGTGGCGCCTATCGGCACCGCCGGACCCCCCTCCCTTTTTCCACAAAAAAGTTTGAAAATTGTGCGCAAAAATGATGTAAAATCGCTAAAAATGCTCATTTTGACAGGACGTTGCTCAGTGATTATTGGTAATCAGAAATATAATTTAGGTTCGGGTGTGATCACCCGAAAAGGATTTGGAACAATCATTGGCATTCAAATATTTTATTGTGACCTTTTCCCCTCCCATCCCTTCGCATTGTCTTTGTGTCTGATCTCTCATAGGAGAGTCAGACACTCCTTTTCTGTCCATTTTGACCTCCCTTCTTTGGTGGAGGTCATATCGTTTACTTCTGTTGTTTTTGGTTATTCCTAAATTGTGCTCCGTGCCGACCCTCATCGATTATTTATATTTCTTTTGTCATCAATAAATATTTTATTTATCTTGTTTGTTGGTCCCAAAGCAAGGACCCAACAGTTTACTTAGATTTTGTGCTTTTAATGAAAAATGTCGAATTGTGCGGATTTTAGGTATCAAATTAATGCTCCGATGTGGATTTTAAAAATTTTGAGACGGAACCCTAGTTAAGTACGGCGAAAAGTATCATTAATACATTTTTTTCGTATATTTTGACGCCCAAAATCGTTCCTGGTTTTTTATTTTTTCATAGGCTGATCCTGATTTTTGGGGTTTGCCGATGGCCACCCTGTGGACAAAATCATTTTATTTTTTGCTTAAACCAATATAAATTTGCAATATAACGTAAGCCTTAAGAAATCCACAAAAGTTCCAAATTATTAATGCCATTTTTGTAAATAACTCGCTCTCCCTTTTCGGCACTCCTGCCTCGCATGCTTATCTTTAGAGAGAAACGACCCTCGGCTTGCCTCTCCCATTTTTGTCTTCTATTTAAAGGCACTAATGCTCACCACTCGGGTCACTTCTTAACCCCGAGAATCGAGAATTGCCCCCGATAATTTCAATCGACGAAGCCGTTTTGCGGTTGCGCACTGGAGACAAGCGCAACATATGCGAATGTGCATCTGCAAGGTAATAAAATTTAAATATTCTATTATAAAGAATGTTAGAATTAAATAGTTAAAATTAGCAGTTGAATTGGTGCATGTTTAGACTAAGTATTAAAATGGAGAAAAATGCATGGCACGACAAAATCTGCAGTTTTAAGGAAACAAATGCCCCACGTCCGGCCTTTTTATTGGCCAGCTACTTTCTTGAGGCAGCAGTGTACGTAAGTTAAAATTATTGGCAGCWGCGTGCRTCTACAAGGCTCTTCTTAAACCCCCAGTGGGCTTGGYTGTGTATAATATCTTTTGGGTCCGGGATTCTTCCCTTTAGTATTGCATTTTCCTTTTTGGTCTTTTTCCCCCTTGGCATTTCACTACGTCACCATTTTATTTTGGAATTTTTTCTCTTTTGGCATTTCTTTTCATTGGCAATTCTCAACTTTGGCATAAACATCCAGAAATTCAACTTAGAGMAATTCTGTCTATCTTAACGAAAACAAATTCATTTCAGGCCCTTAGCRCTGAGGGATGGATAGCCCACAAAATTCTCTACAAAAGCCAAAAMACCGCTAAGCTCTGCTACTTTTCTGCGATCAGCTACGCAAAATATTGATTTTTTGTGTTTTAAATTTTGTCAAAATTGATATGGCGCAGTAAAAAGTGGTGAAATTGGACATGGGSTKAAATAATGTTTTGACGTGAGGTGTCTGACACTATTGCTCTACATCATTTTAAAGCCCACTAAATTGCTACAAAAAAGCCCCCAGGAAAATGTGTCTAAAATTTGCGGAAAATTGCCATTAAATTTTTATTATCTATTTTATTCCGATTTCTAGTATCTCTCCAATSCGCAAAAAAGAAAACCCCATTCATTTCCAATTTATTCCTTCACCGCTGCACCAATTCCTGGAATTCCCTCACCTCTGACATTGTTTGATTAACTTTCTTAACAAAATTTGAGTCAAAAATGAATTATCGATCCCGACATTACCGGGTACAGAACCGGATTTTTCAAAATGTCAGCTCTAAACCCCTCCTGGTCATCTTACGGTGCTGTTTTGCCCTCCGGGGATTGTSTTTAGCGACCGGAATTAAAATGGTTGATCGGATGCCGAGATCGGTATTACCGTACAAACTAGCATGATTAAAARCCAAAAAAGTGTTAGAAAAGCTTTATGATTAGTTAAAAAAGGATGTTATTTTAAAAATCAAGAGTCGCCGACCCATTCGAAATCGAGAATCGAAAGGAAAAAAACGTCGAAATCGAAGAGACAGCCCTGGTCGGATGTGTTTTGAGTGAGGGACAGTTTTTTTAATTTTAGTGGGATCCGGACCGGATGATTTGCTAAATTTGAACATACCAAAGCAAATTTTACAGAAAAACCKAAAAAATATTGCCGGAAGCSATTAAACCGGTGCTGAATTTGAACACATCAAAGCAAATTTTACGGAAAAAGCCCAAAAATATTGACAAATTCGGAAACAAAATAAATTGATAAAATGCTTTGCTCAACAGTGAAAAAAATGATAAAWMYKCSMWAWRRTRKAKKAKKAAWRCRRCRTTTTRKYMTTRRWAAWMSCKWRSGKAATGTTGAATTGGAATTTGGGGCCAAAATTCGCTTCAATTTTGGTGCCAGGCAAACCCAACAACGCACGGAAACAACGCGGCGGCAAAAGACACAAATAAATTG
Source organism: Globodera ellingtonae (assembly GCA_001723225.1). NCBI lineage: Eukaryota > Metazoa > Nematoda > Chromadorea > Rhabditida > Heteroderidae > Globodera > Globodera ellingtonae. Next base: position 297,613 of record MEIZ01000063.1, read on the forward strand.
GCGGTGTATTTCCACGAGTTTCTTTGGCGGTGCTCCTTTTTGTCCCTTTCCGTGCATTTTTTGAACGATTTGTGCAATAAAAAAGCTTTTCCAAAAATTTGGAACTTTCAAATTCGCGTCCGGCCGCCCGAATTGGTTGAACGGGACGGGAGGTCGAATTTCCCCCCCCCCCAGGGCTGTGTCGAAAGTTGAAAATTTTTTTTGTGACTAAAAAAATTATTTTATTAAAATAATTTATTTTAATAAAATATTGTTGATAGGCCGTCATATGTCGAAAACCGAAATTTCGAGACCCCTGCCCCTCCCCCCGCCCGTAACCTTCGGGCCGCAAGTTTCGGGGCCGCAAAATTCGGTCGCAAGTTTTGGCTATCCTTTTATAAACTATGAAAAACCGCGATTGGCTATTTTTTATATGATTCTTCTCATTTAGAGCTTTCGAACGTCGTCTTGTTTTCGTTATAACTAGGMCTCGCAAAAATATGGATATAAAATCGTGAAATATAGCCATAAAARATGGACATAAATCTTCAAAATATGGACAAAACACCAAAATATGGACATAAAAATTGAAAATATGAACATAAATGGAAAATATGGACGAAATATGGAAATATGGACATAAATCGCGAAATATGGAAAAATATGGATATAAAAATCGGTCCTAGAAGCTTCAAATCAAGCTAAAAATGTGTTTTTCGTGCATTTCAGGGCATCCCCAGTTCGCAAAAAAAATATGGATTCCATGAGTTTGCGAGCCCTAGTTATAACTTCTTTCAACTCTAACCAAATCAAACATTTTTGATATCATTCGAAAGCATGCATGAGTTATAACGAAAAAAGTTTAAAAAAGGGAACGAATCGGGGTGGAACGAATCGGCCTCCGTCCGTTTTGCGAATATAATTAATTGATTACAAAGTCCAAAAACGTTTCCAATTTTAAGATTATTATTGATCACATTGCAAAACTACACCCAATAAAGGTTTTCGCTCAACTAATTAGTCAATTAGTTCAAATGGCGCGTTGGTTACGCTGATTATGCTCCCTATAAAAGGCGCCTCTAATAATGTGAAGTCCATCAAATCCAAAACCCCCAAAACCATTAGAAACCAATTAAAATCCCTTAAAACTCCAAAAATGTCACCTCTTCGATTMCTCGCTGTTCTTCTTCTGATCACTTTGGGCGCTTTGGTCGGCATGAACGGCGCGGAGATTGGCTCAGTCAGTGGGGCCGCTGACGGCGGCGCCGCCTCTCCCCTTTTGCGCGTTCGGCGTAAGTTTAAATTGCGTTTAACGCGTTTTATTTAWATATTTGTTATTTTCCAGGGGGTGGGGGAGGAGGTCATCATAATGGACGCGATGAGAGTTTTGCCCGGCCGAGGCGGGTAACTGTGAATTAAGAAACACGATTGATGTATTTGTTTAATTAAATTTCGAATATGGAATAAAAATGATTGAAAACATCCAAAAATATGCTTTTGCCGGATTTGAATAAAAAAAAATAGTAATTTTGCGTTAAAAACATTCCTCKCCCTGTCCTCAGCTTTAATGACTTAATGGTCTGTAAATCCAAAAGAAACAAAATCTCACAAAGACTTTAAAGTTTAAACGCATTTTCCAAGTCACAATTTTATGACACGCAAATGATTTGATTATTATAACTAGGGTTCGGAAAAATATGGCCATAATAGGGAACGGATTATATGCATTTTGCATATTTTGTTTTCTCATATGCTTTGAAGAATAAGGCTTAAAAATAGCCTTTTCGCGTTGGTTTGAGCTTTTTTGGTCAAGTTTAAAAAAACATATTTTTCATATTTTGGGGGTTCTTGCATATTTTTTGCATATTTTGGCATATTTCGAGCATATTTTGGCATATTTTGCATATTTCGAGCATATTTTGGCATTTTTTGTTCAAAAATTTGTAAAAATTAACCCAAAATCAGGGATTTCTGGCTGTTTTTGAAAAATAATTCATATTTTTAACGATAAGTTTTAGTTATTTTCGAAAAAAATGCTTGATTGAACATTTTCATAAAAATAAGAGGAAAAATCGCGGCGCTGAAATGGCGCAGCGCTCGAGTGGCTGGCGCGGAGATGGCCAGCTGACGATGAATTGACCTGACAGTTAAAATTCCGGAACTTTTTTCTCAATTTGTTCACTTTCCAAAAATACTAAAACAATATGCGAAAAGGCTTTAAACCTACTTATCAGACGTTAAAAGATGAAAAAAATTAAGTATTAAGCAAAGTAGTGTACTAAAAGTGCCATTTTTCGATGCATATTTCGGCATTTTTGGTGCATATTTCGGCATTTTTGGCATATTTTGGTGCATATTTTGGCCTTTTTTTGGTGCATATATATGCGCATATTTGGCGATTTTTGGTGCATATCGGTCCGATCCCTACTGATGAGGAAGCCTTTTTCTTTGGAAAGATACGGTCGATGGATTTTTTTAAACATTTATCCAATATAATCCCGGTTCTACGGTTAGGTATAAAGATTTGAAAGGAATTACTATAATTTCGGGGATTGGGCTCAGAATTGATCCATGTTTTTTTTAAAAAAAACAATGATAAAACAAAACAAAATTACAAATAATGCTAAAACAAAAATTTCATAGTAGAAAATCGTGCTGGGTCGTTTCCTAAATTCCGCCACTATGGGCGTTTCCTAAATCCGCCAGGGCGTTTCCTAAATCCGCCAGGGCGTTTCCTAAATCCGCCACATATATTTAATGAAGTAGTTTTAGACATCATAACTTTATTCATACCTCACCAAATCACTTAAACCTTAAACCATTAGAAAGCTCAAGATCAGTAGAAACTATTTGTAAAACTAAACTAATCTGTAAATCAAAGTTTAAGAAAGTTATGATCAGAAAACCACGAAAAACCCCGATTTTTGGCAGTTTTAGCTTATAACTTTATTCAAACCGTAATAAATCACTTAATCCTTATACCAATGGAAAGCTCTAGATGAATAGAGAAAGCATTGCAGCAAAGTCGAAGTGCTTGATAAGTTTCAAAAAAGTTATAAGCTAAAATGCCAAAAACCAGGCTTTTTCGTGGTTTTCTGATCATAACTTTCTTAAACTTTGATTTACAGCTTAGTTTAGCTTTACCAAATAGTTTCTACTGATCTTGAGCTTTCTAATGGTTTAAGGTAAGGTTTAAGTGATTTGGTGAGGTATGAATAAAGTTATGATGTCTAAAACTACTTCATTAAATATATGTGGCGGATTTAGGAAACGCCCATAGTGGCGGAATTTAGGAAACGACCTAGCACCGTAGAAAATGCCGCAAAAATTTGTTGAAAATACCGTTCAGCGAGGACAGAGTCCTAATCTGCATTTATATTTATTTTTTTATTTTGAATTTAATACATTTACCATTCATTTTGAGACGATTTACTTTTTGTTCATTTAATTGAAGGACCGTATAAATGCCAAAAACAAATAAAACAATTGCGGCCGCGATTCGATAAGGGTCTGTGTAAAGTCCAGCTGAAGGGCTAATTAAATGTTATTACCAATTTCGTTCATTTCCTTCAATTCAAATTGATTTATCTTTTTCGCAAATGCTAAATTTAAAAGTTTAAATTCTGTAAATTATTTACAAAATTTATTTAAATTGAATTTAAAATATATTTTGAACCTGACAAAGAAAAAAAACTCTTCGAGCTTTGTTTGTTCCTCCTCCTGAGCAGCCATGGAAAGGTTGAACTGCTTCCCTATGTTTTGGAAAATGTAATAAAAAAGCAAATTTTGTGTAAATTATGGGGCCAAATGGCGATTAGTGGGGGTAATGGGTGAGGGGACGGCCGATGTCTTTGGGTCGGGACCGGGATCCGACCGGGACCGGACCGGGATTTTTGGGAAAACCCGGGACAGGGATTGAGAAAAGTAAATGGCTAAGTTACTACAAATTTTGAAGAAAAAAATCGACAAAAATTTTTTACAAGAAATAATGCCAAAATGCTTATTCTTTCGGAGGTCTGCCCAACAACAAAGAAAAAAAAGATAAAGCGATCGAAAACAAAAACAAATGGACAAAACACTTTGATAAGCAAAAAAAATAAAAGATACAACTATCGAAAGCCTCCAACAGTAAAGCCCATCTCCTCCTTTTTCAATGTCTAAATCTCATCCGGCAATGTTGAATTGGAAGTTTGGTCCAAAGTTGACTTTAATTTCGGTGCCAGAATTGCACAACGAAACGCATGGAAACAAATCAGCGGCAGAATATTGTTTTACCCGGTTGGACTTCACAAAGGCACTTTCGCATACGCAAGCTATGGCGATTTTTGGGCCAATGGACATTCTGTCACCGGAACAAAGCCTTCGTTTGGCGTCGGCGATGTTGTCGGCTGCGGCCTCAATTTGGAAACTCGCCAAATTATTTACACAAAAAACGGGGAGCGTTTGGGTAAGAAAAGGTTCAACCAATTCGGAAGCCCCCGGGCGCAAATTCGAAAGTTCCTCAAAAATGCATAAAAAAGGAGGCCAAAATCATCACCGTTAAAGGAATTGGTGACCAAATAAGTGTTGAGGGGGGGGGGGGGTCTTGGAATTATTTCCGCCCAACTTTTGTAATATTTGTTTTTGCAGACACTTCCAATTAGTTTATACAAAGAATGGGTAAAAAGTCCAGACACCATTTATTGGTTACGGGGCCAATTTGACCCCCCCCCCCCGTTCAACCAATCCGGAAGCTTCCGGACGTCGAATTCGAAAGCTCCAAATTTTTGGAAAATTTTATAGACTGAAAAAGGGGGGGGGGGACTTTTGTTTAATATTTCTTTTTGCAGACACCGCCAATTTATTTGTCG